>CM055678.1:42993500-43313500 GCA_029448645.1 Andrena camellia
CCACGGTACCATTCTTGATCGACTCATTTTGTCGCGAGCAATCAATCACGACGAGGGGGCCAAATTGTAAAAATTCGGCCATGGTGAATAATGCCACGTTGCAACTATATCCATAATACGATTTACGGAATTGCGTATACATATGAAACAAGATGGCGTGCCTATTCTTGTCAAAGTCCAAGTTCAAGTCATCGTACGGGTAAAATTCCGAGTTGAGAAAAAGTTTTAGATTGATCATTTTGCAGTTGTCGAGCTCAGTAACATCTTCGCTCACCACATTCTTTCGATTAGTCTGTAAACCAAAGATAACGCATCGCGGCTTCTCCAGCTGCGCAGATGCCTTCACGGCCCACGAATGCTTGGTCGTGCTCTGGAAGAGAGGATACTCGTACAGATCCCACGATTGAAAAGAAATGCTCAGGTTTTGTCCACCTTCCAAAGTATGTAGCAACGATAGCTTATTAACGTCGTTCAGCGTCACATGAGGCATCCGCCATTGCACTTTATGTAATTCAATTTCTGGTTCCAACATCGGCGATTCTATTAGAGAATTATTATCGTTGCGCGATCGTATTAAAATCAATTCGTGACGCGCATTAATAATCACGCGTTTGTAGCCCTCGCAAAATCGCAGCAAATATTTGAGCGGGATGCAAAAATTGAAATGGTTGTTCAATATTGGCCCATCGCGTCGTTTCAAGCACCATCCTGCATTCTCCAAATTTTTGCCTTCACCAGATGTCAGCGATACATAGTTTTTAAGCGTGCTAGTTATTCCAACGTTTCTGTTGCGGTCAATCTCTATGCCACTCAGCTCGTATCGAATCAAATAAGTACGCCACACAATTATTTCCCAACGTCACCGTTAATGCATCACTTGGCTTATTTATCGTCAATTTCCCCTCCACGTAGAGAAAACTTTCACACGGCAATGTGTATAAATCCTGATGCTGTATAGGTATTCTTATCTCATCGCTGTATCCAAACGTCGTGTTGACGTACGGTTGTATGTGTGAGTCTGGAGCTTGACGATGCGATTATCAAACGTCGGCTTCGCTCCAATGCTTAGAATGTCAACCATTTTTCAACTTAAATGCGCACAATGAATCCCAATGATTTCAAAAATGCAATGTTCGCAGCACTGAGCCTCCTCGTTTTAGCGTGATCAGAGCTGTTGTTGTTGTTGTTGTTGCAAACAATTTTGTTTGGATGAAACGGGTTTCTGGTGTTGTCCAACACAAGCATCTCTTTCGTTCGCACCACGCGTATTATCGTCGTCGCCGCCGTACGTGTAGTCTGATGGTAATCTCTTCACCTCGACAATCGAGCAACCGTCCGTCTTGATCCACAACGCATATCGTTAGATCCGTAATGACCCGTGCGGTGATCGGAAGGTAAATGATCTGTGCGGGCGTTTCCGATATCTTATATCCTGGTGGGACGCTCGGAGAAAATTCATGTATCGTATGTACGTGCTTCCCATTGTTATACGCACCACGGGTCACGCTACATTCTACACGAATAATGTTTACGTTCATGATATTAATTGGATCGTCCGATTCGTGCCACCGCCCAGGTTCTAATACTCGATTCGTCGAGAATCCCGCTAACGATCCAATGTTATTGGACTTTGTAAAGTCTACGGCGAACGAGCAGTATAGCTTGCTTTTCATGGTGTTGTTGTTGGAACGCAACACTATTGGATACACATCGTTGACACCACCATTGTCGTCATCATTGCCATCGAGATTTTGAGGATACCGCTCGAGTAATCGCTGTTTCAAATACTTGGCAATAGCATCTAGTTCGTAGGACCCGTGGGGAATCGCAATGTATTCACGAGTGATGTTGTTGGTGTCATAGTTTACGGCGAAGTAGAATTTATCGTTACTCGAGTCAATGTTCGGTATCGTATGATAAGTTTCAAAGGTTGTTAGACCAAGCTCGTAATCATCGTTGCTCAAATCTACGGGTGGAAAGTAGCTTACCGCGAGGGTGCTACTCTTGCCGGTTAGAGTGAATGTTAACGACATATTCCGAGCTGTACTGCTCGACCAGTACTGAATCAGAGCGGTGGGAAGTCAATCCTTAAATTCGGTGCCGATCGTCTGTAGAAAGCGTAGACATAGTTGTCCACAGTTGCTCTGATTGTAGTGCTGATAAGACGTTCTATTATATTCAATCATCACAGCATTTTTATCCAGATATTGCACCAATTCCTTAGGTGGTCGAAGATTTCCAAAGCTGTCAAAATATACAGCTCGACACCCTCTCTTCGCATACGCCACCCAATGAGTCCTCGGCCCCTCGACGTTGTCCAAATTTACGATGCCGCTCTCGTTTCGACGTACTCCTCCGGCAGGTAGTGCATTGCGCATAAAAACACCCCTAAAAAATGGAATACGCATACGTTTTGCCAACTCCACCAATTGCGCATCGGTAGTTACGCCCACAGGCATTTTTATTTACTTTTCGTCGTTGTTTTTTCGTTCCGATATTCCCTGTCCGCGCTTGTATGCCTCGAGATAAAGTCCGCGACCTTCCATGTAGGGATTATGACGTTGCATTTCCTGCAGCTGATGTTGCGCCGCCTTATTAACGTTTACGGGCTTGGCGATCCCCGCCGCTACACCAGCTAATGATCCGAGAACACCTAGCAGCGGGTGAAGTGGTAATATACCACCCCGTTTTGCCACCGGAAGAATCCGCTTTTGCGGTGCTCTCTTTGCAGTCCTTTTGCGAGTTTTTGTTTTCATCTCCATTCCGATTTTCGTCTTGGCCTTCATAGCTGCCCAAACAGCTGCAGCAGCACCTCTTTCACCCAGAGTCGAGTCTCGCGCAACGATGCGTTTTCGCGCTTTGTCAGCGAGTACGTTATCTGCTGCGTGCCTTTCACTGATGTCGTTGCTACGCGAATACGCTATATCGTGTTCGCGACACGCTGTGTCCAACGGATTGATACCTTGATCGCCTCTAGCCAATCGTTTTGCCAGACGAGTTCCTCGACCACAAAACTGGTATCCCGGGATATGTAATTCGACAGGTAGCGCGTTTATCGCCCGATTTAACAAACCACAACCTTTCTTTACTCGTGTCGGCGACATTCGCCACAGTTTTTAATCAGTGGTGCTGCACCGTCGATATGCGTTCGCTGCTGTTTCGTGTACATACTGTAAATAGTTTTATTATCTAGCTGTAAGATTTTAATCACCGTGTCTCCATCTAGCGTGTCATGCGATGCTCATGTGCTTCTCTCTCCCCACTCTTAACCGATCGTCGCGGTTCTTCGCGAGAACCGCGCTCTCGTTAGTCGGTTCAAAAGTCACCTGCGCGACACTCGTAATTATTGTACTGCTCCATCAAAGCGAGAGAGAGAGAGACGCAGAGAAACGTGAAAACGAACTCGTTACTACATTTCAAACACTTCTTGGGTTTTCACCATCATCTTGTGATAAGTTTATTTATCCGCCATTACACTACAACTGGAGACTCTCTTTTTAAACTGAACTCCAAATTACAACTACTTAATCTTACTTACGCCTACTTAATCCTAGTTAATCCTAAAAATCCTCAGTCTACCTTATACCTACTTAAATCTAAATACGCTAAGGAAGTAATCTCGAATTCTGGAATCAAACATTATGGTCCTTCGAGCCGGATGTGTGGTGAGTTAAAATTCACTCTTCTTGGACAAAAGACTCTGGTGATTAATTAGCGTCAACGCGGCATCAAACGGGCTGGAACAAACTCGAGGTCATTCTAAAGAGTAAACAGTGCCGGTTGGGACAGTTTTTCTTCGACCTAACGATCTTGACTTTGAAACACCATGGATACCTACATCTCAGAACAGAAATACTTGTATAAACGGATTTCAAGGTTAACTGAGAATATGAAGAAGCTAGGCGCGAGTAAAATAACAAAGGGCGTAATAATCGCTCGGTTGGAGCTTTTGGAAAATTACTGGGCTACGTTTTTCCAAAACAACTCCAAAATGTGCGCTCTTTTCAAGGAAGAACACGCGGAGAAACCCTATTTCAAGGAGGATCAAATGGACTTGTGCGAAGAAGCCTACTTGCAGCAGAAAGCTAACCTGTTGGATCTTCAAGGCGATCTTCCTGAGCCAATGGAAGATTCAGTACAAACCGGAACCGACTCACATAGCAGGACCTTGCCAAAGATCGCGCTACCTTCATTCGCTGGGGATTATCAGAGCTGGCCAAGTTTTCGGGATCTATTTCGCTCTCTGGTAATGAAAAACTCGTCTCTTACGGACGTGGATAAACTTCATTACTTAAAAACTAGCTTAACTGGAGAGGCCGCTCGACTAATTCAAAGCGTCACGGTCACCGCGGACAACTTCAAGCGAGCGTGGGCAGCTGTACTGGAACAATATGACGTCCCACGTCTCCTCATTCACGCACATGTTAAGACTCTTCTGTCGTTGCCGTCGATGACGACAAAATCCGCTCAGCAACTCAAGGATTTGCTGCATGGAACCCGAGATGCCGTAGAAGCTTTAGCCACGCTGAAGCTCCCGGTAGAACACTGGAGCGCCTTCTTAGTGGTGCTTACGGCTGAACGATTGGACCCGACAACGAGGATGGCCTGGGAGACGTCCATTGGAGCAACGCTGGAGCATCCAACTTTCGAGCAGATGAAAACGTTCCTCAGCTCTCAGGTAAGAGCTCTCGTGGCGTCCGGAGGCAGCCCCAACGGATCAGCTGACCAAAATCGAGCTGAGTCATCTGGCCATCAAGGAGGTGGCCGAAAACAGCCTGCAGCTTCCAGCGGAGCCCCGCGTCGGCCCAAGACGCACTGTGTAACCAAGAGCGCCAACGGGACTCTAAAGTGTGCTCTGTGTCAAGGCGATCATTTTATACTTTACTGTCCGAGGTACAAGGCCATGACCGCCCTGGAGAGAAAGAATCGGGTAATAGAAAAGCATTTATGTTTTAACTGTTTGGCCGCGCATTCCTCTCGTGAATGTAAATCGAATAAGCGCTGCCAACTTTGCCTGGGTAAGCATCATACCACTATTCACATTCCAATCGAACAACCTTCCTCTTCTGGAACAATTTCGCAGGTAACTGAGCAGCCCGCACTGTCTGGAAAGAGCACTTCTCTGTCGCCGGGCTCGACCACTGCAACGACTCATTGCGCACAGGTGCAACCGCCTGGCGCTTCTGTACTTCTCGCTACTGCACTAGTCAGGGTGGCGTCCAATGCTGGGGAGGAGGTGTCTGTTCGAGCGTTGATCGATCCTTGTTCCGAGGTGTCCTTGGTCGGTGAGAGTATCGCTCAATTATTAAGACTCCCAAGGTCACCCACTGAAATTCCAGTTATAGGAGTCGCTAAAAATAAAACATACTCGAGGGGTTCGGTCAATATAAGAATCTCACATCGTTATCGCGATTCGGTCAAAATCTTGACACAAGCCCTGGTGCTTCCACGGCTCTCCGCTTATCGACCGAGTCCGGTTCCGGTTTCCACTTCCTGGTCACATCTGACCGATCTTGAACTCGCTGACCCCGAATTCGCTTCCTCTAGAAAAGTGGATATTCTTCTAGGCGCTGAAGTCTATTCTCAAATAATACGCGAAGGGTTACGATGCGGCCCTCCTCGCACACCGGTAGCCCAAGCTACCATTCTGGGTTGGATTCTTACTGGCCGGGTCGACGATCTGGATAACTTCTCGCAAAAAACCGCTGTCACTCTTCAGTGCTCTACTGATGTCGATATTTCGGAGATCTTGCAAAATTTCTGGAAGCAAGAAGAGGTATCGGCACCACTTTCTACTTTAACCGCTGAGGAGAAGGCTTGCGAAGATTATTTCGTTCAGACGCATTCTCGCGAGGGCAGTGGCAGGTATATCGTAAGGATACCGTTTTCTGGTACTACTCGGGACCTCGGTCTTTCTCGTCATACTTCCGAGGTTCTCTTAAGAAAGCTTGAAAGGAGATTCCTCAAGTCTTCGGAGTTCGAAATGGCGTATCGCCAATTCATGGAAGAGTATGAGACACTCGACCATATGACTCTGGCCGCGGGAGATTCTCGCGAAACTACTAACGTTTATTATTTACCGCATCATGGGGTAATTCGTTCGTCTAGCACTACTACTAAACTTAGAGTAGTTTTTAACGCGTCGTGCAAAACGACGTCTGGTATGTCGTTAAATGATCTAGTCCATACGGGTCCTAATTTACTGCCCGAGATCTTCGATATTTTAACGCGCTGGCGGCTCCACCCCATTGTATTCTCGGCGGACATTGAAAAAATGTACCGCCAAATACGCGTCCATAATGACGATTGCGACGTCCAACGCATTCTTTGGCGGAAGAATCCGTTGGAACCAGTAAGGGAATATCGTCTACTCACGGTGACCTACGGGATGGCGTGTGCCCCCTATCTAGCGATGCGTACGCTTAAACAATTAAGCGCGGATGAACGTGAGCGTTACCCCTTAGCCGCCCCGTGTTTGCATGACGACGTCTATATGGACGATGTGATCTCGGGAGCTGGAACCTTGCCGATCGCGCTCCAATTACAGAGTGAGTTAATTTCCTTACTCAAGGCGGGCGGGTTCAACCTAAGAAAGTGGACTTCGAACCGGCCCGAGCTTCTCGAAAGTCTGCCGCACGATTACATAGCTTCTACTCCTGAACTTTCTTGTAATTTTGAGGAAACCTTCTCTTTATTGGGAATGAAGTGGCAGACCAGTTCAGACTGCTTTGTTTTTACCGTCTCGTCGAAAATCCGAGACGAAGCGCTTACAAAACGAACAGTCTTTCGAGAAACCGCAAGTCTGTACGATCCTTTAGGATTTCTCGCGCCGGTAGTAATTGTTGCAAAAATATTCGTTCAATCGCTATGGCTCCTAAAACTGGAATGGGATGAACCGCTCCCTAGCTCCCTCGTAGAAATCTGGGAGCACTACTATGCTGGATTAGGAGCACTCTCCTCCTTGAGGATACCTCGATGGCTTCTCGTGAAGCCGGAAACTGGTTTTTATGAATTACACGGGTTTGCGGACGCGTCGGAAAAGGCTTACGCCGCCGTAATCTATATACGTTCTTCGTTCGATCAGTCACACCCACAGGTCAATCTGGTTGCCGCTAAAACGAGAGTGACTCCTTTGAAGCAAAATTCCTTGCCTCGACTCGAATTGTGCGCGGCTACGCTTCTCACTCGGTTAATGATACGCGTTACTAAAGTTTTGAATTTACCACGCTGTGACGTGCATCTCTGGTCGGACTCGACAGTAGTTCTGAGTTGGTTACAGGGGCAACCCTTCCAGTGGAAGACGTTTGTCGCCAACCGCGTTTCCGAGATCCAAACTTCATTGCCCAGTGCTAAGTGGCATCACGTTCGAACGAAGGAAGTCCCAGCCGACTGCGCGTCGCGCGGTATAAACGGGGCTACGCTCGTTAACTATCCACTATGGTGGCAAGGACCATCATTCTTACGAAATTCTACGTACAACGGCGAGTCGAATTGCATTGTCGAGCTCGGCACGGCGGAAGAAAGGCGCTCGAAAACTATTGTTCATACGAGTACGATAGCCGAGAGCCCCCCCTTGTGGGACCTCTTGACGAGATATTCCTCGCTTAAGAAAGTAACTCGCGTAACCGCGTGGTGCCTGCGTTATATGTCTAAGCTGCAACGCAAGCCCACGCCCCCTTTTCAAATCAACTATGTTCAACCTTCCGAAATAGAGGATGCTAAACTTGCCTTGGCCAGAGTTGCGCAGCGCGGCGCGTTTATCACGGAAATCTCGAGACTAGAAAAGGCCGCTTCAATCTCCCGGGGGCCCCTTTCTCGTCTCGTTCCTTTCCTGGACGATCGGAACGTCCTGAGGGTCGGTGGCCGTTTAAAGCATTCCCTTCTGGATTTCGACCAAAAGCACCCTATTATTTTGCCTGAAAAGGGAAATTTCACCGTTTTAATCATTCGCGATTGCCATGGACGAGTTCTCCATGGAGGTACCCAACTAACCTTGAGCACGCTTCGACAAGAATACTGGATTATAGGAGGTCGACGCGCTGTTCGGCACTATATACACTCTTGCGTCACGTGTTGGCGATGGCGCGCTAAGGCTTCTCAACAACAAATGGGGAATCTCCCCTCGCCTCGCGTGACCCCGGCAAGACCGTTTCTAAACACTGGTGTCGACTATGCCGGTCCCTTTTTCACAAAAACGTCTCCCGGACGGGGATACCGGACTCGTAAGTCCTACGTCGCAGTCTTCATTTGTTTGTCCACACGCGCGATACACTTGGAACTGGTATCGGATTATACGACAGCCGCTTTTCTAGCAGCTTACCGGCGGTTCGTCTCCCGACGAGGAAATTGCGCCTCCATACGCAGCGATTGTGGGACAAATTTCGTCGGAGCGGACAAGGAGTTGAGACGCTGGTTCTCCGACGCAAACGACGAATGGGGCAAATTAGCGCCTCTACTGGCCGATCTGGGTACTACTTGGCTGTTCAATCCACCGGCCGCTCCCCACTTCGGTGGGATCTGGGAGGCCGCCGTCAAGTCTATGAAGTTTCATCTTCGGCGAGTCATCGGCGACACTCCACTGACGTTTGAGGAAATGACTACTCTCCTCCACCAGATAGAGGCTTGCCTAAATTCGAGGCCCCTCTTTCCTTTAAGCGACGAACCGGACAATTTTCAATTTTTAACTCCGGGGCATTTTCTTGTAGGCTCCCCCTTAATAGCCATCCCGGAGCCATCTCTGACTGCGGAGTCGCAAAATCGACTCACTCGCTGGCAGCAACTCCAACAAATGAGGGATCATTTTTGGAAACGGTGGTCGGCTGAATACCTCCACACGCTGCAAGGGCGAACTAAGTGGACCGCTGCCCACCCGAACATCCAACTCGGACAACTTTGCCTCGTGAAAAACGAGGCCACTCCACCGACTCACTGGCCCATTGGTCGGATCACTACGGTTCATCCTGGCCCAGATGGGCTTGTTCGCGTCGTCACGATCCGTACCCCCCAGGCGACACTACAACGTCCGATCACAAAAATTTGTCTTTTCCCCGGCGCGAAAAGCGACGAGACAAAATGACTTGTAAACCCCCTGATATCTACGTCTAAGAAACATTCGTCGCGTGCCCGCTACGAAGGCGGGCGGAATGTTTCGTGTACATACTGTAAATAGTTTTATTATCTAGCTGTAAGATTTTAATCACCGTGTCTCCATCTAGCGTGTCATGCGATGCTCATGTGCTTCTCTCTCCCCACTCTTAACCGATCGTCGCGGTTCTTCGCGAGAACCGCGCTCTCGTTAGTCGGTTCAAAAGTCACCTGCGCGACACTCGTAATTATTGTACTGCTCCATCAAAGCGAGAGAGAGAGAGACGCAGAGAAACGTGAAAACGAACTCGTTACTACATTTCAAACACTTCTTGGGTTTTCACCATCATCTTGTGATAAGTTTATTTATCCGCCATTATACTACAACTGGAGACTCTCTTTTTAAACTGAACTCCAAATTACAACTACTTAATCTTACTTACGCCTACTTAATCCTAGTTAATCCTAAAAATCCTCAGTCTACCTTATACCTACTTAAATCTAAATACGCTAAGGAAGTAATCTCGAATTCTGGAATCAAACAGCTGCCAAGGGCGATTATAATGTTCCAGAAACCGACGATACTGCCGAACCTCAGAATCGGCTTTTATATGCTCGGGGAGTCTGTCCCACAACTGATCAATGTGTCTGCCGAACTCGCGCAGTAGAATAATCTTTGGTATATATTTTAACTGCTCAGAGGTTAGGTCTCGAATATCGCAATTATCCGACAGAACGAGAAGCATTTCGAATACTGAGCTGTTTTACTTCGGTGCGGGCCTATAAATAGGGCGCTTCGCCGGTTCGATGTATCAAAAATCATTTTCACGGTTCGCAGCGAGGATGCGATTCGTGCGGTAACCTGCGACGATACGCGTGACAAATTTTGACGATAAATCGCAAATGATGTCCTCGAAAACAAGGCGCAGACATGGTAGCATGCTGCCAAACACCATACGCTGTCTCATTTGCGGTCCATCAAATTGCGGAAAGACCAACGTGCTGGTGAGCTTGTTGGAAAGTCCTCACGGCGTCCAATTCGAGAACGTGTACGTGTATTCCAAATCGTTGCAACAGCCGAAATATTAGTATTTAGAGAATTTATTGACTCCGATAGATGAAATTGGCTACTGCACATTTTCGATTAACAGTGACGTCATCCCACTGAGCAAATCGCTTCAGAATTCCATTTTTATCTTTGATGACGTGGCATGCGACAAGCAAGATACGATAAGGGAATACTTTGCAATGGGGCACTCGAACGTTGACTGCTTCTATCTCTGTCAGACATATGCAAATATTCCCAAACATCTTATACGCGACAATGCGAACCTGTTGATTCTGTTTAAGCAGGATTTTACCAACTTGAAACATGTGTACAACGATCATGTAAACACTGATATGTCTTACGAGGATTTCTGCGCTTTGTGTCGTAATTGTTGGCAGCAGGAGTATGGTTTCGTGGTGATAGACAAGGATAGCGCGATATCCAATGGACGTTACAGAAAGGGATTTAACGAGTTTGCCGTACCGTGAGATGGTCAATCATTGTCAACACGTCGGTGGGAAAGCAACGTCTGCGGTGCAACAATGATCGATATCGATAGTCTGGAGATTAAGGATCGCGAGAGAATAGCGAAGGAAATTGCAAGAACCAGCGAAGCCATTCGCAAGAAACATCAGGCTTTGAAGACCGGCAAGATGGAGGAAGATATCGCGTTGCAGAGATACTTTGAACCTATTGGCGAACCTTTAAAACATATTGTGGAAAATACCGCAGCGGCAGAAGCTGAAATATCGCCGCTGATGAGCACAAGCGTTGAAAGGAATGAAACATTAACGCCTGAAAGAAAAATCCAGCCGAAATGGAACACATCGTGTAAGAGAAAGAGGAAACCACGCGGGTCATCGGATTATTGACTCGTAACCTCTACACCAGTTCAATCGAAGCGAAAACGGCAGAATGTTGCATCAAACGCGTCCCCGGTTCTTCCCCCACCAAAAAAACATTTCCCAGTGCTCAATTGCTCACAACCAATGATTATGATGATGATGATGACGATGACGATGATGTTTTTGAAGCTACTCCCGATGAGTCGTTTGCAACATCTATTAGACAGCAACTTCAAACACCCGCAGGACAAGAAACGTTTCGCAGCCATTTGGGTCCCCTGGGACAAAAATATATGGATGCAATCATAAGTAGGGATAAGGAAACTGTCACACACACTGTGTATGGCGTATACTTTGGCGATAGTAGAATGATGCTTGGGGATAAGGCATTCGATATGGACAAGGCTGATAATATAATCATCCATGGTGTAAAATATAGAGGAACGCCCGGCCTTTACGAAATGATTTTCAAGAGAATTCCCGACGATGCTGTATACACCAATGCCGATAAACAAAAATACAAATGTATACTGCTGGCGACGAATGCCTACAGACGCGGTTATTCTGCTCAAAATCCCATAGTGGGCAACAAGGGATACAAGTGCAAACATGTAACTGCACCGCCACTCCCTCGTGTATTAACCAATAAAGCAGGGAAAGGTCTAACGGCGCCGCGATTCATGGTGGTAAATGATAACAAGATCGATTACGTGCGCTTGGACGATCCCAACGAGCTTGTGGATCGATACCGTTTGCTGGAAGCGTCGCGTCAGGTGGGCAACAACTCGCATGACCATGAAATTCTGTCGATTATCGAGGAACTCCACGAGGAAGGCTTCATTATAAATAAATCGCGCACCGATGATGCGCACTGTATGCATTGAGATGCCGATCAACAAATTTGGAGTATCGCTCGAGAAGAGTGGCGCAGCTAGAATGGATTATTACAAATGGTACGGTTTGCTTCGAAATTATATGCGAGACAACGCTCTTTGCGTGACCGGTGCCGACTTTGATGCAAAATCACGCAAGATACGACGCGTAGCTCAACCGGTGGCCGATAGCGATGCCGTCAATAAACTATACGTGGAAAAGAGCATTAAACTTTTGAGAGAGCAGCAGGAAGAATTAGAGAGGAAGCTGATCGTGATTCTGAGAGAGATGCTGGCGCTGCAAAACAGCGTTCAAAAGATATCGCCGGCGTCGAATTCTATCCCGCAGCAGCGCTGCGAAGGAGAATCATGCGAGACGGTTGAAGTTGTCAACGAGACGGTTGAACTTGTCAAGAATTTCCTCGGAACGATGGGGCACACATAATGCACGTACACGATAATTATCGCATCATTCGTGTCAAAGACAGTAGTGGGGCTATGCCGATTCTGGACCAAATTTGGGCGAGGGGTGAGGCGGGGCGGGGGTACCGCGGGCGCGGGGCGCGGCGTGGAGGGGGTACAGCGCTCTCGGTCGCGATTGGCGCGGGGCGAGGCGGGGAGGGGGGTACCGAGTTCGTGGGTGAGGGGATGACGTCACGGAGGCTGGGAATTTTGAAGATAGCGCCTCGCGAAAGAATGCAACGTCGCGCTCGTATAAATATCCGCCAACGAAAACGTAGAGCGATAATTATTCGACCATCGTCTCGAATATTTTTTTTAAAGTTTGGGGCCGTCGTCTTATCAACAACGCTGTAATTCGACACGCGTGGTAACGCATGTCAGGACCGCCCATACTGCCTATCCTAAATCACAATTGTTCGCGTTCGTATAGACATCCGCCAACGAAAACATGCGCCAACGAAAACGTAGAGCGATAATTATTTGGATATCGTCTCGAATATTTTTTTTAAAGTTTGGGGCCGCTGTCTTATCACCAACGCTGTAATTGGATACAAGTGGTAACGCATCGGACGCAGGCGACGTTAGACTCGTGTATAGAAGGAAGGACAAGGTACAGCGTAAGAGAGAGAGCGCGCGAGAGAGAGAGAGAGAGAGAGAGAGAGAGAGAGCGAGAGAGAGAGAGACCGCGCGAGAATAACTTTCGAGGCGAAAAGTCATGAATTTTCCCAGACGTCGAGCGACCGTCAACTCGTACTTAAACCGATAGCGAACTCTAAGGAAACTCTACACCCAAGGTGTCTGATTTACAGCAGACCGGTGTCAGGACCGCCCATACTGCCTATCCTAAAACACAATTGTCATTCGCCAAGTCTATACCTCTAAGGATGACATAGCGAGGAAAAAAAACCAGACATCCGGCTAGCAAACCTATCCAGACTGCTCGGTCGGATCGTCTCACCAGGGTTACGGTTTATGACCGCATTGTTCCACGAGTAAGCGGCATGTGTCGATTCGAGGTTACCACTTACCACCCGCTGACAGAACAATTCCGCGGTTTGTCCCATAGTCGAAATTCCCAAAGAAAACGGTACGATGTCGATTGCCTCTTGGTCATCTGGCATACGAGTAATTGCCCGCCGTATTAGTACGAAAGGGTATTATAAATGAGTCGCTACAGGTATTAATGTAAAAATCGTTTATTTATTAAAACGTATATATACGCGTACTATAGTGGTACGTGATTTACATCGCGCAACATGGACTGCATTCCTAACGCTAACAATTCACAATCGATCAAAGAATGCCGTTCGAAGTATTCGCATTCCGAAATTAATTTTACATGATCCGTTGGTTCGGTAGCGCTACGTAGAATGTCTACGAAGGCGGTATATTTACTGCTCACGGAATATATATTTTCGGTCAACCAGGTGAACATATAATCGATGCAATGTTCATACGCGAATAGTTTACGCATCGTGACTTCCGTCATGTACAAGGTAACGCAATTATCGGTGAGTTTGACGAGTTGATCATTATGCATGCGCGTGAATTCGATTCGCAAATGATCAATTACGACGTGGGTTTGGGGCGACGTTGCGTTGTCGCGTAATCTTTGAAGTATGTCAGCCCCATTTTCCAGCAGGAGCTTCCACGTCGACATCGAAAAGCACAACTCGCAGCCTTTATTGTCGATTATGGTGATCTCGACACAGCACGAACCCATGCCAATGCGAATTCCAATGGTTAGCCTTTTATAGGCTGTCGAGGTTAAAGGGTAATCGCGCCCCAGGATCCGTACGTTTAACGGTTTTGGCGTTTTCGATGTTTTTGGCGTTGCGGAGTCAGAACTGTAAGAAACGCATACACGGAATTAATGATTTGTTCGTTTACAGTGAAAGAAGTAAGCGAACGATGTAAGTGAAAAGTGTATAGTAATATGTACGTACCTCGTATCGGATGGTTGATGTTGTTTATTGGGGGAACCGCCATCGTTGCCGGACACACAGGACGAATCGTTGAAGCTGCGTTTGTACATTTTGATACGCACTGTACGATTATACCGATCGACGGAGAAATTGACGCGAACGATACTTGTAAGCACACGAGCGTAGGTGACGTTATGAAGTCCGCAAGACTGACCAACGTCGCTTTTATACAGACTACGTACACACCAATATGCAAGAGTGTATTGTATCAATGATGGTGATGATCATGGTTGTGTTATGGCACGAACATTAATATGAAATGTGAATAGCGCGCGACAAATTCAAATGGTACGCGCGGCAGATTCAAATAGCGTACGCGCCAAATTTAAGGTGCAGACGTGTTGCAGAAAAGTCGGAGACGATACGCGGTGCGAACCATAAAAGTGCAAACCATAAAAGTACGCTATAAGCTGGAATAATTAATAACGAATCATCGAAGAAGAAACTGTGATACGGACACCCCCACCGCGCGTACTCCACGACTACCCCTACCCTGCAACGCGCAGGGCTAGAGAACCGAAATACATATAAGGACGTCGACCACCGCCGCACGGGTCAGTGCAGTTATCACCAGCATTTTTTTCTACAAACTATGGACACGTTTGAAGTATATTTATCCGAAGCGGGGCCAGGTGTGAATGCATTTGACATGCAGCGATGTATCGTAAGTGTAGTTTTGTGTAAATTGAATTGGTACGCGTATTCCATTTGACGATATTCTAATGAATTTATGCGTTTGTTACAGCAACGACATGGTGAAATCGAACGTTCGTGGCACGACGAGCGAGATCAGTTGGTCCGAAAAATCGTAAGTATTTTTTTTTTGTGTAAATTGAATTGGCGCGTTCATTCAATTGGATAGCCTTCCAACAAAGTTATACGTTTGTTTCAGAAATCGATCGATAATCTGGTTAGGGCGTGTCGCGTGGAGCGGGGGGATTGCATTCGATATCTCGTAAGTGATGTTTCGAAAAAATTAATTTGGTACGCGTACACCATTTAACAGTATTTTAATAGAATCGCGTGTTTGTTACAGCACAAACGAGAGATCGAAATGTGGCAATGGAGCGTCGAATTTCTTGAGACGGTCGGGCGCCTCGTAAGTGATGTATCGGGAAAATTATTCTGATGCGTGTACACCAATCGACGATGATTTAATCGTTTCACACGTTTGTTTCATTCAGCGTCGAGCTGACATCGAGGCCCATGCGCGTGATCGTGATCGGGACATCATAATTCAGTTACTCGTAAGTGATGTTTTGTGTATATCGTATTGGTGCGCGTACAGTATTCGACGATGTTTTAATCGAGTCATGGGTTTGTTTCAGCATCGCCAATACCCGACGAGGAGGGACAGGCAAATCTGCAGCGAGTTAAGGAAAAAAATTCAGTTCCCCCGACGTATGTGGCGGGAGGATACGCTAGAAGTTGAATTTTTGGCGTTCGAAGGAGAGTTTTGGGGGCTGAGGCGATTGTTCGAAGAGTGAGTATAAGTGAATCTTAATTGTTTGGTGTTTCGCGTGCTAATGCCAACGTTTTATATAATAATAATAATAATTTGGTGTTTTCTCTGTGTGTTGCAGGACGTAACATCGCGTCGAATTTTTTCTTTTTTAAAATAATTTTTTCTTTTTTAAAATAATTTTTAAACATTATAAAGATTCAACAATTTTTTAAATAAATATATATATATATTTTTATTAAAACAGTGTGTGATTATTAATATACATCCATGCATGCATACTTAAATTATAAAAAAACAGTATTTGCGTAAAATGACGTTCATACGGGAGGGGTATTCTTGCTCGCGGGTGAATAAAATAAGTCGTCGTCGTCGTCGTCGTTGCGCTCACCGCCACTGCCGCCGTTGTTCTCATCTTCGCCGTTGTGCTCGTCGTCGTCGTCGCTATGGTTCTCATCGCTATAGAAACAAAAAAAAAAATAATTAATACATATTCGTTTCTCTGCGTACGACGCGTAAAGTAGACGCAATGCGTGTATAGGACTTACATTAGGCGACGCTGCGTATATAATTCCATATCTTATGGACGTTCTCTAGCGCGCAAACGCCATCGTTGTCGTGAAACGCGCATCGTGGAGCATTCTTTGAAGACATAGACTTCAGGTTAGGAACGTCGGTATCATCGTAGTCGTTCACGGCGTTAGGCGTGATCCCGCAATAATCATCGTCAACGTCGTAGCCGCCGTCGTCCTCAACGGTTCGAGCGTTGTTGATCCTTTTTCCCTTCAGCTTGTACAGATCACAGATATCATCGAAGATTATGTTCGGTAGTAGCGACAGCATCCAGGTTCTCTTTTCCGCACCTTTCACGATGGCGAAGTCGATGTTCGCGAGTGCGCCGGCGAGCAGTCCCGGAAGTTTCCAGTATGGAACGCAGCTATCCGACCAGTGGAGCCCGTGATGATGCTTCGCGGGCCAGGACGCTTGACATTTCTCGAACGAATTCAGATGATTCCAGAAGTATGGCGATTCGAAGATCCAGTGGCTGATCGTCGACGTTTCATCGTTATTGCTGCTGCTGCTGCTGCTGTTTTGCTGCTGCTCGTGCGAATCGCGATCTCTTTCACGACGAAGTCACGATCTCGATACCGTTCAATTCGTATCGAATCTCATCGAACATGAACGCTACGCAATTGTTGTCGAGAACCGCGGTCGCGGACGTTGCCGGGCTTTTCGCATCCTGCGCCGTCAACGTGCCACGACCTTCGATATAGAGAAAACTTTCGCACGGGAGCGTGTACAGATCTTGCTGCTGTATGGGGATTCTTATCTCATCGTTATTGTCGAACGTCGTGTTGGCGTACGGATTATACGTGTGGTACTCGATCTTCGTGATACGATTGACGAAGGTTGGTGTATTCGCCACGTCCAGAATAATAGACATCGCGTCGCTCTCTCCGCTTGTCTAATAGGCGACAACGAATCCTAGCGATCGTAAAAAAACGCGCGTTTCGACGAGTCAACGGCTTTCTTATGCTTCTTACCGGTCCTCTTCTTATCGTTCCACCCGCCTTTATTCTAATTCCACTTTCGCTTTCCAATGTAGGGTTGCGCCGACGACGCGAGACAGAGACGGCAGGAGTAGCAGCGGCAGCGAAGATTGATGATTCGTACGTGTGATCTAACACTAACATACTACGCACACGCGCGTGCACGCGCGGTCACGCTACTTATCGCGCGAACGTCGTTGAACGTACAGACGAATCGTTATTTCTTCCCCACGGAAATTTATAGGACGATCGTACTGATCGACGATGCACAACGTTAGATCGCGTATTGCTCGTGCGACGATCGGCAGGTAAATGACGTGTCGCGGAGTTTCCGATATCTTATATCCCGGCGGCACGCGAGGCGAAAATTCATGGATCGTGTGTACGGGTTTATCGTTACTGTACGCGCCGGTAGTAACGTTGCACGTTACTCTGATCACGTTATCGTTTATAATATTCACGGGTACGACCGACTCGTGCCAGACTCTCGGCAATTAGACGCGATTCGGGGAAAATCCTAGCAGCGAGCCCACGTTGTCTGGTCTCGTAAAGTCTACGAAGAACGAGCAGTATAGCTCGCTCTTCATGGTATTGTTGTTAGCTCGTAGCATTATAGGGTACTTGTCGTCATCGCCGTTCTCGGTGTTACCGAGTCTTCTAGGATATCGATCGAGCAATCGTTGCTTCAGATACTCGGCGATAGCGTCTAATTCGTAGGAGCCGTGGGGGATTGTAATGCGTTCGTAAGCGGCGTCGACGATGGAGTCGTTGCCGGTCTCATAGTTCACCATGAAATAGAATTTATCGTTGCTCGAGTCGATGTTCGGAATCGTGTGAAACGTCTCCAAGTCCGCGAGTCCTTATTCGTATTGACCGTCGCTCAAATCTATCGGCGGGAAATAATTTACCGTGAGCACGCTGCTGCGACACGTTAACGTGAGCGTGAACGACATATCATAGATTACACTCGCGAGACGAAGAGAGAGGAAGTGACGCGCGCGTAAGAATACTCGGCAATTTATCCGATGGTACGAGTCTTTATTATAGAAGATGTGGATTGCCATTACGCATTGATACATCGCAGCGTAATCTTAGTATACATCATTATTAGTATTAGTATATAGGCCATAATTCCATAGACTTTTGCTGTAAAAATTGCATGCACAAGCGACCGCAATTCATCTCGTCGAAACGTTGAAAACGATCGTGATTGTACGTGATCGCTCTACCGCGTCAGAAATAGTAGATCAATTCCGCGGGTGGTCGCAGATTCCCAAAACTATAAAAGTATTGTGTACTCGCGGCCCCCGTTTCGCGTACGCTACCCAGTGCATACCGGCGCCTCGGTTCTCGTCCAGATTCGCGATGTCGCATTCGTTGGTTCGTACGCGCGTGGGAAGCGTGTCTCGCATAAACACCCCTCGAAAGAACGGTACGCTGGCGCACTCGCGCTCTAGTTGCAGGTTCGTCATAGGTTGTCGCGTTATCGCCGCCACCGTCGCCACGCGGCTACTCGATCGACGTTTTTTTTTTCTTTGATCGCAGTCGTCGTTGGCGTCGACGTCTAGAATTCAAACCCGCGCCTCGCTTGTACGGCGTCAGATGCATTCCCCGCCCTTCCATCGTCCGATGATGACGCAACGTTTCTTCCAGCTGTTTTCGAGAGGCCTTCGAATCGTTGACCGCTTTGGCTATACCAGCCGCTCCACCGGCCAATGCCCCGATAGCCGATAAAGCGGGCAGCACGAACGGAAGAAATTGAAGAAAGCCCCCGCGTTTCGCCACTCGTAGATCGCGATGACGTCGTCGTTGCGGATGTTTCTTTCCAGACTTTCTCTGTTTTCGTTTCGTCTTTCTCATACCCATGCCGAGTTTAGTTTTAGCCTTCATCGTTGCCCACACTCCAGTCGCTGCGGCTTTTTCGCCAAAGGTCGCGTCGTTCGCGAACACGCGTTCTCGCGCTCGTTCGGCTAACGCGCGATCCGCCTCGTGTCGTCCTTCCAAATCCTTTCGACGAGAGTACGCGATATCGTGGTCGCGGCACGCGGCGTCCAGGGGATTCACACCTTCGTCGCCACGAGCGAATCACTTTAGCAAACGCGTTCCCGGTCCGCAGAACTGATAACCCGGAACGTGTAGTTCGAACGGTAAGCGGTTTATGATACCGTTCACGAGACCCGATCCAGTCTTCTTCTTCTTCTTCTTCTTATTCTTCTTCAGATTCCTCTTCCCTACTTCGCGAGACGCCGCGGTCGTTGATGCGACCATACACCTGCGTTAGAATAACCGCGATAGCTGCTCTACAATAATAAACGCGTACGCGCGCTCCACCGATCACAACGATAGTGACCTGCGCGACACGTGCCACGAATATAAATAGTCGTCCCTCGTCATAGACGCGCGCGCACGAACATGCGATTCGCGAAACAGTCGGACGTTATTCGCGTGACCGCGAACAGAATGCTCGAGGACGATAGGGACGCGAGACGATCGAACAGACACGGTCCGTTGTTACCGAACAGCGTGCAAGGCGTGATTTGCGGTCCGTCCGGGTGCGGAAAAACGTACGTGCTTCTGAGCATGCTAGAGACTCCGAACGGTTTGCGCTTCGAGAACGTGTACGTGTACTCGAAATCGTTGCATCAGCCAAAGTATCGACATCTCGAGCAGGTGTTGTCGCGCGTCGACGGAATCGAATACTTTCCCTACTCCGACAACGCTGAGATCGTTCCACCGATTCGATCTTCGTGTTCGACGACGTGGCGTGCGACGAACAGATGCGATACGCGTATACTTCTCCATGGACCGTCACGCCAACGTGGACTGCTTCTATTTGTGTCAGTCGTACGCTAGAATACCTAAACATTTGATCAGGGACAACGCGAATTTTCTCATGCTGTTCAAACAAGACGGCACGAACTTGCGTCGCGTGTACAACGATCACGTGAACACAGACATGACGTTCGAGTCGTTCAACGAATTGTGCGCGAGATGTTGGCATCGACGATACGATTTCGTGGTGATCGATAAGGATAGGTCCATGTACGAAGGTCGATATCGGAGAGAATTTAACGAGTTCGTCGTAGCTGGCGGAACTCAGTAAACCGCAAGTCGTTCGCCGATCAACACGATATGTCTAACGAATCCACGACGACGACGACGACGACGACGATGACGACGACAACGACGATGACGACGCCACCGACGACTACGATAACCTCGAGCAACGCCGACGCGAAGCGTACGCGTAAACATCGTCGACGTCATCGACAAAAAGTGGCGAAACGCCAGGGTGTGGACGCAAAGGTGAATGCAAAGCTAGAAATTGCCAAAGTCAGCGACGTTATACGTAAAAAGTGCTTAGCCTTGAAAATTGGTAAAATGGCTACGGAAGCGGCTGTGGAGGCGAGCACGCGTCCCATCGTCGAACCGCTGAAGCGATTGATCGAGAACGGGTCGGCGTTGAAAACGCGCTCAACGCCTTGATCGCGATCGCGGTCTGTGAATAGGAAACACGAATACGATCAACAACAACAACAACAACAACAATCGTTGAAGAGACTCCGAAACGCCACCGAGGATACATCCAAGGAACTTTCGAATAACCTTCCAGAATCTAGCGACGACGACGACGACGACGACGATAACAACGACGACGACAACGACAACGACAACGACGATAACGACAACAGCGATGTTGTCGATGATGTAGACGACGGTGAAAAAATTCGGGACGATGAGTCGCCAGCAAAGGTTCGCGATTTGGACACGCTGCGTAGCCCCGTCGATGATATCGAAGTGTATATACGGAACGCCAAAGGACCCTTATTGTGAGAATACCTGCGACTATTCTTCACCGATACCAAGAAACGAATCGACAACGTGTACGGCGTATATTTGGGGCCCGACGACGACCTAATGATCGGCGATACCGTGCTTGCCATTGACGGCGACGGCGATGACATTCGCGTGAACGGAACGCGATACTCGGGGACTCGGGGTTTGTACGAATTGCTTTTCATGCAAATACCCAACGATCGGACGTGCACGGACAAGGATCTCCACTCGTACCGACGCATCTTGTTGTCGACGAACGCGCATAAGTGAAACCATTCGCCGAGCAAGCCTACGCTGGGTAACAGGGGGTACAAGTATAAGAAAATCATATCCGCGGTGATCGGCGGGGTGCGGACATCGGGTATCGGACGCGTCAGGCGCGGCGACGGGCGCGGCGGCGGCGGCGGGCGCGGCGGCGACGGCGGGCGCGGCACGCGACATGGTCTAGGATTACCCATCGACGAATCGATGACGGTCACCGATAACGCGATCGATTACTCATACTGGAACGATCCGAACGAATTGGTCGATAGACTTGCGTTGCTCGTGGCGTCACACGGGTCACGATAACGAAATCGCATCGATCCTGGAGGAACTTCGCGAGGACAAATATATATCTTAAATCGAGCGATCCGGTGATCGTCTCGGCAGTATTGTTCGGGGCGCGCGCATCGTCATGTCGGTGAACAAGTTTGGTACCTCGTTACGCAATGACAACAACAACAACAACGAAACGGCGATGACGATGACGAGACTATTGGCCGCGGTGGACGAACGCTTTACTCGGAAAATCGAAACGGCTATCGCGAACGCGCGACTGGACGCCGAGCATCAACGATCTCAACTCGAGACGCGAGTACAACGAACGATGTCGGACATCGTTGAGGCGAAATTGTCTCGATTGGAGGACGATTTAAATAACGCGATGGAACGACGCTTCGATCACTCGAAAGACGGACTCGAGGGGATCGAGACGTCGGCGCCGACACCGACCGCGCTAACGATCACGGATCCGTACGAACGAAAGGATCAGCGAAAATCGAGCGAGGATCAACTACGACGACGACGACGACGACGATGATTATCGATCCTGACCCCGACTCCGGATCGTCGAACGAAGACGGTCGTTCGCGAAAGACGCGTACCGATTGCATTTTACGAACGCTCGAGGAACTCGTACTACTTCTAACGCCCACCCGCGAAGCATGAGCGAGGAACGAGTACGCTTAGTGAACGAGTTACACGCTCCCGCGAGACGAAATTTCCCACGGCGTAGCGTTACGATTCGCGGTTACGATGATTTATGGCAGGCCGACTTGGTGGAGATGCGTCCGTACGCGAAGCAAAATCGAGGATATCACTACGTGCTAACGATCATCGCTGCGTTCAGCAAGTACGCGTGGGCCGTACCCGTGAAAACGAAAAGCGGACGCGACGTGACCGAGGCGTTCGCGACCGTGTTGCGGCGGAGCGACAGATGCTCGCGAAATTTACAAACCGACATGGGCAAAGAGTTTTACAACGCGGAGTTCGAACGATTCGCGAAGAGACGCGGGATCAACCACTACTCCACGTACAGCGTGATGAAAGCGTCGATCGTAGAACGTTTCAATCGCACGCTGAAAAACCTCATGTGGAAACAATTCTCCTTGAACGCGTCCTATCGCTGGGTCGACCTGTTACCTGCGCTCGTACGCACCTACAATCATCGCAAGCATCGAACGATCAACACTCGACCCGTCGACGTGACCCCCGCGACGCGTTTGTCGTTCGCCGCGAATGAGCCCCTCTCCCCTTCCGCATCGAGAGGTGTTCGACGACGCGCGAAATTCAACGTCGGTGACAAGGTACGCGTGAGCAAGTTCAAGACCCTCTTCGAGAAGGAGTACACTCCGAACTGGTCGACGGAGGTGTTCGAAATCGTAACCGTGCAACGAACGTACCCGGTGACGTACATTCTACGCGATTCCGCGGGAGAGCCGATCTCGGGTGGATTCTACGAGTACGAACTGCATTCGGTCGCGAATCCGGACGTCTATCTGGTCGAGAAGATTATTTGTCGCAAAGGAAACCAGGTGTACGTTAAGTGGCTCCGATTCGATTCGTCGCGGAACTCGTGGATACGCGACAAGGATATTCTATGATTCGCGATTATAAACGCGCGCTATGTTACTGAAATAAATAAAATAAATATATACATATAAATATATACATTGTCCGTTTATTCAATTATTCTCCTTCTTCTCGTATATATATATATATATATATATATATATATATATATATATGCGTACAATTAATTTTAGCAAAATAAGGAAAAAAAATATATACTAACACGAATAGAAAATACAAAATTTTATCCATTCTACGCTATATACATACATACATCAGATATTCGTAAATAGATAAATGGTATGAACGAAAGAAAGAAACGCTTACAACGAAACGTATATACATATGTACATGCAAACGTACGATCATACAAACGTACAATCAGACAACGGAATTCTCGAGGGACTCGTCGGGCTCAAGCTCGAGGGACTCGTCGGGATCAAGCTCGAGGCGTTCGTGGGCCTTGAGCTGGGGCATTCGATAATGCCCCCACGGAAGGGTGCTGACCCGATCGGCTAAAATACACCGCTTATCGTCGAACGGGTTGAGAGCGTTCTTTTCCCCACTCATGGAAAACACATCGTGCCTGTTCGATCGAATGTTGTTCTGCCGAACCGCTTCCTCGGTGAGATCGTGCAGGCAACGAATGTAATCGTCGAATTGTATATCGTTCGCGACCACGTGTCTCCGCACACCCTTCACTTTTTTAGTCTCGCTCGTAGACCCCGCTGCGGCGTTAAACGTTCTAGTCGCGTACATCTTGGACCTCAATCCGACGAACTCGGTCATCAAGACGCCGTTGTTCTCGTCTTTCATGAGTCCCGGCACCTTTTTGTTTACGCGGGGCATACCGTACGGATTGTCCACCGCGTAATCACTCGTGTTGAATCGGTCGACGTCGCGCTTCATCGTTTCTTATACATCATCGCATTCCACGCTATACATTAAACTGTCGGTGTCGGTGTACAGGACCTTGCACCGATCACCGAACTTCGCGCGCATATACGCGTAATGGAACTCGTACAGGCATTCTTTCGATACGTCCAGTACACTCATCCCCACGTATATCGGCTTGTCGAACTTCACTTTGAGTTTTCGCATTTCGATCGCAACCAACTCCTCGGAGAAAATCGTACGACTGTGAAAGTTCGGCTTCGCGATCAGCGCTTCCGCGCCGTAACGACCGTCCTACCGCGTCACCAGTCGCACGTCTACGCGATTCCGCACGTTTCTCCATCGTTTTCCCGTACAACGCGTTGTTCATTAATTTATATAGAGTCTTCTGAAACTCACTCGTGGCTCGCGTCCTCAAATCGGTGTTCAATCGAATGTAGTCGCACAACCAAGGCGACTGATCGAATCGCAACACCCGATGAATTCGCGCCACGCGTAAACCGTGTCGCACGCACTGTTTCAGGTAGCGATAGTGGACGACGTATCGCTCCTTATCGTCGAGCGTGGCAAACAGCTTGGTCTGTTTACCGTGCGGCGCGTGCTCGCGCACCGGGCAGAACGGTAGGTCGTCGTGTGCGTCATGAACCTCTTCGGGGTATTCGATGTCCACCTCCAACAGGTATCCCTCGGAGTCCTCGTCGTCGGGCAGGGACGACGCGTCTAGCGCGGCCACTGTCGCATCGTCCAGCCGTCGAAACCCTCCTTGCGGCATAGCCTGCGACATCGCCCATCCGTACAAGTTGTTGACGTCGAAGTACATCAGATACGTCGACGCCTTCGACTCGTCGTACATCCCCGCAGGCAGGTATTTGTTGTTGGCGTTCGCGTACCTGTGCGAGCACTGACTCAGACCGCAGCGTATGCCACGCTCCACGAACAGTAACATGTCCACGTCCGTCAGAAGCTCTAACCGTACGCCCGTGTACTTTAGCATCGCGTCCCACGTGAAACTTGGAAGCGTGAAATAATGCGCAGGGTCCAAGTCGTAACTCGCGATACAGTCGGTGCGGAAATTTTCGAATACGTCGGCGAGTAACAATACGTCCGTTTTTAAATACAAATCGCTGTACTCGCCCAATATCTGTACGCGGAAAGAGTTCCACACGTTCGCGGCGTGCGCGTAGTCGGCCTCCGACGCGGCGCTATCGTTCAGCCGGTTATAGAACGCTTCGCGGGACGGTAAACACGCGTCGTTCAGCTTGGAGTATGACGTCACGTAGTCGTACGGGAAGACGCCCTTCCTGGTCAGGAGATTGAAACGATGATCGGGCAGGTGTTGGAACTCGCGTCGTAGAATCGCGAGTCGTTCTCTGCCAAGGTCCGAAGCGAGTTTCTCCAGACTCGCGGCCAAGAACTTCAGCGAATCGATGAAACGGAACTTCAACCCCCTCTGCCAATCGTTGTTCTCTGCGTCCATTCCCTTTACGTGCTTGGTGAACGATATGTAGCGCTCCTTCGTCACCGGCAGCAAGTCGATCTGTCCCTCGAACGCGGTCGCCAACTCCTTGATCACGAAATGCGCGTCGTATCCTGCCAGATTATGGAATACGACCGGTATCGTGTACGATCGCTGAAACTGTAAGTTGCAAGTCGCGTGAGCCGCGCCTCGGTACTCGCCCGTCGAGTGGCAATGGTCGCGCACTTTTTTGTCCGCGTCGACGAAAGGTTGCCCGCACACGTGACACGCGATCGCGTCGTGAAAACTACGCCACTGTTCGCTCGTCAACGAGTTCATTGGTTTCGCGTTCCGTAACCACGAATAGGCGGTGTCGGCAAAGTCTCGAAGTTCCCGCACGAACCATTTCACGCACTCGGTTTCGTGACCATACGCGCGATAGCGACACAGAGACGCGTCGGTGGAACAATGTATGTAGTATCCTACGCTGTACGCTCTGTGCTGCTGGTACGTGTACGTGCGGCTCCGCTCCGCAGGCTCGACATCCTCCAGCATGCACTCGAAGTCCGCGTACACGACGAATGGCGCTCGTTCCTGGTTCTTGAAATTCCGGAACTGCAACCATCTTTCCTTCGCGGACGGCAATTCGATGGCGCACTCGTTCATGCGTTGACAGTCCACGGTGTGTTTCGTCAATTGCTCGGACGAGTAGAAGTAACTCAGACATCTACAACGACAACAACGTCAATAATAAACATAAGAATAAATAATAATAATAATACATCGATCGAAATATTCCGTATTCGACTCACCTTTCGCAAACGAATACTTGATGTCCGTGATTGCCGAGCTGCTTCGATACGAGCCTCGACATGCTTTGAATGCACGCGAAATGATATCGTTTTGGCTCCTTGGAGTCCTGCACCATTAGCAGGTTCGCGTGTCTCTCTCGCTTGTCCTTGGTTAAACGCAGAGGCGCGCAGCTTCCGTCGTACCACGCGTACACGTTCACCGACGCGTCGTTCAACCTCTCGAACTTCGCCAGCTGATCCAACGTCACGGGGAGAGTCATATCGTCCGTGCGAAGTACCGTCGAGTAATGAGGGTACGACGCGACCCTATCCCCGTGCGTAGCAGCAGGTTATAAACTGGCGACCACGGACCACAAGAAGCACGCATTGTCTCGGCTCTTTACGTTCACCACCGCTTTTTTCATTACGACGGCGCGCGGGAGCGGTACGTCGCAACCGGCGCGAAGAGGGTTATGCTTATTAATGTTTAATATGAGGTTAAGCACAGCCCTCAGAGCCCATCCACTGTCGCGATCTTGAAACTCCTTGATCGCCACTAACGTGGGAGCGACCACGTGCTTCGAATACCACTCGCGCACGTTCGATGTCCTGAACAGTACGCGATTTCGCGTACCGAAACTTTTCATGTCCTTTCAGGGTCACCACTACATACTCACCGTCATCGATGTGCTGAGCAAGTATGCATGGGCGGTACCGCTCAAGACTAAAAGTGGCGCTGAGGTGACTAAAGCGTTTGCAAAGATATTTAGAGATCGATATCCGAAAAATTTGCAAACCGATCAAGGAAAAGAATTTTACAACGCCGATGTGCAGACACTCTTGACAAAGCATGACATTAATCATTATTCGACGTATTCGGCGATGAAGGCCTCCGTCGTAGAACGTTTCAATCGAACTTTGAAGAACAATATGTGGAAACTGTTTACGCTCAGCGGAACCTACAGATGGACCGATGCGCTATCGCGTCTACTTACAGAGTATAACGCGCGAAAACATAGAACCATCAGAATGCGTCCTTGCGATGTTACCCCGGCGATCGCCGATAAGCTGCTGGCCTCCGTATACAGCAACATAAAGATCGCTGCTCCAGCGAAATTCAAATTGGGCGAGTTTGTGTGCGTGAGCAAATTTAAAACCATCTTTGATAAAGGCTACACGCCGAATTGAACAACGGAGGTGTTCGAGATAGCCAAAGTACAGGCAACTATTCCCGCAACGTATCTGCTCCTCGATTCCTGTGGAAAACCTGTTGCCGGAGAATTCTATGAACACGAGCTGCAACGCGTCACCGATCCTGATGTGTATCTAGTGGAAAAAGTATTGCTTAGGAAGGAGGATAAGGTATACGTCAAGTGGCTAGGGTTTGGTAAATCGCACAATTCTTGGATAAATAAAAATAATGTATTGTAACATAATAATACATGGTTCAATAAATACAATGATACATATACATGTGAACAATTTTATATTTATGCATAATTCCTTCATTTATAATGCTTTAATAAATATAATAATTTCTATACATGTGCGAAGAATTTTATATTTTACAATAATTTCTATTTTACAATGGTACTTTATAATGTCCCCAGGGCAGAGTGTCGGTCGAATCGGGTACGATATACCGCTTGTCGTCGTGTGGGCTTATAGCGATTTTCGGTTTCGAAATGGTGTACAGTTTGTGCAATTTCGACCGTATGCATGATTGCATGCGAACCATTCCGATCTCCCTGTGCAGACACTGCGCGTAGTCGTCGAAAGTTATCGTCCTGGCTATGACGTTGGTCTTGACGCCTTTCGCCTTTTTCGTACCTTTTTTACCGTCTACGCGGAGTGCATACATTTTCGCTCTAAGATCTGCGAATTCGGTCATTATCGCGCCGTTATTTTCGTCCTTCATCAGGCCCGGAACCTTCTTATTTAAGCGCGGCATATTATATGGATTGTCGTTGGGATAATCGGATGTGTCAAATCTATCGATATTGTGTTTCATGGTCTCGTAGATATTTTCGAATTTAATGTGATAAATGAGACTCTCTGTGTCGGTGTATAGAATTTTACAATTTTGAGTGTGCAGGGGAGACATGTATTCATGGTGAAATTCATACAAACAAATTTTTGATATATCCAGAATGCACATACCCACATATATCGGTTTGTTGAATTTCACCTCGAGTTTTCGCAATTCAACAGCTATTAAGTTTTCCGAAAAAACACTTCTGCTGTGCAAATTCGGTTTCGCGACCGTTGCCTCCGCGCCATATCGCCCTTCCCAATGTGTTAAAAGTTTTACATCCACATGATTTCGCACATTTTCCATAGTTTTACCGAATACCGCGGTGTTCATCAATTTGTATAAATTTTTTTCAAAATGGTTTGTCGCGCCTGTTCTAAACCGTGTATTGAGTTCGATGTAATCGCGGAGCCAGAGGGATTGATCGAATTGAAGCACGCGGTGTATCTTTGTAATACGAAGACCGTGACGCGTGCACTGCTGCAGGTTGCGATAATGGATAACGTAACGCTGCTTATCGTATACTGTCGCGAGTAACATGTCCTGTTCGCTGCCAGGTGGTTTGGCACGCGTCGGGCAGAACGGTAGATCGGCATGAGCATCGTGCAGACGTTGCGGATATTCCAGATCTACCTCGAGAATGTATCCCGTGGGCGAATCGACAGCGATCGAAGACACGTTAAAATTTGCAACATCTTCGACCCATTGAAATTTGGCCTGTGGCAGGGGCTGACACATTGTCCATCCATACAAATTATTTACGTCAAAGTACATAAAATACGATGACTGTTCCGTGACGTCATAAGATGACATGTACTTGTTATTGAAATGAGCGTATCTTCCGGAACATCAGCTTAAACCACCGCGTATACCGCGTTCGACAAACATGACCATATCGACGTCTGTGAGCAATTCGAATGTAATTTTGGTATGTTTTAGCATGGCATCCCACGTGAAACCAGGTAAAGTATAATAATGTGCTGAATCTAATCCGTAACTCTTGATGCAACTTTCGCGAAAATTTTCAAAAATATCTGCCAACAACAAGACATCTGTTTTCAAATACAAATCGCTGTATTCGCCCAAGGTTCTAATGTCGAAACGGTGCCAGACAGTCTCAGCGTGCGCGTAATCGCTCTTGGACACTGTCTCGCCCGTTAACGAACTGTGGAATGACTCGTGCGGTGGTTAGCATGGGTCCTGCAGCTTGTTCGCGCAATCAAGGTATTCATACGGAAAGACACCCTTTCGCGTCAATAAATTGAAATCCTCGGTGGATAATGTTTCAAATTTGGATCGTAAAATTTTTAATTTATCTGCGCTAAGATAAGATGCTAATTTGTCGAGACTGGTATTGATAAGTTTGTACGAATCGATGAATCGCAATTTAATACAATTTCGCGAGTCTGATTCAGCCGTATCTTCGACATTTTTTGTGAAAGAAATATATTTTTCTTAGTAATGGGTAATACATCAACGTGACCTTCGAAAGCGGTAGCTATTTCCTCGATAATAAAATGTGAATCGTAGCCGGATAAATTATGAAAAACTATGGGGATGTAAAACGCATTTTTATAATTTAAATTGCACTCCGAATGTGCTGGGCCCCTAAACCGTCCGGATAGATGGCAATGATCGCGAACTCGTATATCGCTAGCCTCGAATGGTTCGTCGCAAGTATGGCAGTGTGCTGCATTGATAAATGCCGCCCACTGTTCGTTAGTTAAATCCAATATTTGAGTATTATTGGTCAGAATGGGCCTGGCAAAGTCTGCAAAATTTTTCAGTTCTTCGACGAACCATGAAATACAATCCGCGTCGCGGCGACATCGGTACATCGATAGCGATGTATCGTACGAACAATGCATATAATATGCTATGCTATGCACTTTATGGTGCTGGTACGCGTGTAATTTATTATTACCCCTCCAATTGTCCTCCGTTCTTTCGATGATGCACTCAAGATCGGCGTACACCACGAAGGGGAGCCGCTCCTTCCTGCAGTGGTTGCCGAAACTGAGCAGGTTGTTGCCTCCGCTGGGCAGCAGAATGGCGCAGTCGTTCATCTTACTGCAGTCCACTGCATGGGCCTCCAACTTCTCGGCGGATCCAAAATAATGCATGCATCTGTAAAACCAAAAAATTTTATTTAATTTGTTTCGTGAGACATTTCAACATTTCATAACTTTATATACGTACCGATCACAGATGAATTTCTTTCCATTGTGTCTGCTCAATTGCATGCTCACCAGCCTGGAAAACTCCTTGATCAGCACAAAGTGCCCTACAGCGCCGTGCTCTTGATTCGGCGTGTAGAGCAGATTGACGTGCCGATCCCTCTTTTGGCTGGTGAGGCGCAGTGGGAAGACTGTCGACCATTTCTTCCTCTCCTCCTCGAAGCTGTACACGTTGATGGGGATGTTGTTCTGCCGCTCAAACTTCCCAATCTGCTCCAGAGACATTGGAAGTTCAAGGCCCTGGAGATATATTATGGAAGCATAGTCGGGGTATGAACTTGGGCGATCGGCATTTCTTTCCGCGGGATGTAGAGCGGCGACCACCGCCCAAGCGAAACAGACGTTGTCCGGGGATTGCACGCTAATCGTCGCTTTCTTGAGCGATATTTCCCGTGGCTACTTGCAGTGACACCCTGCGCGCAGCGGATTATATTTGTTGACATTGACGGTCAGATTGAGAATCCTCGTCAATGCCCATCCGCTGTCTCGTTCCTGGAACTCTTCCAGCGATGCCAGGGTTGGTTCGATGACGCATCGTTGGTGCCACTCCTGCAGATCGGATGTACCGAAGAGTTCACAGTTTCGGGTATTGATGCTTTTACAAGCATGCTTGTCACCTGCCACAAATTCGCCGTTGAACACCGTGTTCACTTTGAGGTTCCGATGTTTCCTCAAAGCACCCCGCACATGCTCCAACACAATGGTCGCCGCATCCTGGAGGAAGTTGCGCGGTTCGATGTAATTCGAATTTAGCACGCCACGTTAATACGCGGCTATCGAACGCAGTGTATATTTCGCGCCACAAAAGTCCCGTGTTCGAATGTCCGGCACCTTCGCGCACGAAACGTCCGCGCAACGAATATTTCAATCCGTCGAGCTGCGCGATTCGAGCAACTAACGATTGTCGAACACCGATCGATAATCTAGGACGTTTCACTCGGCTGTGTTCTTCCAAAGATTCGATACACTCGTTGCACCGTTCTTCTCACGCGAGGTATTCTTCGCGTGAAATCAATCGTGCAGATTGCTCTCGCAGTTTGCGTTTCACTTGCACGAATTTTTCCATGATCGTAAATGGAATGTAAATGTAATGTATTATCCGCGCTACGTGTTGCAACGATTTGGCGCTTTGTGCAGTTTAGAGCATGCTTTTATGTTTGGTACCACGATTTGGTATCTCTGTCTAACTCTTTCGGCGTACCTCCTCCCTCGAATGCATCGCATGCAAAAACGACGATCTGTCCCAACATTGTTCGATGCAGTTTCTGCTGATATCGCATTATTCTTTCTATGATTCACGCGTATGATGAATTAGCGCGCAAGATCACCCGACACAGTTTCTGCTGACGACGCATAATTCTAGGATTCGACGCTCCCAAAGTATTATATTACATTCAACACGTGTCGAGACTTTTATCCTTGAGAATGGGGATTAAATTACATGCAATCGTGCGATATGCTGCGACATTAAGATTGAAAAACATTCTGGAAGATTGGTGGCTTTAGAATAAAATGTGACAGGGAGGGGGGGGAAGCAATTACGCCTCTATTTAAGCCGGCTCCGGGACGTTATTCCATCAATCGCTCAGTAGCCTCAGTGACTTTGATGGACCAGACAGCGCTACAAAAATTGACCAATACCATTAATGAAATATTCGTTGGGTGTGAGGATTATTTCGTTCCAATCATGCGAGATGATGGCATAGCTCCATGTGGGGAGAATATTTATTATGACTGGTAAGGCTTATTTTCGCATATTCCCACAATTTTTATGTATATTCCTGATACGAGCTTTGATTGTTCTCTTAGTCCGCGCCGAGGATCCCGTATCATGGTCAGAAGGTACGCATTAACATCCGTGGGTAGCAAGTATTTGGAAATTGGAATCAATGTAGGACCTATGGCTGATGTAGAAGTTCTTCTCGGTGACAATCATAGGAATCATCTCATATTACCATGGCATACATGGAATCTGCTATTCTACCGCCATTCATCCATCGAAGAACGTGCACAATTGTTTAAACCTGACTCGATGCAGATTGATGAGTTAATATTGGAATTTGTTCGGATCTTTGATTCACCAATTGTAAAGCTGACACTATGTGATAATACACTGTATTTCAAACCGAATACAGTATCATTTTTATGTAATCTTGAGCCATATGTAAGCTATGTGTATCCGCGGTTGCATCAAACTGCAGAAGATGCGAAAGTAAAATTTGAATGTTTTGTTATCGTGCTGCAGCGTTATACCGCCTGCGAAATATTAGATACGCGTCGTGCTGCTAAAATCATACGCGATAGCGAATATTACGACGATCTGGCTGATGCTCGTAGGAAGAAAAAATGTTAAATTATTATTATTATTATTCTATTTTATATTCTTTTAAACTCATTTATGTAACAATATACATATATTTCTTAAACGTATATTATGTCTCTATTTTATTTACCCTCCTTCTCTCCTCACCACATACTTTTAAGATTCGGCATAATTCTTTCTTTGATTCTCGCACGTTTGACTTCGACAAAATATTATATTTCATTCGAGCCTTCTTCGCGCTGCCAAATGATGTCATCTCGCGCAGCTGCTCCAGGGGAGTCAAATTACACGGGATCACCCCCGCGCGCCCTCACTTCCACACGCCCCCGCGTTCCCCTCAGAGGACCTGAGTTAGAACTCTCCTTGCTATACTACTAGAATCCACTGCTCCGTTTCTACTGCCTATCAATTCTCCTTCTTCACGCGTAGTAGAAAGGGTAGGGACACACCTACAGCAATAACGGCACATTTGCGTTGGTGCGTAGGTCCATGTGACGTCACGCGTAAGGAATTGTATGGCAATTGTGGCTTTCAGATGGCGCTGTTGGATGTTGCAGACGGGCAGCAGGATCTGCATACTTATAATTAACGATAGGTATAAACACAGCCGATTATGGCACCTATTGACAATATCACAATTATAATAGGAATCAGTCTCAAAAGAGCTCTCATACCTAGAAAGAATAAAGGAAATATTTATGCTTATAATAATTTGTACTATTGTTGCACCCTGCAATACCGGCAGCAGAACATTTAGATTTACGTTCCTGGGAAAAATCGGCTTTAAAAACCAGGAAGTTCACTTTGGAGGTTAGCAACTAATCTAGGGATAATAATCTACTTAATTTAAAACTAACCTAAAATAATCTAGTTATATGTACATCTATATACGAAGGGTCGTGGCCTGTCATTTAGTTGTTAACGTTAATGTTACCTATCAGAGTGCTGCCCATTAGGCTGTCTAATTAATCTATCTCTGATCTTACTAAGGTAAGTGCTACTCATGTCCAGCCACCAGTATTTGTTACTTAGTCTTACTGGGCTGAGAGAGTCTTTTGGAGGTAGATTAGTGGAATATTTAAATATGTCAGGCGTGTTTGAAGGGTTTGTGAGAGCGTCGTAAACGATTTTTTTGTTCTTCTTGTGTCTAGGCCAGTGGTAGATTGTTGGTATGTTGAAGTCATCTTGTATGTATCCTTTTTTGTCCAGGAAGGTAAACGTTTGAGGAGGTAAGTATCCAGAACTCATGGATTTTATGGCCTGATCGTCTTCAATCTTCATGAGGCTTTTAATGAGTGGGTTATCCATTATGTTGATGGAGTTTGTGTAGTAATCTCTAGTTAGTTGTAGTATAAAACTGTCGATTCTGTTAATCTTGGATTCCTTATAAAGAACGGCATTGCTAATATATTTAGTGAAGTTAGAAGAGGCAGATCTATGTTTATGGATGCAATGTCTTTGAATCTGTCTCTCCAATCTTCTCAACTTCTCCATAGATGCTGCATTTATGTTAAACCATATGGGTGCTGCATATACAATGATGGGCCTTATCAGCAACATATAACATATTATCTTGGCCTTGTTACTCAGCTGTCTTGAGTAGAATAGTCTGCCTAGGCTGTGGAATGTTCTAAGTGCTTTGTCCGTCTGCAGATCTACGTGTTTGCACATCCTCATCAGATTGTCGATATGGACTCCTAAGTATTTGACCGAGTTGTTATGTGGTAAGTCGATAACTTCGTTGGTGGTAGTGTTCGAGAAGCTAATACGAAACGTTCTGATGTCTCTTTTCTGGTTTCTACTCAAAAATCTAGTAGGTTTCCTAAACATAATGGTTTCACTCTTTGAAGGGTTAATCTTGAGCTTCCATATATTATAAGGTCTACTTATATTGTTCACAGTTTTCTGCAGTAGTGATTGTATTTTTGTTGGATTTTTCCCTTCTACATATAATATCAAATCATTCGCATATGCACATGCCTTGATTGAGCTGCTTATACTATTTATGTTATATAGGTTTAAGGCAACTGTGGTATAAATGTTAAAAAGTATAGGTGCGTTTACCGTGCCTTGTTGTAGCCCATCTGTGATGGGGAACTCGAGTGATGATGTGATGCCCCCTGCCTGGATTTTAAATTTCCTGTTTGTTAGCATGATACGGATAATCATGCATAGGGCCTCTGGAAATTTTTTTCTACGCAGCTTGTATAGAAGACCATCAATCCACACAGAGTCGAAGGCTTTTTCTATGTCGATTAAGCAGGCACCGACCATTTTCCTTTCGTTTATGCTAGAATTTATATCGTTTATAAGATTGTGGATAGCGTGTGTGGTAGAGTGCCTGTGTCTGAATCCAAATTGCTGCGGTGGGATGATTTTGTGACGTTGGCAGTGGTGATACAGCGTGGAGTTAATGACTGTCTCGAAGATTTTGCTTATGTTAGGTAACAAGCTGATCGGTCTGTAGCTCTCAGGTTTCTCTGGGTCCTTGTCCTTCTTTAAGATTGGAATAACAATTGCAGTCGTCCACCTATCTGGGTAGTGTAAATTATTAATCATGTTGTTGACGAGAATTGTGTATTGGAAAATGATTTGAAGAGGCAGGTTTTTTAGTGCGATGTTGGGTATCCCATCTGTTCCAGCTGAAGTTTTGTCCTGAATACTTCTGATTGTCCTAGTAATTTCTTTGACGCTTGTGAACAAATTAAGATCTGCATTGACTCCGGTTGGGTTTGCTGCACTGTTAATACTCGTGAATTGTGTGAGATGTCCATTATAGGATTTGAAATGCTGGATTTCATCCTTTAGCTTATTACTGTCAGATTCGATCAGCATGTGTAACCTGTTGTTATCATCATTGGGCTTGGGAGTGTTTACTTCCTGGTAATGTCTGCCCATTAAATTAGCCATGTTTTCTTTTCCCGATATCATGAGGTGGTTGTCTACAGCGGAGATGTATTCATTGGGGATGTTGAGCTCGTCAATCCAGTGCTAATTCTGTATGTTTATTTTCAATACTTCTATATTATTGTGGGGTTTGTTGCGGAAGAGCTTGTTGATCTTAGGGAAGAAGGTGTCCGAGTTCTGATGGTTGATTTCCTTTTCCTTGTTTTCCCAATATTTACTTATATTCTGACTCATTTCCACTTCAATTGAGCTTTTGATGTTTTTTAATAACTCTCTTAAGAAGGCTGCTTCTGAAGAGGAGTAGCCTAGCTTGTATGTCTTATGTATTTCGGAGATTATGAAAGATTTGTATTTGGTGAGTTTTTTAATTTTGCCATTTGTATAAATATCAGTATAATCCTTATTTTTGTATTTGGGAGTAGATTGGGCTAGGGCTGAGCAGATATTGAATTCTATTGCATTCAAGTTTACGTCTATTTCAGGGTTAGTCAAGTTTCTGTCATCCAGAGGTGGAGTAGAGATGTTTTTCGTGACTAGTTTTTTAAATTTCTTCCAATTGCACTTTTTATATAAGAAGTAAGATGGAATAGGAGAAGTTTGATGGAAGATATCGAAGTCCTTGTCAACCGAGACCTCAGCAATTATGGCTCTATGGTCGCTATCATAGTGGTGTGTCTTTAGCTTATTATTCTGTGTGTTAGTGAAATGGATTCTGACGTCAGCTATACATATATCCAAGTAGGAGTTTGCGGAGGGAAATGTGGGATAGGCAGGAGGAATTATTTTGAATTTATATTTAATTGATTGACTAGTTTCCCAGTTGCCTAAGTATCCGCCTCTGGTGTTAGTTGCAGTATCACCCCATTCTTTCTTGCGAGCGTTCAGGTCACCCGCAATAATGAAATAACTGTTGACAGCACTGATCCTGTCCAGGAGATCGTTTAGTTCCTTAATGATAGAAGAATCGGAACCATTAGTGGCACATACGCTAACGATGTGTAAGTTTTTGTGAGTGCATTTAATTCTGATGATGGTGGCTTCTAACGATGGATTGTCGGCTGAATTCTTGAACATGAGCACTTCGTATTTAATAGAGTTTTTGATCAGGATAGCAGTGCCGCCACCCCTTCTGTTGCCTGGGCGATCGTTGCGTGCAATATTGATGCCCTCGAGGGACATTCTGTGTTTCTTGTTGAATTTGGTTTCGCTGAGAAGTAGTACGTCTGGATTAGTTAGTTCGATGAAGACCTTTAAGTTGGCTCTGCGTGTATGTTTGATGATAGAATTAACGTTAAGGGCGATGATTTTAAGATTTTTGATTTTTATTACCATTGCACATTCAGAGATTTATAAAGATGATCAATTTTTGCAGTGTTATTGTGAATTTGCACTTTAATGTCTGTTAGTTGAGAAGAGATTGCACTAACGATTTCGTTTTTTAGGACCGTAAGAATACTGTGTAAGTCATCGCTGGATACAGAAGGGGGTTCAATGACATTTGTGACTTGATGTCTAGCAGGATTGTTTGTGAAAGTTGGCTGCAGGAAGCTGCAAACTTGTACTGCAATGGAATCCGTTTGCTGGATTGTGGTTTGATTCCTGTTGGACGCAGCAGAAATGCTTTGTGCGGCTTGAGAGAAAGTGAGGTTAGGGGAAATCAACCTACTAATCTTATTAACTTTTTGTAATGTGCTAACTTTCGTCTGGGTTTTCTTTGTTGTCGCTAGATTTTGTGCGATTTTTAAATACTTACATCCTCTATAATTAGCAGGATGACCCGATTCACCGCAGTTTATACACGCTGCCTGAGTCGAGTTTGTGTTGTTTTCTACGCTGCATTCTCCTGGACCATGATTGTTTAAACACTTTACACATCTATATCCCAGATTACAGTTCGCGCTAGAGTGGCCAACTCTTTGGCAGTTCCTACATTGGAATACTTTGTTCTTCCTGTATGGCTCCCAATGAATGCGCTGACAGGCAAGCCTGTTCAGCTTAGTGAGATTTTTTACTATACTGTCTGCTGTGAGTTTTACAAGGAAATGCGCTGGGGCATCAGCATGACGTCCCAGCTTAATTTTAGATATCTTATTTATGCTGATGCTTTGAAGCTCGAGGCCATTAATTTCGTCTAAGATGTCTTGTTCAACAAAATCGCCTTGGATACCTTTGAGTACTAGAAGTTTGTTCTTAAGGTGATTAGGGGTGTAGGAGTAGAACTTACTTTGCATACTGTCAAGAATTGATTTCATTTTGATGTAATATTCCATCTGTGTGACGTTAATTGTAAGCGTATCGTTACCAATGTCTTTAAAAGTTATCCCATTCCTTGGAATCTCATTTGTGATGGCTTGAAGAATGCCCTTGATGTAACCACCAACACAGTAGATGGGGGGAGGTCTTGACTTGTTGTTCAGTCTCTGAGGTGATGTCTCGTCTGCAACTACGGCCTGGGGTTGCGTGTTATCGTTAACTGCCATGGGTTTGTTAGTGTCCTCTGGGAGTCCTGTTTCCATCAGGACTTCAACCAGTTCATTTGTGCTCTTCTGTCCTAATACTTCAAATTGGTTGTAAATATTAGTCGGTGTGACACTTCTGCTTAGTCTCGATATGGTTTGAGGGCTGATGGGCCTCTTGGGGTTGGTCCATGCAGTCTCACATTGGTTGACTTGGGAAGCAGATAAGGAGCTCTGCGTGAGGTCAATTTGTGAAATATCAGAACCCAGCGTTTTCCTTTTCACGTTTAGGTTGGGTCTGACCGAGTGACGGGGATTTGGGCCACCGAGTTCCTTTATTGCTCTCTTGAACTCCTTATCTATCGAGGAGGTGAGGGGTTGAGAGCTAGTTCTTTTGCGGTCCATTGTTGGTTTTGGAATTCGCAATTTTCGATATGTTTGTGAGGGCGGAGGGAGCGACGCCATGATACCCTCGCTGGACGACGCTCCAGCGGTGATGAGATTTGCGCGCTCTCAGTCGTTGTGTATTAGGCGATGTACAGATAAATCCAAAGAAAGTTGTGTGGCCCGGGGAGTCCCTAGGGCCCGAAATAAACGCGCCCAGCGATGTTGGTGTTGGATATATGCAAATCGCAATAATTACGAATGGTTGAGACCGTTATAGGTTAGTCGACTTGCTCAGTCGGCTTCCGGCTCGAGACCGTCGATCTGCCGGCAGGCCCTGACAAGCAGGCTCTGCCGGAAGAACCGTAGCTGAATGCGGACGTAGACTGCACTCCAGCTGTCGGCAGATCCTGCCGCCCGATTTGGTTATCAGGGAAGAGTGTGTATTTAGGAAATTCTTTAAAAAATATTTACAGCGTGCGGGGATCGGTGCGCAGGCGCGAAGGGATGTACCACGGATGCTGTAATTCGACACGGATGACGATTCGATATCGATTAATCTAAACAGCGCAACCGTCTCACGATCGCCGTGAAAGAATGCAACGTCGCGCTCGTATAAAACATCCGACTACGCAATATAATTCGACGCGCTATCGCGATAACTATTCGAGATCGATTAATCTAAACAGCGCAACCGCCTCACGAAAGAACGCAACGTCGCGTATAAATATCTGCCAACGAAAATGCTTTTACGCCGTTTCACTCGCCCTTGTCCCACTTATAATCGCGATACATGCAAATACTTGAAATGTTATTTCGCAGGGAAGGTGGAAGATAGGTGAGTAAACCTGACATATTAATATTAAGATTTTTAATTTATTTGACTTAATTATCTCCCTCGATAACATCGTCAGCAAATAAATCAATTAATAATAAATCTATAGGAACTTGCGCAGGGTCAGTTTGAACTGAAATGTCGCTAGCCTGAAGCCCCGATACCGCATTCGTAAAAACGGCGTTATAATCAATCCTTTTCGCATTGACGCAGTTTCGCCAAACCACGCTCTTTGGAGCATCGGCACGATACTGCTGATATATATTTACGTGTACATAATCATCGTCGTCATCGTCGCCATCGTCTAATAAATATGTTCGCTGCGCATGTCGATTCAGCCAAAATTGCTCATCCCCGTAGTGATCATCCGGTGGTTCATCGCGTATGGTGTCGGCATTATGGAAAACCTTTAAAAAGATGTCAACATCGTGAACACCTTCCGCCTCGTGAAGTTCTCCACCCTGAATATTTTCGGTCTGAAACGCGACATTTCTGCACGTCACATACACTTTCGGGCTGGAAGTATGAACGGGTGTCACAGCAGAGCTGATCGTAGCTGTAGCTGGACGATTCAAATTCACGGGCAATGACATAATCTGAAACCGATTTTTCTTATAATTCTCAAAGTCACTAACAGAACGATTCACTAAAATATGATAATGGAAACTTACGGTATTGTTGGATTGTTGGATTGTATTTCCCGTGCGCTGAACGGCTGACGATATCCTTCAAAAGCAATCTCCTTCAGAAGCAGTCTTCTTCAAACCAATTTCACTTGAAGCACTCAACTTATATGTAATCAACGTAGATGCAATGGACTTAGATGCGATAAATTCTTAAAGCGTTTCTCGTAGCAACGTATGTCTCGACCGCTACGGTAGCATTTGAGAACTGAGTTTAAGGTGGCTGCTGCATGATCACGCATACGGAAGTATAGCGTGATAATTATTCGGGCTTCGCCCAACGTATTTTGATGATCGAGAGACCACCGTGACGGGTGTAAATACCCTTATCACGAGCGCGCGAATTCGATACGCATGGTAACGCATCGAGCCAGTGCGGCATCACGTCACCTTATCGAGTCGTCGAGGGTGAGAGAGAAAGAACGCGAGAGCGAAGAAAAGAATTCGGAGCGATAACGACTCATGAATCTCGGCTAGGGTATATGGTTAGATATTCAATCAGAACCGCGCAGTCGTTCGGTAAAAATCTTCGCGAAAACACTTGTCAGGCATCATTCTCCCCCCGGGTTTTCGATATCCGGATCATAATCGCATCACGTGGAAGAGTCGCATCAACCACTCGTGCCTGATCGAAGTGATATGAATATTGAATATTGAAGTAGAAGAAAAGAGAAGTAAACATGGATGTATTCATGAACGCGTTCAATGTTCTTTACCAAATGGCAGCGCTTTTACGCACCATTATGGAATTCAGGGACTGGATGGATCGGTGCGACGCGTGCTTGGGACTCATCGTCGAGTATCAGTGCGGCGAAGGAGTGTCGGTGACATCGAAGCAGCGTCTGGTGTCGCTGATCGTGCGAATAAAGACATTACGTACGATCGTGCGGGCACGGTTATCGCGAGTAGGGCTCGGGGTGTCGGATCGATCGACGACACCTAAAGTCGTATGGGAAGACGTGGAAACCGCGTTTCGGAATCGTATTTCGACTGGTGCGGCCATCAACGTGGGTTACATCGATCTGCGTCGATTTTTGGAGGGTGCCCAACGAATGGTGCTCTCGCGCGTAACGGACGCTATCAGGGAACATACTGGTATGTCCGTGAATACGGTCCTGAACGCGGAGTTTATGTTGAACGAGAATACGGATATGAAAAGTTTCGGTACGCGAAATCGCGTACTGTTCAGGACATCGAACGTGCGCGAGTGGTATTCCAAGCACGAGGTCGCTCCCACGTTAGTGGCGATCGAGGAGTTCCAAGATCGCGACAGTGGATGGGCTCTGAGGGCTGTGCTAAACCTCCTAATAAACATTAATAAGCATAACCCTCTTCGCGCCGGTTGCGACGTAACGCTTCCGCGCGCTGTCGTCCTGAAAAAAGCGGTGGTCAACGTAAAGAGCAGAGACAATGCGTGCTTCTTGTGGTCCGTTGTCGCCAGTTTGTACCCTGCTGCTGTTACTACGAACGTGCGTAGGGACTCATCGTACCCACACTACTCGGCGGTGCTTCGCACGGACGATATGACTCTTCCCGTGACGTTGGATCAGCTGGCGAAGTTCGATAGGTTGAACGACGTGTCGGTGAACGTATACGCGTGGTCCGACGGAAGCTGCGCGCCTCTGCGTTTAACCAAGGACAAGCGAGAGAGACACGCGAACCTGCTACTGGTGCAGGATTCCAAGGAGCCAAAACGATATCATTTCGCGTGCATTCAAAGCATGTCGAGGCTGATTTCGAAGCAGCTCGGCAATCACGGACATCAAGTATTCGTTTGCGAAAAGTGAGTCGAATACGGAATATTTCGATCGATGTATTATTTATTCATATGTTTATTATTGACGTTGTTATCGTTGTAGATTCCTGAGTTCTACTCGTCCGAGCAATTGACGAAACACACCGTGGACTGTCAACGTATGAACGAGTGCGCCATCGAATTGCCGTCCGCGGAGGAAAGATGGTTGCAGTTCAAGAATTTCAAGAACAAGGAACGAGCGCCATTCGTCGTGTAGGCGGACTTCGAGTGCATGCTGAAGGATGTCGAGCCTGCGGAGCGGAGTCGTACGGACACGTACCAGCAGCACAGAGCGTACAGCGTAGAATACTACATTCATTGTTCCTCCGACGCGTCTGTGTGTCGTTATCGTGCGTATCGTCACGAAACCGAGTGCGTGAAATGGTTCGTGCAGGAACTTCGAGACTTTGCCGACACCGCGTATTCGTGGTTACGGAACGCGAAACTAATGAACTCGTTGACGAGTCAACAATGGCGTAGTGTTAACGACGCGATCGTGTGTCACGTGTGCGGGCAACCTTCCGTCGACGCGGACAAAAAAGTGCGCGACCATTGCCTCTCGACGGGCGAGTACCGGGGCGCGGCTCACGTGACTTGTAACTTGCAGTTTCAACGATCGTACACGATACCGGTCGTATTCCATAATCTGTCCGGATACGACGCGCATTTCGTGATGAAGGAGTTGGCGTCCGCGTTCGAGGGACAGATCGACTTGCTGCCGGTGACGAAGGAGCGGTACATATCGTTCACCAAGCATGTAAAGGGAATAGACGCCGAGAACAACGATTGGCAGAGGGGGTTGAAGTTCCGTTTCATCGATTCGCTGAAGTTCTTGGCTGCGAGTCTGGAGAAACTCGCTTCGGACCTTGGCAGAGAACGACTCGCGATTCTACGACGCGAGTTCCAACACCTGCCCGATCATCATTTCAATCTCCTGACCAGGAGGGGCGTCTTCCCGTACGACTACATGACGTCATACGCCAAGCTGAACGACACGTGTTTACCTTCTCGCGAAGCGTTCTATAACCGGCTGAACGATAGCGCCGCGTCGGAGGCCGATTACGCGCACGCCGCGAACGTGTGGAACTCTTTCCGCGTACAGACATTTGGCGAGTACAGCGATTTGTATTTAAAAACGGACGTATTGTTACTCGCCGACGTATTCGAAAGTTTCCGCACCGACTGTATCGCGAGTTATGACTTGGATCCTGCGCATTATTGCACGCTTCCAAGTTGCACGTGGGACGCGATGCTGAAGTACACGTGCGTACGGTTAGAGCTTTTGACGGATGTGGACATGTTACTGTTCGTGGAGCGTGGCATACGCGGCGGTCTGAGTCAGTGCGCGAACGCCAACAACAAACACCTGCCTGCGGGGATGTACGACGAGTCGAATGCGTCGACGTATCTGATGTACTTCGACGTCAACAACTTGTACGGATGAGCGATGTCGCAGGCTATGCCGCAAGGAGGGTTTCGATGGCTGGACGATGCGACAGTGGCCGCGCTAGACGTGTCATCCCTGCCCGACGACGAGGACTCCGAGGGATACCTGTTGGAGGTGGACATCGAATACCCCGAAGAGATTCATGACGCGCACGCCGACCTACCGCTCTGTCCGGTGCGCGAGCACGCGCCACACGGTAAACAGACCAAGCTGCTTGCCACGCTCGACGATAAGGAGCGATACGTCATCCACTATCGCTACCTGAAACAGTGCGTGCGACACGGTTTACGCGTGACGCGAATTCATCGGGTGTTGCGATTCGATCAGTTGCCTTGGTTACGCGACTACATTCAATTGAACACCGATTTGAGGACGCGTACCACGAGTGAATTTCAGAAGAATCTTTATAAATTAATGAACAATGCGGTATACGGTAAAACAATGGAGAACGTGCGGAATCGCGTAGACATGCGACTGGTGACTCAGTGGGACGGTCGTTACGGCGCGGAAGCGCTGATCGCGAAGCCGAACTTTCATAGTCGTAGGATCTTCTCGGAACAATTGGTGGCCATCGAAATGCGAAAACCAAAAGTGACGTTCGACAAGCCGATATACGTGGGGATGAGTGTGCTCGACGTATCGAAAGAAAACTTTGACGAGTTCCATTATGCATATATGCGTGCCAAGTTCGGTGATCGGTGTAAGGTCCTGCACACCAACACCGATAGTTTAATGTATAGTGTGGAATGCGATGATGTATAAGAAACGATGAAGCGCGACATCGACCAATTCGACACGAGTGATTACGCGGTGGACAATCCGTACGGTATGCCCCGCGTAAACAAAAAGGTGCCGGGACTCATGAAAGATGAGAACAGCGGCGTCTTGATGACCGAGTTCGTCGGATTGAGATCTAAGATGTACGCGACTAGAACGTTTAACGCTGCAGTGGGGTCTACGAGCGAGACTAAAAAAGTGAAGGGTGTGCGGAGACACGTGGTCGCGAACGATATACAATTCGACGATTACATTCGTTGTCTTAACGATCTCGCCGAGAAAGCGGTTCGGCAGAACAACATTCGATCAAACCGGCACGATGTGTTTTCCGTGAGTGGGGAAAAGGACGCTCTCAACCCGTTCGACGATAAGCGGTGTATTTTAGCCGATCGGGTCAGCACCCTTCCGTGGGGACATTATCGAATCCCCCAGCTCAAGACCCACGCACGCATCGAGCTTGAGCCCGACGAGTCCCTCGAGAATCCCGTTGTATAGTATATTTGTATGGTTGTATGTTTGCATATACATATGTATATACGTTTCGTTGTAAGCGTTTCTTTCTTTTGTTCATACCATTTATCTATTTACGAATATCTGATATATGTATATAGCGTAGAATATTAGAAAAGTATTTCCTATTCGTGTTAATATATATATTTTCTTTCTTCTATTAAGATTAATTGTATGCATATACGAGGAGAATAATTGAATAAACGGACAATGTATATATATTTATATATATTTATTTATTTATTTCAGTAACATAGCGCGCGTTTATAATCGCGAATCATAGAATATCCTTCTCGCGTATCTACGAGTTCCGCGACGAATCGAATCCGAGCCACTTAACGTACACCTGGTTTCCTTTGCGACGAATAATCTTCTCAACCAGATAGACGTCCGGATTCGCGACCAAATGCAGTTGGTACTCGTAGAATCCACCCGAGATCGGCTCTCACGCGGAATCGCGTAGAATGTACGTCACCGGGTACGTTCGTTGTACGGTTACGATTTCGAACACCTCCGTCGACCAGTTCGGAGTGTACCCCTTCTCGAAGAGGGTCTTGAACTTGCTCACGCGTACCTTGTCACCGACGTTGAATTTCGCGCGTCGTCGAACACCTCTCGATGCGAAGGTTAGGGGCTCATTCGCGGCGAACGACGGACGCGTCGCGGGGGTCACGTCAACGGGTCGGGCGTTGATCGTTCGATGCTTGCGATGATTGTAGGCGCTTACGAGTGCAGGTAACAGGTCGACCCAGCGATAGGACGCGTTCAAGGAGAATTGTTGCCACATGAGGTTTTTCAGCGTACGATTGAAACGTTCTACGATCGACGCTTTCATCACGCTGTACGTGGAGTAGTGTTTGATCCCGCGTCTCTTCGCGCATCGTTCGAACTCCGCGTTGTAAAACTCTTTTCCCATGTCGGTTTGTAAATTTCGCGGGCATCTGTCGCTCTGCCGCAACACGGTCACGAACGCCTCGGTCACGTCGCGTCCGCTTTTCGTTTTCACGGGTACGGCCCACGCGTACTTGCTGAACGCATCGATGATCGTTAGAACGTAGTGATATCCTCGATTTTGCTTCGCGTACGGACGCATCTCCACCAAGTCGGCCTGCCATAAATCATCGTAACCGCGAATCGCAACTCTACGCCGTGGGAAATTTCGTCTCGCGGGAGCGTGTAACTCGTTCACTAATTGTACTCGCTCCTTGCTCATGAGTAGGTATTATAAGAGAGTTCTAATCCAACGCAGGGCGAGGGGTGAAGCGGGGCGGGGGGAACCGCAGCGGTGGCCAGGGGGCAGGCAGGTGGGGGGACCACGACTCGTGGATGTGGGGGCCGGGACCCAGGATCACTGGCAGTAGAGGGGGGGTACCTCGAGGTCACGTAACGCGTTCCTCGGTGATGACACGTCACGCGTTGCAGGAGGAAGCGATCCGCAATCCTCTTATCTCCCCGAGGACAGATCGCGCCCCGATATTCGCTACTTTGGAATCGAGTGTACGAGAGAGAGAGAGAGAGAGAGAGAGAGAGAGAGAGAGAGAGATGTACGATATTAATCTACCCTCCTCTCTCTCGTTGCAGGGGGTCGGAAACATACCGAGGTACGTCGCGTAGAAGATGCGAGTCGACACCTGCACGGCTGTTGCGTAATAGCCGCGCCAAAAAAATATAATGTTCGATGGTCAATTTCCGAGAATAATGAGGTACGTCGCGTAGGAGCTGATGCGAGTCGAAATCTGCACGGCTGTTGCGTAATAGCCGAGCCAAAAAACATATAATAGGCGAAGGTCAACTTCCGAGAATACTTCAAAGCGATTCGCAACCCTCTTATCTCCCCAAGACCAGATAGCGCCCCGATATTTGCTACTTTGGAATCGAGTGTACGAGAGAGAGAGAGAGAGAGAGAGAGAGAGAGAGAGAGAGAGAGAGAGAGAGAGAGAGGTACGATATGAATCTATCCTCCTCTCTTTCGTTGCAGGGGGTCGGAAACATACGGCGGTACGACGCGTAGGAGATGATGCGAGTCGAAACGTACCGTTTCGTATCGAGTAGTCCGAGAATAATAATAATACGCAGCATCTTTGCGCGAGCAATCGCGAGACCTCGAAAATTCAAAGCGAGCCGCGTTTGAACGAGGAGCGTGAGAGCGGTATGACATTTTTGTACATCTCTCTCTCTCTATCCCTCTCGGTGTCGGAGGTAAGAAAACACAATACGGTGTTACGACGCGTAGGGGCCGCAAGCCGAATCTTGTAGTTTGTTATGGAGCGATAATCGAGCGAAAAGCGTATCACTGTAACGATAGAAGGTTGATTTCCGAAAATAGTACGCGGCATCGGTGCGCGAAAATTTTGGACGGTAAACTTTCGAGAAGGAATAATGAGCATATGACTTAAAAGATCTCATGTAACAGCAGAATATGATGTGCACAAGAATAAAGCGATATAATCGAATATTGTTTTCGGTGGTCCATTAGGCTAGAGATAATTATCAAGAGCATATTTGGTGGGAGAGATGCGATATTATTCGAAATGCGTAATAAGAGGCATAGATGTTGTCCAGATCTCGTAATATACCTAGCGTAAGAAACGAAGATTCAAAGAACACCAGTTTTTAGGATAAACGATATTCTGCGAGGATAGGAAAGGATCGTTTAAGGTATCAAACAATACAGATATTCGTGCGATAAAGTGTTGTATTTATTGGTAAAGCATATATATATAGACATGTATACATTATTGGGATACGTTGTGAGCATCACGTATAATGGAGTCCAAGCATAACGCTAATATTTCGCAAACTAACAAAGAATGTGGTTCGAAGTATTCGCTTTCGGAAATGAGTTTTTCATAGTCCGCGATCGGTGTCGTAGCAGCGCGTATAATGGCTACGAAGGAAGCGTATTTGAGACTTACGGAGTCTAGAATTTCCGACAACCACGAGAACGTGTGATCGATGCAGCGATCGTATTTAAACAGTTGCCGTATCGTAGCTTCGAGCATGTATATGGACGAACTATCATCCGATATTTTGACAATTCGTTGACTGATGATTCGCGTAAAGTCGATGCGTAAATGATCGACGACGATAGAGTCTTGATGCGATGGAATTGCGTCGTTACGGAGACGTTGAAGTATCTCCGGTTCTTGCTGCAGCAGAAGTTTCCACGTAGACATGGGGAAACACAGTTCGTTGGATTTGTTGTCGACTATCGCGATTTCAACGCGACACGAATCCTGGTCGATATGGACTCCAATTGCGATGCGTTTGTACGTGGTCAATGTTAATGGGTAATCGCGTCCCATGATTCGTATGACGGTCTTCTTGGGCGATGGAGCAGATGTATCGCTGTAAGAAACACACACGCAGAGTTAACGCATCGAACGTTTTCGTGTAAAATCGAAAAGTATACGGACGTATATAATGTACCTTAGATTCGGACGGCGCTGTTTAGCAGGAAAATCCGTAGCGTTGCAACGGTTGAGGTGGTTTTCGCCCATGTAGGAAGCGTTGTTGAAATGTTGGTTAAACATTTTGAATACGCACTACAGCTAACTGCACTGAACGGTTACTACGAACGTACGCGATGTAATGTGGTCCGCAAGACCGATCGGTACCACTTTTATAGTGGTTTGCACTCACACATATGCAAAGTGTAGGTTGTTGGTGGTGGGGAATAGTGTAGTTGTACACAGTATGGAAAAGGAAAAAGGCAAAGGTGAAAAAAACGTGATGATAGGGGAAAAACAGTGTAGGAAGAAGTGTACAGTGAGAAGTATATAATGAGAAGAATATAAATGGAAGAAGCAAGTATCGATGTATGAAGTATTCGCGTAAAAAGAAAAAAATATACATCGTGGGAACCTATCGATAGTAACATGGTAGGTATATATGTTGGCTCGAGGGTGTGGAAGCATACGTGAGCACAGTTCTGAAGCAACGAAGAAGAAGAAGAAGGATAGCGAGAAGAAGAAGAAAGAGAAAAACAATGCCTGTCGAGTGAACAAGGATCGAGATATCGAAATGACCACTGACGACTGGGACGCAAGTATACCCCTACTCGCGAACCACCCCTACTATGCGCGCTGCTTATCAAAGTCTTTAAAAACGTGAGCGGGTCACCGCGACGACTCATTAGAAGTGTTAATCAGGAAGCTGTTTGCCGACAGGAACGAGTTGAAGAAAGATATATACGGCAAGTATTAGTTTTTTTCCTATCTTGTACAAAGTGTAACGTAAGATATATAGTGAGAAACAGAGAATAGTAGAAATAAGTATGATGTACGGTGTTGTCATTCTGGTTTTTTCCATTGCATATGCTGTTTGAACATCGTCGATGGAGATCATCCCTCCCGAGGAAGCTGACGTCCCTCATCGCTGAAGCTGGTGTCCCTCATCGCCGAAAAAGCTGGTGGCCCTCCAGAGGAAGCTGGCGTCCCTCATCGCCGAAGCTGACGTCCCTCATCGCTGAAGCTGGTGTCCCTCATCGCCGAAAAAGCTGGTGGCCCTCCAGAGGAAGCTGGCATCCCTCATCGCGGAAGATGCCATTCCCCCAAAGTGTGTGTGTGTGTGTGTGTGTTTGTGGGTATGTTTACGTCGATGCGAGTAGTGCTACGAACACCCCGTATGTATCACACTCCTGGCGTCAAACACATATATGTACATGTCTTTGCACCATGAGTGAAGTACGTATTGGGGTGTATATGTCCAACAACACACATGACAGTAGTGACAATCGTTTTCCGTGCAAGTACTATCCAGCCATACATACATATATCCATTTTGGCACAGTGACATATATATTAAAGTGTTTCTGGCTCAAAATGGATGAATGTATGTGTGTAATACTCGACAAGCACACGGAAACAATGCTATGGTGTGAGAACTTTACATCGATAGTGACATGGATTGGTTTATCGCAAGCGAGATGTAGCTATAATCATAACGTGTGCGTTTAAACCAACCCTGCTACTATCACACACGCACGCACACCCAACACAGAACAGTGTCGTAACAAACAGTAGAGACAATAGTTTTCGCGATCGAGGATTACAAGAATCATGTACGTGAACCAACAACCCGCGCATACATATATCCATTTTGGCACAGTAACATATATATTAAAGTGTCTCTGGATCAAAATGGTTGAATGTATGCGTGTAATACTCGACAAGCACACGGATACAAGGCTATGGTGTGAGAACTTTACATCGATAGTGACGTGGATTGTTTTATCGCAAGCGAGATGTAGCTATAATCATAACGCGTGCGGATAAACCAACCCTGTTACTATCACACACGCACGAACACCCAACACAGAACAGTGTCGTAACAAGCAGTAGAGACAATAGTTTTCGCGATCGAGGATTACAAGAATCATGTACGTGAACCAACGACCCGCGCATACATATATCGAGTGCAATTCAACGACATATATTGAGTTGTGTTTGGATCGCACTGGATGGATGCGTGTGTGGGTATGATACTTCACGCACACCCAACACAGAACAGTAGAGACAATAGTTTTCGCGATCGAGGAATACAAGAATCATGTACGTGAACTAACGACCCGCGCATACATATATGGAGCGTGATTCAACGACATATATTGAATTGTCCTTGGCTCTCGGTCTATGTATGTGTGTGTGTATGATACTTCACGACAACACCATGATACTTTTGGACTATGCGAAGTATGCATTAATAGCGATCGGGTGAAACACTATATGGACACTCCGAGTGTATAGAATCACATACTCTGAGTGCACATAGTGTTTTACTTCGTTACTATTAGTATTCTGCGAAAACATCGACGGACAGAACGAGAGAGAATATAGAGACAGTGAGAAGTGTGGATAGAAAATAATTCCGCGTGTGATTGTATCACAATTAGTATTTAAAGTTAGAGTATAAGAATACTTATGTGACGCATCGTTGTAAGAGGAGGAGGAGGAGAAAGAAGAAAATAAAAATTTTTGTTTTTATACGTATATAAAGTGTGTCTGAATTCTTTTTTACATCTACCTTAACAGTTTATATTCCAGGAAAAAATACGTATCATCGACGATGTATGCTGTGGAGGAGGACGAGAATAGAGGGTAAGAAAGATGTACACTTCTTCTATGAATAGAAATTGTTTTATTCATATAAAGCAGTTTTTGTTATACGTTTATAAAGAATAGTATGAGATACGATTAGAAGAATAAAGACTGTATACGCGTCGTAGAAGAATAATATCGCAACGTCTATGATGTGCGAAGAGGACAAAATCATACAGCAGGTGGTCCGTAAAATCTGGAAACAGCAAAAGAAAGAAATGGATAGGCAGATTGTAGGATTGTTTTCACATGTAATCTAGGAAGACACCACTCACCTTAAATTTCAGATCGCATGTACGTCCAAATTTTTTGAACGTTTTCCAGCGCGCACATACAACCGCCGCCGTTGTGGAAAGCGCATCGGATGGTGTTCTTTGCTGGCATTGCTTTCAGTTTAGGAACGACCGTGGCAGGAGGTACGATTCCACGATAATCGTCGGAGCCATCGTTGTCCTCGTCGGTATCCTCGTAGTCGTCGGAGTCGGAGTCGGAGTCGCAGGTGTCATCGTCGTTGTTGTTCTTCTTCTTCTCGTACATGTCAACGATGTCTACGATGCTTGGATCTGTTCGTAGGAGCAGTTGCGATAACCAGGTCTTTTTCTCCGCTCCCTTCACGAACACCACGTCGACGGTTGCGAGCTCGCGAGCGAGCATTTCTGATAGCCTGTGGTACGGCACCCAGCCGTCGGACCAGCGAAGTCCGTGATGATTCGTCGTGAGCCAGGTCGCTTGACGCTTCTCGAACGATGACAGGCGAGCGTAGGAGTACGGTGGTTCGAAAATCCAATGACAAATGGTCGTTTCCGTGTCGCGATTGTTCGCGAGAATCGCAATTTCCTTAGCGACGAACGTGTTACGTTCGGTCTTGAAGCCTTGCAGGTCGGCCACGACGGATAACATTGTTAGGTAGTAATATGTAGTAGTATGTAGTAAAACAAGTGTCACCGACGGCTGCAGACGAGCTACTGACTATTTCGCGATTATCCTCATCGGTATAGTAGTCGTAGTCGTAGTCGTTAGAATCACGTGATTTTTCGCACTACGTTCGTCAAAGGATTGTATTGGATTATGCACGCGTATATGATGAGACAGTAGGTGGTTGTATTAGCGGGTACGTTCTCTTTGCACTCGAAGTCGATTCGTACGTCCACTGTGGCGCTCTTCACCGACTCGTTCTGTCGAGAGCAATCTATGATCGCGATAGGGGCGTATCGCAAAAATTCGGTCGTGTTCAGCAACGGTTCGCCGTGACCGTAGTACGAACACGTAAATTTCGCGTACATATCGTACAGGAGCGCGTATTTAGATTTATCGAAATCCAGGTTCAGGTCGTCGTACGGATACGTCTCGGAATTCAGAAACAATCGTACGTTCGTGAGTTTGCACGCGTCGAATCTGCTCGCGCTTTTCGTATCGCGGTATCTCGAGCTGCGACGAGGCTTTCACGGTCCACGTGTGTTTGGTTGTCGTTTGCAGCAACGGATACTGTTGCAGTTGCCACGATCGAAAACTCATAGCGATAGGTCGATCGCTTTGCAGGAGACGTAGCATCGCCGGTTTTTGAGTGTCTTCTAGCACGACGTGCGGCATACGCCATTGTATCTTGCGTATCTCCAGTTTCGGTATTATCGCGGAGGATAGAGAGGGCGCGTACATCGCGTTCGTATCGACTCGCGCGCAAATCAGGATCAACTCGTGTCGCACGTTCATCACGATACGCTTGTAATCTTCGCAGAATCCTAGTAGCGCGATCATGGGCACGCAGAAATTGAACGCCGGGCTATTAAAAATGTCGCGGTCGTGTGCGATGGTGTAGTCCCAACCGGCATTCATCAACGCTCTGCTCTTCTCGACGGACAATGACGCGTAATGTTTCAGCGAGGTCGTGATTCCCGGATTTCTACAACGATCGATCTCCACGCCGTTCAATTCGTATCGAATCTCGTCGAACATGAACGCGAAGCAATTGTTGTCCAGAAAAACTCTCGCGGAAGCTTTCACTTCCTCGGTAGTCGTCGGGGCGGTCATCAAAGAGAGACGTCCTTCCACGTAGAGATAACTTTCGCACGGGAGCGTGTACAGATCTTTTTGCTGAATAGGTATTCGTATCTCGTCGTTATTGTCGTACGTCGTGTTGGCGTACGGATTGTAGCCGTGCACCTCGATCTTCGTGATACGATCGTCGAACGTCGGTGTACTCGTCACGTTCATTATGGTATACATCGTGTTAGACGTGTGTATGTACGTATAAGTGATACGTTAGTACGTTACGACGAATCCCAGGGATCGTAGGAAACGCCCGTTTCGATGCGTCAACGATTTGAAGCTTCTTCTTCTTTTTCTTCCTCTTGTTCCGCTCCCTGTCTTTATCAGCGTTGTCGGTGGCGGTGAAGGTGTTGCGTTTCGACGATAATGCGTGGCAGAGACCGGAGTAGGAGCGGTGAACGATGATGATGATGATGAGTCGTACGTGTGATCGAACACCAACATATTAAACCCTCGCGCGCTCACGTTATCTTATCGCGCGAACGTCGTTGCACGTGCAGGCGAATCGTTATTTCCTCTCCGCGAAAATCTATAGGGCGATCGTATTGATCGACGATGCGTACCGTTAGATCGTGTATCGCTCGCGCAACGATCGGTAGGTAAATGACGTGTCGCGGAGTTTCCGATATCTTATATCCCGGTGGTACGCGAGGCGAAAATTCGTGAATCGTGTGTACGGATTTGTCGTTGCTGTACGCACCGGCAGTGACGTTACACGTTACTCTGATCACGTTAACGTTTATAATGTTCACGGGTTCATCGGACTCGTACCAGATTCTCGGCAATAAGACACGCGTCGGCGAAAATCCCAGCAACGATCCCACGTTGTTCGGTTGCGTAAAGTCCACGAAGAACGAGCAGTACAGTTTCGCTTTTCATGGTGTTGTTCTTAGCTCGTAGCACTAGCGGATACTTGTTGTCGTCGTCGTCGGTCTCGTTGTCGTCGCGTCTTCGAGGATGTCGATCGAGCAGTTGACGACTCAAGTGCTTGGCGATAGCGTCTAATTAGTAGGAGCCATGGGGGATCGTAACGCGGTCGCTAGCGGCATCGATGCTGGGGATCGCGGCATCGATGCTGGGGATCGCGGCGTTCTTGTTGTTGTTGTTCGTGACGAAGTAGAACGTGTCGTTGCTCGAGTCGATGTTCGGTATCGTGTGAAACGTCTCCAAGTCGGCGAGTCCTAGATCGTACTGTCCGTCGCTCAAATCGATCGGCGGAAAGTAATTGACCGTGAGCACGTTGCTCCGACCCGTTAACGTGAGCGTGAGCGACATCGTACCGCTGTAGGATACGCTAGTGAGACCGAGAGAGCGAAAGTGACGAGGACGTAAGGTAGCGCGTCAATTTATCTCGGGAAGCGCCGAGGCCAAAATTCCAGAGCTTTTTGACGCAGAAATTGTACGCACAAGTGACCGCAATTCATCTGGTCGAAACGTTGAAAGCGATCGTGATTGTACTTGATCGTAGGTGACGTTCCCCGTCCGAAATAGTCGATCAGTTCCGTGGGTGGTCGCAAATTCCCAAAACTGTCGAAATCCTGTACGCGCGGTCCGCGTTTCGCGTACGCTACCCAGTGTGTACCTTCGCCGCGATTCTCGTCCAGATTCGCGATGCCGCATTCGTTCGATCTTACGCGCGCGGGGAGCGTATCGCGCATAAATACCCCCCGAAAGAACGGTACGTCGACGCACTCGCGCTCTAATTGCAGGTTAGTCTTAGGTAGTAGTTGTAGCTGCTGTCGCGTTATCGCCACCGCCGCAAGCCCGGTCGAGCGGAGTTTTTTTTTTCCTCAGTCGTCGTCGCAGGTTCACGCCGGCGCCGCGCTTGTACCGTGACAGATACAGTCCTCGCCCTTCCATCTCGCGATTATGACGCATCGTTTCATCCAGCTGTTTGCGCGAGGCCTTCGCGTCGTTGACCGCTTTGGCGATACCGGCAGCTCCGCCGGCCAATGCTCCGATAGCCGACAAAGCGGGCAGCACGAGCGGTAGAAGCGGAAGAAAGCCTCCGCGTTTCGCTACCGGTAGGAAACGGCGTTGTCCTCTGGATTTGCGTTTCCGTCCCGTAGTCCATCCTCTTCTTCTTCTTCCTGCTGGTCTCATACCCATACCGAGTTTAGTCTTTGCTTTCGTCGCGGCCCACACTCCGGTCGCAGCGGCTTTTTCGCCGAGAGTCGCGTCGTTCGCGAACACGCGTTCTCGGGATCGTTCGGCTAGCGCTCGATCCGCCTCGTGTCGTCCCTCCAAATCCTTTCGACGAGAGTACGCGATATCGTGCTCTCGACACGCCGCGTCCAGCGGATTCGCGCCTTCGTCGCCGCGAGCCAATCGCTTCGACAAACGCGTCCGCGGTCCGCAGAACTGATATCCCGGAATGTGTAGTTCGAACGGTAAACGATTTATGATCGCGTTCACGAGTACCGATCCTGTCGTCTTCCTCTTCTTCTTCTTATTCTTCGTTGGTCTACGCGTTACCGCAACCATACGCGTGAAAATGCAGATGCACGGAGACGCGAGGCCAGTCGTAAATCGACGGTTCTTCGATAGCGATCGATTCGAGGAGCGCTACGATTCTGATTCGCTCGACAGGTTTCGCGGGTATAAATAGCAGTGACGTTGCGTGCTTGCGAGGAGAGAGACAGAGAGAGAGAGCATGCGATTCGCGAAACAACCGAACGCTATTCGCGTGACCGCGAACAGGACGTTGGAGGATTCGACGTTGGACAACGAGAGTCGTTCGCGCAGGTACGGTTCGTTGTTGCCGAACAGCGTGCGAGGCGTGATTTGCGGTCCGTCCGGGTGCGGAAAAACGAACGTGCTTCTGAGCATGCTAGAGAGTCCGAACGGTTTGCGCCTCGAGAACGTGTACGTGTACTCGAAATCGTAGCATCAGCCAAAGTATCGGTATCTCGAGCAGGTGTTGTCGCTCGTCGACGGAATCGAATACTTTCCCTACTCGGACAACGCTGAAATCGTTCCACCGAGAGACGCTCGGCCCGATTCGATCTTCGTGTTCGACGACGTGGCGTGCGACGAACAGACGGCGATCCGCGAATACTTCTCCATGGGCAGGCACTCGAACGTGGACTGCTTCTACCTGTGCCAATCGTACGCGAGAATACCGAAACACTTGATCAGAGACAACGCGAATTTTCTCGTGCTGTTCAAACAGGACGGGACGAACTTGCGTCGCGTGTACAACGATCACGTGAACACGGACATGACGTTCGAGGCGTTCACCGACCTGTGCGCCAAATGCTGGAAACGACACTACGACTTCGTTGTCATCGACAAGGACCGTGCCCGGTACGATGGTCGATATCGACGAGGATTTAACGAGTTCGCGATAGCTCGTGAAGCTCAGTAAATCGCGAGTCCTTCGTCGAGCAACACACACACACACACCAGGATGTCTAACGAAACAGCTACCAGCGGTGTAAACATTGAGATCGCGCAGCAACGAGACATACAACAGAAACGGCGTCGTAGACAACAACAAAAACAACAACCGCGAGAGGTCGAGACGAAGAAGAAAATTGTTAAAATCAGCGCCGCTATTCGACGGAAATACATGAACCTGAAACTCGGTAAAATGGCGACGAAAGCTGCTGCGGAGGAGAGCGCGCGTCCGATCGTCGAACCGCTGAAACATTTGGTCGAGAACACCGCGACGTGGAAAACGAGTCCAGCGACGTCATCGCTCGTCAAGCGGAAGCAGCAACGTTCGAAGAAACGATTATCCTTTACTCCGTCCACGACCGAAGCGACGATACTGCCCGAAACGACTCCACTTCTGGATTCGAACGACGACGACGACAGCACCGTCTACGAAACAACCGAGGAACATGAGCCGGACCATGGCGAGACGGACGAAACGATTCGAGAAGTTCTCGATCCAAAAACCACAACCACCACCGTCGAAAACATCGACGCGTACACTCGAAACGTCAGCGGGCCGCTATCGCGCGAATATCTGCGCTTGTTCTTCACCGACACTAAGAAACTCATCGACAACGTGTACGGCGTGTACCTAGACGACGACGAACAGCTGATGATCGGTGATTCCGTGCTCGCTATCGGCGAGAAGGACGACGTTGGCGTGAAGGGCAAGCGATTCGCTGGTCCGCGAGGCTTGTACGAACTGCTGTTCATGCGAGTGCCCAACGAGCAAGCGTACACGAACGCCGATCTCGAGGCGTATCGCGACATCTTGTTGGCGACGAACGCGCATCGACGGGACCATTCGGCTAGCAAACCTACGCTAGGCAACAAGGGCTACAAGTACAGGAAGATCGTGTCGGTGTTGTTGCGTAGTGGAGATCGCGTTTCTGGCGACAGCGTCACGCACGAAGGTCGAGGATTGCCCACCGACGACGCGATGACGGTTACCGATAACGCGATCGATTACGTGTACTGGGACGATCCGAAAGAATTGGTCGATAGACTGCGATTGCTCTTGGCGTCGCGCGAGGCCGGACACACCGGACACGACAACGAAATCGCATCAATCTTGGAGGAACTTCGCGAAGCCGGTCTCATCATAAATTGATCGGTCGGTTCGATTACGCGTCAGTCTCGTTCGCGATCACCGCCCACCCAACATGTCGGTAAACAAGTTTGGAGCACCTTTGCACGGTAGTACCGACAACGACGACGACGACGACAACGATCGACGCACGGAGACGATTCGCACGCGGAATCTGTACGTCGCGAATCACGTGCGAGAGAATGCGCTGTGTCTGGGCACCGATCGGTCAACGTTCGCCGCTATGGAACGCAAGATACGTCGCGTGGCGCATCCGGAGAAAGGATACCGACGCTGCGACGAAACGATACGTGTACGACGTGAACGAATCGACGACGACGCGACTGAACGCTTTGACGACCGCGATAAATACCGCCGTGGAAGGACGCATCCGTGATTCGGAGAATTCGATAAATACCACGCTGCAACAACAATTCGATCACTTGCAGGATAGACTCGACGTGCTTGCGACATTGATCGCGGAAGTACAGAAACGCAAGGAAGCGTCACGATGAGTGACGACTACGACGACAAACCCCGGCGACACCGTACGTGCTTCGAGTGCCTGGTGCAGTATCTGTTGCTTGTCGTGGAAAGTTATCGTCGCTGTGGGCGCGAGTAAGGAGCGAATACAACTGGTCGACGAACTGCACGCTCCAGCGAGACGAAATTTCCCACGGAGACGCGTAGTCACTCGAGGCTACGGCGATCTGTGGCAGGCAGATTTGGTGGAAATGCGCGCGTACGCAACCCAAAATCGCGGCTACAACTACATACTCACGATCATCGATACGTTCAGCAAGTACGCGTGGGCCGTTCCCGTGAAAACGAAAAGCGGCCGCGACGTTACCGAGGCGTTCGCGACCGTGTTGCGACGAAGCGGCAGATGTCCGCGAAACCTACAAACCGACATGGGAAAGGAGTTCTAAAACGCGGAGTTTCAACGATGCGCGAAGACTCGCGGAATCAACCACTACTCGACGTACAGCGTGATGAAAGCGTCGATCATCGAGCGTTTCAATCGCACGCTGAAGAATCGGATGTGGAAACAATTCTCCTCGAAAGCCTCTTATCGCTGGGTCGACCTGTTACCTGCGCTCGTACGCACCTACAATCATCGCAAGCATCGCACGATCAACGCGCGACCCGTCGACGTGACCTCCGCCACTCGTTTACCGTTCATCGTATCGTCAGGTGTCGAGCAACGACGACGACAACGCGCCAAATTCCGCGTCGGCGACAAAGTACGCGTCAGCAAATTCAAGACGATCTTCGAGAAAGGATACACGCCGAACTGGTCGACCGAGGTGTTTGAAATCACCGCTGTACAATGAACGCGTCCTGTCACGTACATTCTACGCGATTCCGCGGGCGAGCCGATCTCGGGCGGATTCTACGAGCACGAACTGTATTCGGTTGCGAATCCGGACGTATATCTGATCGAGAAGATTATTCGTCGCAAGGGTAACCAGGTGTACGTGAAATGGTTGGGATTTGACTCGTCCAAGAATTCGTGGATACGGGAAAAGGATGTTCTCTGATTCAATAGCAACTCTTTATTAGTATTACTATTACATATACGTATACATATACATTTATTTCGTTCTTTGTATTTAACAAAAAATAAAGCACAATATATATCACGATCTTTGTACATTATTTAGATGAATGTGTAATATTATACATAGGTATATTAAGAAAACATTTTATGTCCATCCATTGCATACTTTTTTTTTTTTTTTTTTTTTTTTTTTTTAAGAGGGGGAAAATGCATTACGCATACCCCGACAACAGTTATGTCGGGGTTATGTGGGATTCTCCATTTCTGGCTTACCCACTAAAAACCCCCTCTACGTTCATACAGTGTATCATACTTGTATACACATCAATATATATATCGTACGCGACATTACTACGAATCTACATATACATATAACTATACACATAACTATTGTATCTACTTAACCGTGCCATTGTCACTATCACTGTCGTCGCACTCGGGAATCCGATAGTGTCCCCACGGAAGGGTTTCGATCCGATCGGCTGGAACGTATCGCTTATCGTCGTACGGACTGAGCGCGGTCTTCAGTTCGTTTACGGAATACACGTCGTGTAATCGCGCGCGAATATGGTTCTGTCGTACCGTAGTTTCCGCGTGCTCGAGAAGACACCGCACGTAGTCCTCGAAACGTATTTCGTTCGTTACGACACTTCTCTTCACCCCCTTCACTTTTTTCGTCTCGGACGTTCCCGCCGACGACGACGCGTCACGCACTCGAGTCGCGTACATCTTCGATCGAAGTCTCACGAACTCTGTCATCAAGGCACCGTTGTTCTCGTCCTTCATGAGTCCTGGCACCTTCTTGTTTACGCGCGGCATACCGTACGGGTTGTCCACCGCATAATCGCTCGTGTCGAATCGCGCACTGACGTCACTTTTCAGCTGCTCGTAAGCGTCCTCGCACCGCAGCAGATACATGAGACTGTCGGTGTCCGTGTACAACACTTTACACCCATCACCGAACTTGGCGCGCATGTAGTCATAGTGAAATTCATACAAGCACACCTTGGACACGTCCAACACGCTCATGCCCACGTATATGGGCTTGTCGAACTTCACTTTTAATTTTCGCATATCGATAGCGACCAAGTGTTCGGAAAATATCGCGCGACTATGGAAATTTGGTTTCGCGATCAACGATTCGGCGCCGTAACGTCCGTCCCACCGCGTCACCAGTCGCACGTCCACTCGATTTCGAATGTTCTCCATCGTTTTCCCGTACACGGCATTGTTCATTAGCTTGTACAGTGTTTTCTGGAAATCGCTGGTCGCTCGCGTTCTCAACTCCGTGTTCAGCATGATATAGTCGCGCAACCAACGCGATTGATCGAACCGCAGAACGCGATGAATTCTCGATACGCGAAGTCCGTGTCGAATGCACTGCTTCAAGTACCGATAGTGGATCACGTATCGTTCTTTGTCGCGGAGCGTGGCGATCAGCTTCGTCTGCTTACCGATGGGCGCGTTCTCGCGCACAGGACAGAACGGAAGGTCCGCGTGCTCGTCGTGAATGTCCCGCGGATACTCCAGGTCCACTTCCAGCAGGTAGCCCTCCGGTCCGTCGTCGTCCGGCAAGGAGTTCGCGCCCAAAGCGGCAACCGCGTCGTCGTCCAGCCATCGAAATCCACCGCGCGGCATCGCCTGCGACATCGCCCATCCGTACAGGTTGTTCACGTCGAAGTACATCAAGTACGTGGATGGTTGCGACGCGTCGTACATCGACGTCGGCAGGTACTTGTTGTTGGCGCGAGCGTACCTGTGCGAGCACTGACTCAGGCCGCCGTGTATACCTCGCCCCACGAACAGCAGCATGTCCACGTCGGTGAGCAGTTCCAATTCGACGCGCGTGTATTTCAACATCGCGTCCCACGTGAACGCCGGTAACGTACAGTAATGCGCCGGGTCCAGTTCGTAGCTCGCGATAGAGTCTATACGAAAGTTTTCGAACACGTCGGCGAGCAACAACACGTCCGTCTTCAAATACAAATCACTGTACTCGCCTAATGTCCGTATACGCAAAGTGTTCCACACGTTGGTTGCGTGCGCGTATTCAGCCTCCGACACATCGCTATCGTTCAGACGATTGTAGAACGCGTCACGAGGCGGCAGTCGCGTATCGTGCAGTTTGTCGTACGACGCCACGTAATCGTACGGGAAGACCCCCTTTCTGGTGAGGAGATCGAACTGTTCGTCAGGGAGATGTTCGAACTCGCGTCTTAGGATCGTAAGTCTGTCCTTCCCGAGATCCGACGCGAGTTTCTGCAGACTCGTGGCCATGAACTTGAACGAGTCGACGAAGCGAAACTTCAACATTTTTCTCCAGTTCTTGCGTTCGCCCCTGAGGTCCTCTACGTTCTTCGTAAAGGATATGTATCGTTCCTTCGTTATCAGTAGGAGGTTGATCTTTCCCTCGAACGCGTCTGCCAACTCCTTGATGACGAAGTGCGCGTCGTAGCCGGACAGGTTGTGGAACACCACAGGTATCGTGCACGAACGTTGATACCGTAAGTTGCACGATCTGTGCGCCGCACCCCTGTACTCACCCGTCGAGTGGCAATGATCGCGAACTTTCGCATCGTCCTCGCCTCGGTCGAAGGGTCCCCCGCACACGTGACTCGCGGTCGCCTCGTGAAAACTCGTCCACTGCTGTCGCGTTAAGGGCGTCATCGGTTTCATCACGCACAACCACGAGTACGCAACGTTCGCGAATTCCCGCAGTTCGCGCACAAACCACTGCATACAGTCGGTGCCACTGCGACGCGCTCGGTACCCGCACAGAGCCTGGTCGTCGGATCAATGGGACGTAGTATCCCACGCTGTGCGCTCTGTGGCGTTGATACTCGTACGTGCGACGACGATCCATCGCCGGTTGTTCAATCGCCTCCAGCGAACACTCGAAGTCCGCGTAAATCACGAAGGGCACGCGTTCCTTGCGTTCGTGATGCTGGAACCTCAAAATTTTCTCCTCTTCGGACGGTAATTGAACCGCGCACTCGTTCAAGCGCGTGCAATCTGCGGTGTGCCGCTGCAATCGATCCACCGAGGAGAAAAATTTGAGGCACCTGAAACTTGTACGGAAACAAAAAAACACTGTAAACTCTTCGCTCGTTACGTATCGCTCGAATTTTTGATTTATTATTCTTATTTGCATACCTATCGCTCATGAACACTCTGCCATAATGGTTGCTGAGTTGGCTTGATATTAACCTGGAGAGATTGCGAATGCAGGCGAAATGGTACCGCTGCGAATCCTTGCCGTCCTGTACCAGCAGCACGTTCGCGTGCCTCCCTTCCCGTTTGTTGCCGGATACGCGTAGAGGCACGCATCCGTCCTCGTTGTCCCACAGGTATACGTTCACGGTCACTTCGTTGGCCACCTCGAATTTCCGTACCTGGTCCATCGTCATGGGAAGTTGCACGCCATCCGTACGGAGCACCGACGAATAATGCGGATACGACGTCATCCTGTCGCCGTGTGTATCAGCCGGGAACAGACTAGCGACGACCGACCACAAAAAACACGCGTTCTCTTTACACTGCACGTTCACTACCGCTCTTTTCAACATAACCGCTCGCGGAAGCGGTACGTCGCAACCGGCGCGCAACGGATTATGCTTATTAATGTTAATCAGGAGATTCTGTACCGCCCGTAAGGTCCAGCCACTCTCGCGCTCCTGAAACTCCTCTATCGCGACCAACGTCGGAGCTATCACTTGAGTCGCGTACCACTCGCGAACATTCGACGACATGAACAGTACGTGATTGCGTGTCGCGAAACTCTTTACGTCCTTCTCGTCCCGCAACACGAATTCCGCGTTTAGCACGGTGTTCACGGATGCGCTGCGGTGCTCCGTAATGGCGTTCGTAACGCGAGAAATCACCAGTCGACGGGCGTTCTCGAAGAATCGGCGTGGATCGGCGATCCCGACGTTGATCACAGCGCCGGTCAACAAACGTTTCTCGAACGCTGTTTCAACTTCCTCCCACACGACCTTGGGTGCCGTCGCTCGAGCGGCGACCCCGCACCCTACTCGCGATAATCGTCCTCGCACTATCGCGCGCAATGTTTGCGTTCGCGCGAGCAGCGACACCATCCGCTGCTTCTCCCACACCGGCACGCGTTCGCCACGTTGATACGCGACCATGTGCCGTACGGTCTCGTCGCACCTGTCCACCCACTCGCGAAATTCCGCGGTGGTCCTCAAAAGTTCAGACATTCGAGCCAAAAGCACGAACGCGTTCTTGAACGTATCCATGTTGTCACTTGATATAACAGACTGTATACCGTTCCGCGACACGTTTCCACCACGTAGTCAAACTCGCGTCAGTATATCGGACTCGTACCGCTAACATTAACGGTTGGAAGGACCATATATATCGACCCTTATCAACATAACGTACTATTCGGTTAAAGGCCCATTCCACTCGTCTCGGACACTCGCGAATGTAACGTCGTAATTCGTCGCCTTGAAATGTACCTACGGGCATTACCGCTGTAGGATATAATCCCTCGTGTACTTTCGTCGAGTTGTTCTCGATATCGCGTAACAGCATCAATGGCGTACATGCGATCGCTGTAGTATATATATCTTTACGTATCAAAATATCCTTATCCTCCACAATGCATGACACCGTACACTTGCGAGCACTACCGTATCGCGCGATATGTTTCATCACATCGCGCTGCTCGCGTGTAAAAAATTCAATTCCATAGTCAAAAATACTGGTCCATGCGGCCTCGCACAATGATTGAACACCCACGGTATCGCGAATCTTAAGCGTTTCTAGCACCACTGTTTCCGCGTTCAGTTCACGGACCCTAGATGGTACCGGAGTATCATCGCTTCCAAAATTCTCCTCGCCCCACGATGAAAACAATAACTCTTGTAACGCTCGTCTCTCCTTATCAAGCTCTAACGCTTTCTGTTCTACGCCAATCCGGAATAGCTTCAGACGTAGGACGAGCAATAGTAAACGACGACGCTTGCTATTTCCCAGTAACAGGTTTTTACGTCGAAACTCTATGACGGCTCGTATACATTCGTTACACCTATCTGTCTAGTCTCGACATTTCGCGATCGTGTGCAAAAGCGTACTGTCTGTCGATAATGTTTTAAAACTCTCGATATATGCGTTCATTTGTTTAAAACATGTTTTCACTTAATGTACTACTCTCACGGTTCCCGCTCGTCTTTTTCCGCCCGTTCCAACAATTTCGAATACACGGATTCGCGCACTGCCTTCAAACGTAGCATTAATGCCCTTAAGCGTTCTTTGCTATTTCCCCGCACTATGTATTCACATCGACACTCCTCAGCGAGTTGCACAAACACGTCGCACCGCTCAAGCCACTCGTATCATTGTTCATAGGTTCGTAAAAGCGGTTTCGCCTGGGCTAACACTATAACCGCCTGTTCAAACATTTCCATTATTATGGGAAACGTACGTAAAAACTATTTTACTTATAGAGAATGTATGTAACACTTCAGTAGATACAGTTGTCATAAAACGCGAGACGCGCAACAATTGTATAAAAAAAAAAAACATTTTCCGACGCGTTACCATTCACGATTTTACCCTGTCGAAGACGCAACCTGCTTTAAATATACGATCATCCCTACCTAAACTCTCCCTACCCCATTGCACCCCAATGAGACGCGTAGATTTCCACCTTAAGTCCTATCGATCTTTTACTCACCGTATTATCTCGGTAGCTACCGCGCGTTATCCTCGACAGTGTACCTTCTATCGTTACAGTGATACGCTTTTCGACACGCTTCTGGCGCGATAACCACGCCGGTTTCGCGTTACATCTTCCACGTGACATACCGCCGTCTCTTCTTTGATCGCCTACCGACAAAGGACTACAGACGGAAAGATACACGACAATATCTAGCCTCTCTCTCGTACTCCTTGTTCGCTCGTTGCAGCAATCGCGGGCGCGATCGCGCCTTCGAACGATAGATAGAAGCGTGTCGGCTCGCTTTGAATTTTCGTGGTCTCGTGATTGCTCGCGCAAAGATGCTGCGTATTATTATTATTCTCGGACTACTCGATACGAAATGGTACGTTTCGACTCTTATCATCTCCTACGCGTCGTACCGCCGTATGTTCCCGACCCCCTGCAACGAGAGAGAGGAGGATAGATTCATATCGTACCTCTCTCTCTCTCTCTCGTACACTCGATTCCAAAGTAGCGAATATCGGGGCGCGATCTGGTCTTGGGGAGATAAGAGGGTTGCGAATCGCTTTGAAGTATTCTCGGAAGTTGACCTTCGCCTATTATATGTTTTTTGGCTCGGCTATTACGCAACAGCCGTGCAGATTTCGACTCGCATCAGCTCCTACGCGACGTACCTCATTATTCTCGGAAATTGACCTTCGAGCATTATATGTTTTGGGCGCGGCTATTACGCAACAGCCGTGCAGGTGTCGACTCGCATCTTCTACGCGACGTACCTCGATATGTTTCCGACCCACTGCAACGAGAGAGAGGAGGATAGATTAATATCGTACCTCTCTCTCTCTCTCGTACACTCGATTCCAAAGTAGCGAATATCGGGGCGCGATCTGGCCTCGGGGAGATAAGAGGGTTGCGGATCGCTTCCTCCTGCAACGCGTGACGTGTCATCACCGAGGAACGCGTTACGTGACCTCGAGGTACCCCCCCCTCTACCGCCAGTGATCCTGGGTCCCGGCCCCCACCTCCACGAGTCGCGGTCCCCCCAACCGCCTGCCCCCTCGCCACCGCTGCGGTTCCCCTCGCCCCGCTTCACCCCTCGCCCTGCGTTGGATTAGAACTCTCTTATAATACCTACTCTCATGCTTCGCGGGTGGGCGTTAGAAGTAGTATGAGTTCCTCGAGCGTTCGTAAAATGCAATCGGTACGCGTCTTTTGCAAACGACCGTCTTCGTTCGACGATTCGGAGTCATAGCCACTATCGTCGGGGTCAGGATCAATAATCATCGTCGTCGTCGTCGTCGATCCTCGCTCGGTTTTCGCTGATTCTTTCGTTTGTACAGATCCGTGATTGTTATCGCAGTCGGTTTCGGCGCCGACGTCGTGATCTCCTCGAGTCCGTCTTTCGAGTGATTGAAGCGTCGTTCCATCGCGTTATTTAAATCGTCCTCTAGTCGAGACAATTTCACCTCAACGATATCCGACATCGTTCGTTATACTCGCGTCTCGAGTTGAGATCGTTGATGCTCGGCGTCCAGTCGCGCGTTCGCGATATCCGTTTCGATTTTCCGAGTAAAGCGTTCGTCCACCGCGGCCAATAGTCTCGTCATTGTCATCGCCGTTTCGTTGTTGTTGTTGTTGTTGTTATTGCGTAACGAGGTACCAATCTTGTTCACCTACATGACGATGCATGCGTGCGAACATTACTGACGAGACGATCACCGGATCTTTCGATTTAAGATATATATATATGTCCTCGCGAAGTTCCTCCACGATCGATGCGATTTCGTTATCGTGACCCGTGTGACCTGCCGCGCGCGATGCCACGAGCAACCCAAGTCTATCGACCAATTCGTTCGGATCGTCCCAGTACACGTAATCGATCGCGTTATCGGTAACCGTCATTGATTCGTCGATGGGTAATCCTAGACCATGTCGCGTGCCGCCGCCCCTACCATTGCCCCTAACGCGTCTGATACCCGATGTCCGCACCCAGCCTGTTACCCAGCGTGGGCTTGCTCGGCGAATGGTTTCGCTTATGCGCGTTCGTCGACAACAAGATGCGTCGGTACGAGTGAAAATCCGTGTCCGTGCACGTCCGATCGTTGGGTATTTGCATGAAAAGCAATTCGTACAAACCCCGAGTCCTCGAGTATCGCGTTCCGTTCACGCGAATGTCATCGTCGTCACCGTCAATGGTGAGCACGGAATCGCCGATCATTAGGTCATCGTCGGGCCCCAAATATACGCCGTACACGTTGTCGATTCGTTTCTTGGTATCGGTGAAGAATAGTCGCAGGTATTCTCGCGATAAGGATCCTTTGGCGTTCCGTATATACACTTCGATATCATCGACGGGGCTACGCAACGTATCCAAATCGCGAACCTTTGCTGGCGACTCATCACCCCGAATTTTTTCACCGTCGTCGACATCATCGACAACATCGCTGTTATCATCGTCGCCGTCGCTAGAATCTGGAAGGTTATTCGAAAGTTCCTCGGATGTATCCACAGTGGTGGTTCGAAGTCTCTTCAACGATTGTTGCTGTTATTGTTGTTGTTGTTGTTGTTGTTATTGTTGTTGTTGATCGTATTCGTGTTTCCTATTCACAGACCGCGATCGAGGCGTTGAGCGCGTTTTCAACGCGGACCCGTTCTCGATCAATCGTTTCAGCGCTTCGACAATGGGACGCGTGCTCGCCTCCACAGCCGCTTCCGTAGCCATTTTACCAATTTTCAAGGCTATACACTTTTTACGTATAACGTCGCTGACTTTGGCAATTTCTACCTTTGCGTTCACCTTTGCGTCCACACCCTGGCGTTTCGTTTCTTTTTGGTGTTTCGCCCCTCTCTGTCGATGACGTCGACGACGTTTACGCGTATGCTTCGCGTCGGCGTTGCTCGAGGTTATCGTAGTCGGCGGTGTCGTCGTCGTGGATTCGTTAGACATATCGTGTTGATCGATGAACGACTCGCGGTTTACTGATGTACGCCAGCTACGACGAACTCGTTAAATCCTCTCCGATATCGACCTTCGTACATGGAACTATCCTTATCGATCATCACGAAATCATATCGTCGACGCCAACATCTCGCGCACAATTCGTTGAACGACTCGAACGTCATGTCTATGTTCACGTGATCGTTGTACACGCGACGCAAGTTCGTGCCGTCTTGTTTGAACAGCATGAGAAAATTTGCGTTGCCCCTGATCAAATGTTTAGGTATTCTAGCGTACGACTAACACAAATAGAAACAACCTACGTTGGCGTGACGGCCCATGGAGAAGTATTCGCGTATCGCGTTCTGTTCGGCGCACGCCACGACGTCGAACACGAAGATCGAATCGGGCCGAGCGTCTCTCGGTGGAACGATTTCAGCGTTGTCCGAGTAGGGAAAGTATTCGATTCCGTCGACGAGCGACAACACCTGCTCGAGATACCGATACTTTGGCTGATGCAACGATTTCGAGTACACGTACACGTTCTCGAGGCGCAAACCGTTCGGACTCTCTAGCATGCTCAGAAGCACGTTCGTTTTTCCGCACCCGGACGGACCGCAAATCACGCCTCGCACGCTGTTCGGCAACAACGGACCGTGTCTGTTTGATCGACTCGAATCCCTATCATCCTCGAGCGTTTTGTTCGCGGTCACGCGAATAACGTCCAACTGTTTCGCGAATCGCATGTTCACGCGCGCGTCTATGACGGGGGAGGACTATTTATATTCGTGGCACGTGTCGTGCAGGTCACTATCGTTGTGATCGGTGGAGCGCGCGTACGTGTTTATTATTGTAATAGCTATCGTGGTTATTGTAACGTAGGAGTATGGTCGCATCAACGACCGCGGCGTCTCGCGAAGTAGGGAAGAGAAATCTGAAGAAGATGAATAAGAAGAAGAAGAAGAAGACTGGATCGGGTCTCGTGAACGGTATCATAAACCGCTTACCGTTCGAACTACACGTTCCGGGTTATCAGTTCTGCGGACCGGGAACGCGTTTGCTAAAGTGATTCGCTCGTGGCGACGAAGGTGTGAATCCCCTGGACGCCGCGTGCCGCGACCACGATATCGCGTACTCTCGTCGAAAGGATTTGGAGGAACGACACGAGGCGGATCGTGCGTTAGCCGAACGAGCGCGAGAACGCGTGTTCGCGAACGACGCGACCTTTGGCGAAAAAGCCGCAGCGACTGGAGTGTGGGCAACGATGAAGGCTAAAACTAAACTCGGCATGGGTATGAGAAAGACGAAACGTAAACAGAGAAAGTCTGGAAAGAAACATCCGCAGCGACGACATCGCTATCTACGAGTGGCGAAACGCGGGGGCTTTCTTTAATTTCTTCCGTTCGTGCTGCCTGCTTTATCGGCTATCGGTGCATTCGGCGGTGGACGGGCTGGTATAACCAAAGCGGTCAACGATTCGAAGGCCTCTCGAAAACAGCTGGAAGAAACGTTGCGTCATCATCGGCCGATGGAAGGGCGAGGAATGCATCTAACGCCGTACAAGCGAGGCGCGGGCTTGAATCCTAGACGCCGACGCCAACGACGACTGCGATCAAAGAAAAAAAAAACGTCGATCGAGTAGGCGCGTGGCGACGGTGGCGGCGCTAACGCAACAACCTGTGACGAACCTGCAACTAGAGCGCGAGTGCGCCAGCGTACCATTCTTTCGAGGGGTGTTTATGCGCGACACGCTTCACACGCGCGTACGAACCAACGAATGCGACATCGCGAATCTGGACGAGAACCGAGGCGCCGGTATGCACTGGGTAGCGTACGCGAAACGGGGGCCGCGAGTACACAATACTTTTATAGTTTTGGGAATCTGCGACCACCCGCGGAATTGATCTACTATTTCGGACGCGGTACAGCGATCACGTACAATCACGATCGTTTTCAACGTTTCGACGAGATGAATTGCGGTCGCTTGTGCATGCAATTTTTACAGCAAAAGTCTATGGAATTATGGCCTATATACTAATACTAATAATGATGTATACTAAGATTACGCTGCGATGTATCAATGCGTAATGGCAATCCACATTTTCTATATTAAAGACTCGTAATATCGATAAATTGCCGAGTATTCGTACGCGCGCGCCACTTCCTCTCTCTCCGTCTCGCGAGTGTAATCTATTATATGTCGTTCACGCTCACGTTATCGAGTCGCAGCAGCGTGCTCACGGTAAACTATTTCCCGCCGACAGATTTGAGCGACGGTCAATACGAATTAGAACTTGCGGACTTGGAGACGTTTCACACGATTCCGAACATCGACTCGAGCAACGATAAATTCTATTTCATCGTGAACTATGAGACCGACAACGACTCCATCTTCGACGCCGCTTATAAATGCATTACGATCCCCCACGGCTCCTAAGAATTAGACGCTATCGCCGAGTATCTGAAGCAACGATTAATCCATCGATATCCTCGAAGACTCGGTAACAACGAGAACGGTGATGACGACAAGTACCCTATAATGCTACGAGCTAACAACAACACCATGAAGAGCGAGCTATACTGCTCGTTCTTCGTAGACTTTACGAGACCAGACAACGTGGGCTCGCTGCTAGGATTTTCCCCGAATCGCGTCTTATTGCCGAGAATCTGGCACGAGTCGGACGTACCCGTGAATATTATAAACGTTAACGTGATCAGAGTAACGTGCAACGTTACTACCGGCGCGTACAGTAACGATAAACCCGTACACACGATCCATGAATTTTCGCCTCGCGTGCCGCCGGGATATAAGATATCGGAAACTCCGCGACACGTCATTTACCTGCCGATCAACGACGTTCGCGCGATAAGTAGCGTGACCGCGCGTGTACACGCGTGTGCGTAGTATGTTAGTGTTAGATCACACGTACGAATCATCAATCTTCGCTGCCGCTGCTACTCCTGCCGTCTCTGTCTCGCGTCATCGGCGCAACCCTTCATCGGAAAGCGAAAGTGGAAGTAGAATAAAGACGGGTGGAGCGATAAGAAGAGGACCGGTAAAAAGCATAAGAAAGCCGGTGACTCGTCGAAAGGCGCGTTTCTTACGATCGCTAGGATTCATCGTCGCCTATTAGACAAGCGGAGAGAGCGACACGATGTCTATTATTCTGGACGTGGCGAATACACCAACCCTCCACAATCGTATCACGAAGATTGAGTACCACACATATAATCCGTACGCCAACACGACGTTCGACAATAACGATGAGATAAGAATCCCCATACAGCAGCAAGATCTGTACACGCTCCCGTGCGAAAGTATTCTCTACATCGAAGGTCGTGGCACGTTGACAGCGCAGGATGCAAAAAGCCCGGCAACGTCCGCAACCGCAGTTCTCGACAACAATTGCGTAGCGTTCATGTTCAATGAGATTCGATACGAATTGATTGGTGTCGAGATTGATCATTGCCGAAATCCCGGGATCACTACCACATTGAAAAATTACGTTTCATTGTCGGTCGATAGAAGCAAAGTGTTTGCGAATGCCGGTGGGAATCATACCATCGACTACGATAACGATATTTTTCATTTGGTCTCTTTCAATTTCTGCGTACCCGTGAACATGTTATTAGGATTCTGCGAGGATTACAAACACATCGTGATGAACGCGCGGCACGAGCTGATCCTTATTCGATCGCGAGTCAATACGAACGCGATGCACTGTACATCCGCCACTGCGAGACCGAAACTAGAGATACGCAAGGTTCAATGGCGTATGCCCCACGTCGTTTTGGATGAAGTGAATAAACTATCGATGCTGCGTATCCTGGAAAGCGGTCGGCCGATCACGATGAGTTTCCAATCGTGGGCCATGAACGTGTACCCGTTACTGCAAGCGACAACGAAGCACACGTGGACCGTGAAAGCTACATCGCAAATCGAGAAACCTCGATACGTGATATTCGCCATACAAACTGATCGACAGCGTCGCTCCGATAGATCCTCGAGCACGTTCGATCCGTGTAATCTCACAAACGTTCGATTGTACCTAAATTCCGAGGTGTATCCGTACGACGACTTGAACTTGGATTTCGATAAGTATAAATACGCGATCCTGTACGATATGTACGCGAAATTCCCTCGATCGTACTACGGTCACGGAGAACCGTTGCTGAACGCGATCGAATTCTTTCGATACGCACCCATCGCGGTCATAGATTGTTCTAGGCAAAACGAGTCGTTGAAGAGCGCTACGGTGGACGTGCGAATAGAGTTCGAATGCAAAGAAAATGTTTCCGCTAATACTACCGCGTACTGTTTGATGATACACGATCGCATAGTCGAATACAACCCTTTAACCAACGTGGTACGCAAACTAATATAGTGTGCGTACGTGAACGATTACTACTACTACTACTAATACTACTACTACTACTGCGAATACGGTGGGGGGGGGAGCTGGCAAGGAGATGTTGGGAGGAGATGAAGGGAGGGGCAAAGAGGGGGAAAGTGCTGGGAGGGTGGGAAAAGGAAAGGAAGGAGTACTATGAGGAGAGAGGGTGGACAATAGAGGGGATAAAAAGAATGAGGGGCGAGGGGAGCTGAGGGGGGAAGAATTGGTGGGTAGGGAAAGAAGAATGCAGAAGGAGGAAAGATGGAACAGGTTTAGAGAGTCGGGATATAATAGGTGGTATAGGGTGGTGAAAGGGGAAGGGGTGCCAGGATACTTGAGGAAGGGATGGGGGGAAAGCAGGTGGCAAAGGGTGGCGAAATTTAGGCTGGGGAATGGGATGAGGGGGGAAGTATTGGGAGGAGGAAGAAAAGAGGAAATGCAGAGTATGCGGATGGGGAGAGGAAACATGGGAGCATGTGTGGGAGGAATGTATGGGTTGGGAGGAAGGAGGGTGGCAGGAGAGGGTAGGGGAGGTATTGGATGACGAGGGCGGGGGGGAGAAGGGGATGAGGAAAGTGGAGGAAAGGAGAGGGGAAGGAGTGGGGGAATGAGAGAGGAAGGAATGAGAGTGGTGGCGTGCGGAAGTGAAGGTCAAAGGATAGGGAAGGGGGGAAGGCGGCGTGCGAGACTGGGGAGAGCGGGCGAGGGGGCGAGCGAGGGTTAGGAGCGTGTAGGTTTAAGGAATAGGTTTAAGGAGTAGATTAAGGCATAGGTTAAGGATTAGGTTAAGGGGAATGTATGGAAGAGCGGAGGTGGAAAAGGATTGTAATCCCCAAGGGGAAACAAATAAACGATACTACTGCGAATACTACTACTGTTTTAAAACGATGATGTCCATGTCAAAGTCCTCAGTTACTGTTTCGCTACCGACGCTACTACTTATACAAGTAACGATGTTCGCCGTTGTCGACATGCAAGGTTTCAAAACCGAACGTGACTTCGTCGTGAAAGAGATCGCGATTCGCACAAACAGCAACAACGACAGCAACAACGACAGCAGCAGCAATAACGATGAAACGCCGACGATCAGCCACTGGATCTTCGAACCGCCATACTTCTGGAATCATCTGAATTCGTTCGAGAAATGTCAAGCGTCCTGGCTCGCGAAGCATCATCACGGGCTCCGCTGGTCCGATGGCTGCGTTCCATACTGGAAACTTCCGGGACTGCTCGCCAGCACACTCGCGAACATCGACTTCGCCATCGTGAAAGGTGCGGAAAAGAAACCCTGGATGCTGTCACTACTATCGGACATAATCGTCGAGGATATCTGTGATATGTACAAGCTGAAGGGGAAAATGATCAACAACGCTCGAACCGTTGAGGACGACGGCGGCTACGACGTTAACGATGATTATTGCGGGATCACGCCTAACACCGTGGACGACTACGATGATACCGACGTTCCTAACCTGAAGTCTATATCTTCAACAAATGCTCCACGATGCGCGTTTCACGACAACGATGGCGTTTGCGCGCTACCGAACGTCCATAAGATATGGAATTATATACGTAGCGTCGCCTAATGTAAGTCCTATACACACATTGCATCTACTTTACGCGTCATACGCAGAGAAACGAATATGTATGAATTATTTTTTTGTTTCTATAGCGATGAGAACCATAGCGACGACGACGAGCACAACGGCGAAGATGAGTACAATGGCGGCAGTGGCGGTGAGCGCAACGACGACGACGACGACTGATTTATTCACCCGCGAGCAAGAATACCCCTCCCGTATGAACGTCATTTTACGCAAAATACTGTTTTTCTATAATTTAAGTATGCATGCACGGATGTACATTGATCATCACACGCTGTTTTGAATAAAAAAATATATATATATTTATTTATTTAAAATATTGTTGAATCTTTATAATGTTTAAAAATTATTTTAAAAAAGAAAACAATTATTTTAAAAAAGAAAAAAATTCGACGCGATGTTACGTCCTGCAACACACAGAGAAAACACCAAATTATTATTATTATATAAAACGTTGGCATTAGCACGCGAAACACCATACAATTAAAATTCACTTATACTCACTCTTCGAATAATCGCAGCAGCCCCCAAAACTCTCCTTCGAACGCCAAAAATTCAACGTCCAGCGTATCCTCCCGTCACATACATCGGGGGAACTGAATTTTTTTCCTTAACTCGCTGCAGATTTGCCTGTCCCTCCTCGTCGGGTATTGGCGATGCTGAAACAAACCCATGAGTCTATTAAATCATCGTCGAATACTGTACGCGCACCAATACGATATACACAAAACATCACTTACGAGTAACTGAATTATGATGTCCCGATCACCATCACGTGCATGTGCCTCGATGTCAGCTCGAAGCTGAATGAAACAAACGTGTGAAACAACTAAATCATCGTTGATTGGTGTACGCGCATCAGAATAATTTTTCCGAAACATCACTTACGAGGCGCCCGACCGTCTGGAGATATTCGTCGCTCCATTGCGATATTTCGACCTCTCGTTCGTGCTGTAACAAACACGCGATTCTATTAAAACACTGTTAAATGGTGTACGCGCACCAATTTAATTTTTTCGAAACATCACTTACGAGATATCGAATGCAATCCCTCCGCTCCACGCGACACGCCCTAACCAGATTATCGAAAGATTGCTGAAACAAACGTATAACTTTATTGGAAGGCTATCCAATTGAATGAACGCGCCAATTCAATTTACAAAAAAAAAAAAAACAATAATTACGATTTTTCGCACCAACTCATCTCGCTCTTCGTGCCACTCACGTTCGATTTCACCATGTCGTCGTTGTAACAAACGCACAAATTCATTAGAATATCGCCAAATGGAATACCAATTCAATTTACGCAAAACTACACATACGATACATCGCTGCATCTCAAATGCATTCACGCCTTGCCCCGCTTCGGATAAATATAATTCAAACGCATCCATAGTTTGTAGAAAAAAATGCTGGTGATAACTGCACTGACCCGTGCGGCGGTGGTTGACGTCCTTATATGCATTTCGGTTCTCTGGACTTGAGGGCTAGCCCTGCACGTCGCAGGGTAGGGATAGTCGTGGAGTATGCGTGGTGGGGGTGTCCGTATCACAGTTTCTTCTTCGATGATTCGATATTAATTATTCCAGCTTATAGCGCACTTTTATGGTTCGCACCGCAAATCGTCTCCGACTCTTCTGCGACACGTGTGCACCTTAAATTTGGCGCGTACGCTATTTGAATCTGCCGCGCATACCATTTGAATTTATCGCGCGCTATTCTCATTTCATATTAATGTTTGTGCCATAACACAACCATGATCATCACCATCATTGATACAATATACTCTTGCACATTTGGTGTGTACGTGTGCATGAATCTGTATAAAAGCGACGTTGGTCAGTCTTGCAGACTTCATAACGTCACCTAAAGCTCGAGTGCTAACAAATATCGTTCGCGTCAATTTCTCCGTCGATCAGTATAATCGTATAGTGAGTATCAAAATGTACAAACGCAGCTTCAACGATTCGTCCTGTGCATCCGGCAACGATGGCGGTTCCCCCAATAAACAACACCAACAATCCGATACGAGGTACGTACACATTAATATACACTTTTCACTTACTTCGTTCGCTTACTTCTTTCATTGTAAACGACCAAATCATTAATTCCGTGTACACGTTTCTTACAGTTCTGAATCGGCAACGCCAAAAACGTCGAAAACGCCAAAACCATTAAACATACGGATCCTGGGGCGCGATTACCCTTTAACCTCGACAGCCTATAAAAGGCTAACCATTGGAATTCGCATTGGCATGGGTTCGTGCCGTGTCGAGATCACCATAGTCGACAATAAAGGCGGCGAGTTGTGCTTTTCAATGTCAACGTGGAAGCTTCTGCTGCAAAATGGGGCTGACATACTTCAAAGATTACGCGACAACGCAACGTCGCCCCAAACCCACATCGTAATTGATCATTTGCGAATCGAATTCACGCGCATGCATAATGATCAACTCGTCAAAATCACCGATAATCGCGTTACCTTATACATAACGGAAGTCACAATGCGTAAACTATTCGCCTATGAACAGAGCATCGATCATATGTTCACCTGGTTGACCGAAAATATATACTCCGTAAGCAGTAAATATACCGCCTTCGTAGACGTTCTACGTAGCGCTACCGCACCAACGGATCGTGAAAAATTAATTTCGGAATGCGAATACTTCGAACGGCATCCTTTGATCGATTGTGAATTGTTAGCGTTAGAAATGCAATCCATGTTGCGCGATGTAAATCACGTACCACTATAGTACGCGTATACAGGGTGTCCCAAAAATGCTGCGGGTCCTTAAAGGGTGTGATTCGGGGGGTGATTACAAACAACTTTTTCCTTTGCGAAAATGCTCTCCGAGGTTTCGTTAACGAGATATTAATAAAAAGCACCGACCAATCAGAGCGCGAGTCTGACGGCCGAGTTCCCGCGCCAGCGTGGCTACGAGCCGCGCTACGACTGCGAACGAACAACTCGGCATACATCGAAGAAAATTGCATAGAATGGCAAATGAAAAAGACGGAACAAATAAAATCGAACATGCTGTCATGGTTTGTTCGTCATTTAAAGTGAATAATGAATAAAGGATAAATGGATGAAAATCACGTGTAACGTAAAAAGAGAAATACGCAGTTTTTTTTTTAGAAGATTCGAAAATAATAATTATTTGAAGTGGGAGGATAAGGAATACGTAAATTTCCTTGTGTTAATAACGTAGCCACGAAAAGGTAATGTAACAGGAAATTAACGAAAAGTGATAGTAGTTCGTTATTGTGATAAAAATCTGTAATTCAATAACGGCCAGCACTGTTGGTGATAACGAATAAGTCTGTTTAAAAAGCCCGATTAAATATTTTGGTACGGGAATTTTGAGAATTATCGCCGGAAATAAGCCATCGCTTGCGTTAAATTTAAAAATGAATGATCACCAATAAAGTAACTAAAACTCACCCTTGTTGGAAATTCACCAGCAGCTTGAAAATCTGTGTTATAGGGTCACTGAACCGATCCTGGTCATCGATGGACGAACTCAGTGCACAGCTGGTCCCAGGTATACGACACTACCCAAAGTTAAGGGTCACAATGTCAGGTGCGTCCACGTCAACGTACCGAGTATTCACTTCACTGCACTGCTACTAACACTGATCACTTAATTTATTTTTCATGGAACGTGTTGTTCCTACGTTATAAAAATTGGTGGAAATGAATTTTTACTTGGCGTTCGGAGCCGTGGGTATTCTCGCGTAAATTCTCACACTGCAGCACTTGCGTCCCCCTTGTTCGTGGGGTACACCCAGAACATCGCGTAATACTCTTGAGCAGAGAACATTTCTGCGACGTGATTACTAGCTGACTGACAGGATTTTTCCCAAGCAACTTCCTCTACCCCCAAGTAGTTTCTCTCGTTCCATTATGAGTTAACTCTCACCAGGACAAGAGGCTTTAGGTAAAAAGAAGCCAGCACATTTTCGGAACACACGTGTTTTGCAGAAGTGCAACGAACACTTTCACAAAAGCCCGCACTCCGTCCTTCTACTGCCAATGTACCCATTGCTTCGAGATAGAAAACAGACACCACGTGTATCGGTTCGAAAGGGTCCGAAGGGAAGAGAAGCAGAAAGTCTTCGAGTTGCTATAAAGAAGAAAATGCATACCAATTAAGTCATAAATTATCCGAAACTGTAGGAAACCGTTCTCTACCGCCGACTGGCGGGACAATACGGTCATAAACCGCGACCCTGGTGAAATGCTCTGGCTGATCAGCCTGATTAATTTTGGAGAATTAGAAATTACAGAGTATTATCCAACATCAATACGCCTCGCGGAAAGACACAGGAACAGAAGGGGTAGTCCGCTGACTGCGCGTAGTCCCGCCTGCTTCGTCCTACCTTCAAATTAAAGACGGACCCCTTCTCTCTCGTGTCTAAACACGCGCTCGAATTTCAAAACAAAAGCATGCGTCGACGTGAAGTCTAGTCAGTATGGGCGGTCCTGACACCGGTCTGCTGTAAATCAGACGCCTTGGGTGTAGGGTTTCCTTAGATTTCGCTATCGGTTTAAGTACGAGTTGACAGTTACTCGACGTCTGGGAAAATTCAAGACTTTTCGCCTCGAATGTTATTCTCGCGCGGTTCACAAGTGCCCCCATTGAATCTCTCTCTCTCTCTCTCTCTCTCTCTCTCTCTCTCTCTCTCTCTCGCTCTCGCTCTCGCTCTCTCTCTCTCTCTCTCTCTCTCTCTCTCTCTCTCTCTCTCTCTCGCTCTCTCTCTCTCTCTCTCTCTCTCTCTCTCTCTCTCTCTCTCTCTCTCTCTCTCTCTCTCTCTCTCTCTCTCCCTTACGCTGTACCTTTTCCTTCTATACACGCGTCTAACGTCGCCTGCGTTGGATGCGTTACCACGTGTATCGAATTACAGCGTTGGTGATAAGACGACGGCCCCAAACTTTTAAAAAATATTTGAATCGATATCCGAATAATTATCGCTCTACGTTTTTGTTGGCGCATGTTTTCGTTGGCGCATGTTTTCGTTGGCGGATGTTTATACAAGCGCGAACAATTGTGTTTTAGGATAGGCAGTATGGGCGGTCCTGACATGCGTTACCACGTGTGTCGAATTACAGCGTCGGTGATAAGACGACGGCCCCAAATTTTAAAAAATATTCGAGACGACATCCGAATAATTATCGTTCTACGTTTTCGTTGGCGGATGTTTATACGAGCGCGACGTTGCATTCTTTCGCGAGACGCTATCTTCAAATTCCCAGCCCCGTGACGTCATCCCCCTCACCAACGAACTCGGTACCCCCCCTCCCCGCCTCGCCCATCGCCCATCGCGACCGAGAGCGCAGTACCCCCTCCACGCCTAGCTCCGCGCCCGCGGTACCCCCCGCCCCGCCTCACCCCTCGCCTACCGGTCACAGAATCGGCATACCCTACCTACTAACTCTTAACTGCGAAAGGAAAAGACGTAGCGAGCTGAGAATATTTACATCCATCTGGATAATCCAGACATAATCATCTGAGGTATATGTTTTATCAGTATTTACCGTTCGAAAGTTTTTAGGCGACAGACAAACATATATATAAACTTTCTGCTTTATATATTAAGATATACTATATTTACTATGATTACATACTGTTTGGGATTCATGCAGTGCCATACACGGCCACACTCATTCTCACAGCAGCACCTCTCAGACTCAGGTTGGCTACGCTGATCGACGATCGATCCACCAATCAGAGATGTGGATCGACGATCGATCCTCCAATCAGCCGCCTTCACTCAACCAATCAGATCACCCCACGTCGAACGATCCTCGAGAATGTTCGAGCCGACGACGTAACGAAAATCAACCATCTTAAGTTTTTCTCGTGCTCATTGTGTGTATAGCCGGATTTGTCCTGCACAATTATCAGGCTCGATCATCGAAGATCTTTTCTCACGTGCTCATGCTCACTAGCTCACGACTCATCAAGTATTCAAATAAAGACGAAACTCATTTCAACTCATACATTGTTGTGTTACGTGCACTTGTTCACCGTCGCCCCTAACCTCAATCGAATCCAGCGCGCTCCACCGCGATCTTTCTCAAACAATTTTTGTCCTTCGAGCCGGTGCGGCGGTATTAGTGCAGTGCAGTGCAGTTTAGTGCTCACGCTCACCCACTCAATTACTCATAACAATGGCAGGAGACAAGCCCACCAACTCAGCGGCGTCGTCGAGGTCCACGACACCCACGCCGACGGCGTCCTCACTCACAGTCCCCACGGAAGCTCCTGGGACTGCATCCACTGCAGATAGGAGGGAGACCCGAGCAACATCTCCGTCAACTCTCCCTGCAGAGCTCATAATCAAGGCCAAAACGCAGGTGGGTCGTTTTGAATCACTTAAAACGCTGCACACCCAACTCCCAACTCACGCTCATACGACGTCCCTCGACGAGGTTCGCCTCCTTTCAACTCACATCGAGGAGGTGCATCAGGCCTTCTGCAAAGAACATGCCTACTTTGAGTCCACATGGCCAGTGAAGTGTCTCGACCATGAGTACTTTGCAGCAGACTTGGCAGTGCAGGAGAGACAGTTAGCCTTGACACTCAAGCTCAAGCTCAACCGCCTCCGAGAAGACGTAGAGGCTATCGCTCAATCCCGGGTTGTCGCCTCAAGCTCAACACCTTCTCGAGCCTCGAAGCTGCCGGAGATTGCGTTACCCACCTTCTCCGGCAGCTGTGTGGACTGGCCTGCCTTTAGCGAGCTGTTCACATCACTCATCATTCACGATACACAACTCATGGAGATTGACCGACTCCATTACTTGCGGTCGAGTTTGAGAGGAGAACCTTCACGCCAAGTAAACTCGTACCCACTCACTGGCTCATCATTTCAGCCCTGCTGGGAGTATCTCACAAAGAGATTCTCCAACAAGAGGCTACTCATCCAGGAGCAGCTGGATAGACTATTCAGTCTGTCTCCCATCACCACACGCAGCGCAGCGTCACTCAACAGCCTACTGTCATCACTCACCGAGGTGGACAAATCGCTCAAGGCCTTGGGAGCAGCGGAGGATATGCATAATTGTGTGCTTGTACACATGGCTATCAACTGCCTCGACAAGAACACGCGGGAAGCGTGGGAGACGTCCGTGGGCACAGCCACCGAATACCCACGTTATGACAGGCTCGAGGCGTTCGTGGAAAACAAGATGGGCGCCTTGGAGCGGCTGGAGGCCTCAGCTCAATCATCTACTCACAAAAAATCTCAAACTATCTCCGCTGCCCCCAGTCGACCAGCTCAGCGCAAGAGCTCAGCTAACACTGCAACTCAGTCTCAGCAGGGTGCTTCAGCTCAACGCTCACCTTCCAGCTATGAGTGTGACTGTTGTCAACAGGACCATTTCATTGTTGGGTGTCCACAATTCCGGGGATTGACTGTGGAATCGAGGCGAAAGCTCATCACGACTCTAGTGCTCTGTCGCAACTGCTGTGGGAGGCACAAGACAGAGGTGTGTAAGTCAGCTCACAAGTGCAAGACGTGTGGGGCCCGCCATCACACGATGCTGCACTTAACTCAACCTAAACCTCCAGCCCAAACGCCTGCTCAGACTCAACCATCTACTAGCGCTCAATCACCGTCTCACGACTCAACTCATTGAGAAATCGGTGCAGTCGTCACACCTCACTCATGCTCAGCACAACAGTCTCCAAGCTCACGCTCACCAGGTCAAAGCTCAATTTCACACTCAGCAGCTGGTCTCTCATCCTTCTCATCTGTCACGCTGTTAGCAACTGCCAACGCGCAGCTCATCTCACCGGTGGCATCCTTGCCAGTGAGGTTGCTCATCGACTCAGGCTCCGAACTCACCTTCATCAAGGAGGAGCTCATCACTCAACTCAACATTCAACGCATGCAATCATCCATCTCAATCATCGGCATTGGGGGCAACAAATCTACTCAAACCCGAGGAGTCGTATTGATCACGCTCCGCTCAAACCATGACTCTTCAACGGTACACATCCAAGCTCACGTACTCAGGGCATTGACGTCTAGTTTGCCATCTGTCGAAGCGCCTCGACAAGAGTGGCCACATCTCAACAATCTCAAACTGGCAGATCCAGACTTTCTCACATCAAGGCCCATTGACATCGTCATTGGCGCAGACACGTATGGACAAATTATCAAGCCCAATCTCAAGAAAGGGAGCCCTTCAATGCCAATTGCCCAGCTCTCAATATTCGGGTGGCTCATTCTGGGACCAATTACTGTGGACTCGGCTCAAATCGCCTCTTCTCATCACTCTGCAATTGTGCAGCATAGTGAGAATTCACTTCAAGATCTATTGACCAAGTTTTGGGTTCAAGAAGAGCTCCCGAAGGATTCACCGTCTCAGCTCGCACCTGAAGAACAAGAATGTGAGGATCACCTTCAAGCGACACACACTCGTGATTCTACAGGACGATACATCGTACGCATCCCTCTCAAATCATCTCCAAGGCTATTGGGCAATTCATATCAAACAGCTCACGCATGCTTGAAACGCACGCTCATCAAACTCAATAGAGATGACGAGTATCGTGACCTCTATCAAGGGTTTATGAACGAATATAAGGAGCTCCATCATATGGTAAGAGCAACTTCAATCTCACCTAACACTCTTTCCATTTTTTATCTCCCACATCACGGAGTGCTCAAGCTCGACAGCCAGACGACTAACCTGAGGGTCGTCTTCAATGGTTCAAGCCCAACATCCACTGGACACTCCATCAACGATCTCATGCACACCGGTGCAAATCTCCTGCTCAACATCACCGACGTGCTGTTGTGGATACGTCAACACAAGTTCATCTTTGCCACGGACGTGACAAAAATGTACCGTCAAGTCTATGTGCATGAAGATGATCAGGATCTCCAGCGAGTGCTGTGGGTCGATGACGACCTAAAGGAGGTACCATACAAGCTCACCACTGTCACATACGGCACAAAGGCTGCTCCATTCTTGGCTGTCAGAGCATTGCTCCAACTGGTGGAAGACGAAGGACGTCGCTTCCCTCTGGCTGTGCCATCCATAACTCATGCCAGGTACGTCGACGACATATTTGGCGGCGCCGACACCGGTGAGTCACTCATCACAATTGCTCAACAATTAAACGACCTGTGCAACGCGGGAGGGTTTCCCCTTGCCAAATGGCATTCAACCTACCTTCCGTTGCTCGACACAATCTCCCCCACAACTCGAGCCCATGGCTCAATCATATCACTAGACGACTGCAATACCAAAATCCTCGGATTACAATGGAACGTTCTCAATGACAATTTCTCATTTTCATCAAAATCAAGCTCGAACTCAAGGCTCACTAAACGCCTCATTCTCTCAGAAGTAGCACAAATATTTGATCCACTTGGCTTCCTATCACCAGTCATAATTCGTGCAAAAACGCTCCTACAAGAGTTGTGGCTGCACCAGCTCAACTGGAGTGATCCACTGCCATCCCAAGTCACGTCAAACTGGCTCACCATCAGAAAAGATCTCACAAGCCTGCGCAGGCTCTCAGCCCCTAGGTGGTTCTCCACCTACAGCTCCTCAACCGTGGAATTACATGGCTACTCTGATGCGTCTCAACTCGCCATGGCAGCGGTAATTTACATTACCGTCCTCTCACCGTCCACAAATCACAAAGTGTCGACACTCGTGTGCTCCAAAACCAAGGTGGCACCTCTTAAGAAGCTCACAATCCCGAGGCTCGAGCTTACTGCGGCATTGATGCTTGCAAGGCTCACAAAGTATGTTCAAGCAACTCTTCAGCTCAACATTGCTACAACTCATCTGTGGACGGATTCTCAAGTCACACTCACGTGGATCAAATCTCATGCATCACGTTGGAAAGATTACGTCAGGAACCGTGTCTCTCAGATTCAAGAGCTCACCCAACATGCACACTGGAGACACGTTCCAGGGACATCCAATCCAGCAGATTGCGCATCCCGAGGCCTAACTACATCTCAGCATGAACATCACAAGCTATGGTGGACGGGACCACCATGGCTCACGCAACCCGGTGACTTATGGCCATCACAACCATCATCCAGGGACGACTCAAGTGCACTTGAGGCTCGTCCAGGAATTTCAAATCTGCTCAATATTCGGAAGATCGAATACCACTGGGATCTCATCTACAAATACTCTTCTCTTAACAAGCTCATTCGCATCACCTCAGTCTGTTTCAGAATTCTGTCCAAATTGAGGAGATCACCTATCTCACAGCCACTCATCTCACACACACCAGAGAACCTGGAAAAGGCCCGGATCTTCTGGATTAAGGCAACGCAAGCTCTCTACTTCAACCATGAGCTCAAAATTCTCAGCTCCAGCACCCAGTTGCCTGCCACTCATGCCTTCAGCCGACTCACTGCGTTCATCGACGATCAGGGAGTAATTCGGGTTGGAGGTCGACTCAACAACGCTCACATGGGTCATGAAAGTAAGCACCCTGTGATTTTGCCTCGTCATTCACGCCTCTCTCATCTGATCATAGATCATGCCCACAAAGCCACGCTCCATGGTGGGACTCAGCTCACGCTCGCTCACATTCGACTGCTCTATTGGATCATTGGAGGCCGAGCTCCAGTCAAAACTCACATCTTACGCTGTGTGGTGTGTGCTCGGCAAAGGTGGATCCGTGCCCATCAACTGATGGGCCAACTACCTCTTTCACGAGTCACACCCTCACATCCGTTCACACGCACAGGACTGGATTATGCTGGCCCAATCTCACTCAAGGCATGGAAGGGGCGAGGCACCAAGACTCATAAGGGCTGGATCTGTGTGTTCACCTGTCTCACCACATCAGCTGTTCACCTAGAGCTGGTGACCGACTACTCCACCGAAGGATTCATCGCCACCTACAGAAGATTCATCTCAAGAAGAGGAATCCCTCATTCACTCCATTCCGACTGTGGCACCAATTTCATTGGTGGTGACACAACGCTCAAGAGGATGTTCACTCAGGGCTCGCAAGAAAATCAAGGGCTCGCTCAGCTCTTTGTCAACGACAACACCAAATGGGTCTTCAACCCCCCAGCTGCACCTCACATGGGTGGAAAATGGGAGGCGGTCGTGAAATCAATCAAATATCACCTCAGGCGAACCGTCAGTGAAGCGACGCTCACATATGAGGAATTCAGCACACTTCTCACACAAATTGAAGCGATGCTCAACTCACGACCGCTCGAGCCTCTCAGCGATGACCCTGAAGACATCTCAACGCTCACCCCGGCTCACTTCCTCATTGGACAGTCACTCTCCACCCTGCCAGAACCTTCTGTGCAGCACTCAACGTTGTCACCCTCAGCGAGATGGCAACTCATCCAGCAGAAAGCTCAGCGATTCTGGGCTCAATGGTCGTCTCATTATCTACAACGCCAGCTATCCATTTCGAAGTGGCATCATCCGTCCAACGACATCAAGATTGGCTCCCTGGTGCTCATCACCGATGAGCGATTCCCACCTAGCAAGTGGCCACTTGCTCGGGTTCTCACCGTGCATCCAGGGAAGGACGGACTCACCAGGGTCGTAACGCTCAAAACCGCCACGACAACTCTAATCAGGCCAATTGCAAAATTGGCAATTTTGCCTGTTACAGGTTCATCATCAACATCTCCTTCCAGCTGTTGATGGCGGGAGTATGTTTGGGATTCATGCAGTGCCATACACGGCCACACTCATTCTCACAGCAGCACCTCTCAGACTCAGGTTGGCTACGCTGATCGACGATCGATCCACCAATCAGAGATGTGGATCGACGATCGATCCTCCAATCAGCCGCCTTCACTCAACCAATCAGATCACCCCACGTCGAACGATCCTCGAGAATGTTCGAGGCGACGACGTAACGAAAATCAACCATCTTAAGTTTTTCTCGTGCTCATTGTGTGTATAGCCGGATTTGTCCTGCACAATTATCAGGCTCGATCATCGAAGATCTTTTCTCACGTGCTCATGCTCACTAGCTCACGACTCATCAAGTATTCAAATAAAGACGAAACTCATTTCAACTCATACATTGCTGTGTTACGTGCACTTGTTCACCGTCGCCCCTAACCTCAATCGAATCCAGCGCGCTCCACCGCGATCTTTCTCAAACCCATTCATATAAACTTATACATTATTCTTTGTCTTTCAAAGTGGTGGCCCTTTTTTTATTTTCTACTAGCTGACCCATTACCCGGTTTCACCCGGGAATCCTTTATGATGTTTTCCACGTTTCTCCACATACTATTACTATATGAATATTACAAAACTCAGTATATTGAACGCTTATTGGAGTCAATAATTGAATCTCGGACGTATGTAAAGTATATTGAAAATTTTATTGAAATCCATCCAGTCGTTTAAGCGTGAAAGAGGGACAAACAAACAGACAACGTTTCACTTTTATATATAACAGTAGAGAAGTAGAGATTACATTTGCATATTTCGTTAACAATTGTAAAAACAAATGTTTTTCAACTTCTGTGTAATATTTCTTAGAAGACATGCTAATGCTAATTTAACCTAACCACTTTTCAAACTTGCGATTTCTTTTCTCGGGGAATGAGAGAAATCTAGGGTGAGGAGCAATTAAGCGCAACAATGGAGAGGGAAAACACCTACAGGAATGGTGGTAATGTATGCGGGAACTGATGCCAGCACCAAGCCAGTCAAGTGGCCCCAACGCGAAACGAATCACGGCCAACCAGCGTCGACAATCTATTTCCCGGCGACGTTGGTTGGCCGTGGTTGGCTTCGCGTTGAGACCACTTAGCTGGTTTGGCGCTGGTGTCAGTTCATGCACACATTACCACCACTCCTGTAGGTGTTTTCCCTTTCTATTATTGCGCTTAACACTTTATCGACCGGTCGTGATTGAGGTTGCCACTCAGTAAGGACCGGCTTAGTCGCGCGCGCATTTGCTCCCAGTACCAGCTAAATTTTCGCTATTCATTGTGTTGTGCTTATTGCTTTTGTTTCAAAGAAATGTAATTTCATTGATATTTATACTTTATTTTGCATTTATTTTATATAATAAAGGGCCTTATAAACTAATATACATAGAATATATTCAAGGTAATAGTAATTCAATTTTTAATAATTCCCACTGGACGAAACCCGTCGATAGCTAAAAGCCGATTAATAGGCTATCGGTCGATAAGCGTTGGCAGTCGAAAAGCCGATTAATAGGCTATCGGTCGATAAGCATTGGCAATCGAAAAGCCGATTAATACAGGGTCATCCGTTAAGACTGCAACCTACGCGCGCGCGAACAGATAAATTTGGCAAGACCGCCTCACGGACGCATTCCACTACAACCATGCGCTGATACTTCCGCCATCTATGAGCCAATGATGAAAGTGTAGGGTCTTTTAGGTGCCAGTAGAGGGTGCTTTTCACTTTCGCCAGAGAATATTAAATTTGACGTAGCAGACGGGTAAGAAAGCGGTAGCCATTTTAAGAGTGCGACCGCCCCGATCCCGTTATCTACGTATGCAATAGTCCAACAGCGGTATCAGGGGGGCCAAGCTTCCCTCTTACGAAAATTGAAGCAGAGTTTGTAGCGCCTCCTACCAACTAGGTGCGTACTAAACTGTGAATGTGTGAATCGAGACGTATGTGTATGTGTATATGTGTAATGCACCGCTTACTTTAAAACCTGTCCACGGATCGTCGCGCCAGCGACACGTATGCAGCAGATAGAAGGATAAACATTGAAATTGAATATTTCTTCTTTTCATAGGAAAAGAAAATATATTCAGTTTCTTTGTATATCCTTCTATCTGCTGCATACGCGTCACTGACGCGACGATCCATGGTCAGACGGCCTTAGAAAAGGTAAACCAGGGAAAGTGAGGACGCCATTTGAAGGATTTCTGGTCATTCCAAAATTTAATCTTTTAAATTTTATTTTAGAAATGACAGGGGTCCTTTGAATCACGTCCGTACTTCCTCCGATTTACCTTCTGAAAATATAAATATAATTAAAAGTAAAAGTATAATTAGATACATAAATATATGTTAAATGATATATAAATTCTTTATTAATTTTAAATAACATTAGTCATTACAATTATTACAATAACAATGATCATATTAAATTCAACAATAATATTACAAAATTTACACAACTTCTAAAATATTTTATTTTATTTCCGAAATTACTTCAATTCGTTGACATCAATAGAATCTGTAAAATAATTAAAGTGTTTACAAAAATTTTTTTCTTCGGATTGTATTTACAAAGGAAAACAGCGGGAATCTTCAAAAGACGCCTAGTAGGATCCGCACTACTAGGCAGTGTCGGCTTTATAGCGACTAAAACCGCTAACCCCATACGCATACAAAACACTCATTTCCACTCCTACATGCAATATAAAAAGTCAAACACTTATGCAATATAAAAAGTCAAACACTCATGCAATATAAAATGTCAAACACTCATGCAATATAAAAAGTCAAACACTCATGCAATATAAAAAGTCAAACACTCATGCAATATAAAAAATGAAACGCACAGGCAATATAAAAAACGAAACGCACAGGCAATATAAAAAATTAAACACACATGCAACAGTCCGACAGCCAAACATATATACATAATAAAAAACGCATTACACACTCATACTGCAATCGCATACATGCAAAAAGCACAATTAGAACCTTTGATTCCCATGTGATCTGCCATACGTCAAAGCACATAATGACAAACCAGACATTGGAATCATAGATTCTTCGGAACAATTTAGTAGCCTATTGGTGGAAGAAATACATTTCTTTAATACATGATCGACATAGTTGTCGGTCAAATACACTTTGAGATGCCCTAAAGGGCAATCGCTCAGGTTGACATCAACTGAAAGGCTGAGACAAGTTTGAATTAAAATTTTTAAATTACAATGTTCCGCGAAGTTATCGAAACAGTATTTAGTTAAAACATAAACCTCTCGCATAAATTGTACTATTAAATTTTTTTGTGTTAAAAAAGCTTGGCAACACGTAGCACAAGCTTGAATAAACGGTTCTAAGTAATCTAAATTGACAGTAGTAGCATCATAATTTTGCAAAATTGACTCTATTGATTCTACAGCTACTACTGGTACTGCATTATTAGAAAATTGAGAATTTTGATTACGAGAGGAAAATTCGAAAATTTCTTTAACATTTAACAAATTTTCACTACAATCTGCCTCGCAGTTTTGTCTTCCTGAGTTGGAAAACAATGAATTTATGAGCAATGACTTGTAGTATCCGGTAAATACTGAACAAGTCGGATTTGTATTTCTTCCACCATGTTGTCTTACTAGCGAGAAAAAATTTTCCAAAGGATCTTGGTTAAAATCTCTGGTTCTGAATCCTGCAAACCCAAGATCTAGCAAATAAGATTTAAGAATTTTGAACCCTTTCAGGGTATGTATCCAATTCTGCAACGCCACAGGATACTCTTTATCTCCCGCTTTGCGTTTGATAAATCGCATACTTTGGAATAAGTTTATACACTTATTCCAAATATCTGTGGCGTTACTTTCGTTATCCAAAATGGCCATACTATTGACACTGTCGAAAAGTGAATTTAAATTTAGAAATAATATCGCCGTATCTATTCCCGAAGCTGACATCTTTCTGGATTTACAAGCACTTTCCGCCTCAGTAGTGCTCATAAGTTCCATAAGAGATGCTACTTTACGCGAGAAGACTTGTGTACAATATTTGACACGCATCTTCTTAATTCTACTTGGAACGACATGCTGTTCCGTAATATTGATTAAAGTTCTAAAATCATCTCTACACCGATCAATGAAATAAGTATCCTCGAAGTGGGACCATTTTGCTGTTCTTTCTACACCGTCCAAAGTATAACGAAGATCCTTCGTTAACAAATTATTTCTAATACATTTTAATAAATGAGGCGGATCAAACAATGGTACTATCTTTTGTTCATCTACCATGATGAGCCCCTCTTCAGCCGATTTGCAATCTCTTTTCGTGTCGAAAAGTAATTGCTTAACCGCGCGTACATTTGTTGACCCTTGATCGCAAACCGAAGCAACAACTCTTAAGTGTATAAGAGTGCATTCCCGTACTATGGCCTTAAATGTACGCGCTATCGACTCCCATGAAGCGGTGCCCCTACAAAAGGAGTACGACACTGTTTGCTTCCACGGTTTATCTCCAAATATCCCTCTTAACATAAAGACCTGAACATGGTCTGCAATGTCTCTATTACGCGAAAACCCGAAATCTACTAGTCCCTCTACAATATCGGATTTGACATTATAATGAAGCCGGGGACTAAGCTTCATTTCGTCAAATAACAAAATGCAATATCTGTACCGCGAATCCTCGAAATTGTCGAGTATATTTTCGATGCTGTTGAAGACAGACTTACTAATACCGGGAGATACAATGATTTTAGTGACCAGTTTTCTTAAGGTCTCTGTACTTGGTAAGAGGAAAATATTGCAAAGGTATCGATAAACCTTTGGACTTTGCTTCAGCAATGAAAGCGCAAAAATTTTGTCATCTAAACTGTAATTTCTATTGAACTTAGATCGTCCCATGTTACGGACTTGTAATGCAAAAAAGTCTTGCACAGTTGATGGCAGACTTTCAATGCGTTCCGCAAAGCCACGGTTTAGCAACATTTCGGTATGTTGCAAACGTTCCTTACATTCTATATGGCGTTTACGCATTTGTCTCCTTGTTTTCATCAAGGAGACAATTACGTCATACTGCCGCACCTCTTCTGGAGAAAGGCTGGACCTCCTATTTGCCCTGAACAATTTCAGCACAGATGCTAAATAGTAAAACGTAAAACAATTTATGCATGCAAAAAAATACAGTGCAAATAGCAGACGTTTAAGGGAGTTTTTAGAGGAACTGGATTTTGGATAAAACAACCTTAAGAATAGTTTCTAATATAAAACGTCACAATACCTTTCCTTGTCCGCAATGATTGTCCAGAGGTACCAGCAACAGCATATCCAGTATCTGTAAAATTTATTGCAAATGATTAATTCGTTAACTCGAATCTGAAGGGAAGAATTAAAATCTTCGAGTTATAGAGGTTTCGACTTATCGAAGTTATGGGGTAAGAGAGACTTTTACGGCCGATTTCTTCGCCTCTAGATAAAAGTTATCTGGCGGATAGGTACAGTAGAGTGTGATTAACTCGCGTTCTCCTAGGCTAGTTACATCAGAAAAATATTAATATTAAGCTGCTGTTGCAGAATTAAACTGGTGAATGTTTAAAGAATGACCATTTATTAATTGATATTTATATCAATACAATTTTCACTTTGAAATAGCAGCTTAATATTGACATTTTTGCGATGTAACTAACCTAGGGAAACACGAGTTAATCATACTCTACTGTACCTATCCGCTAAATAACTTTTATCCAGAGGCGAAGAAATCGGCCATTACAGAGGCTTTGTACGAAAATGAATAATTTACTGATCGGAATGCTACGCTACTATTCATTGTTATTGAAAAATATCTGTTATTCTAACAGTTGAAACAAGGGAGACAGTATAAAATGTTTGTATTTTCTTACCAGTATGGACCTCCATATGTTCAGCTGCTTGCTGAACCTTGTTAAACCCTAAGAGATACAGAAAAATGTATGAATACTTTTTTGTTCCATTGCTAGTCGATAATGTAACTATAAAAGCGCAGTGTCCTCCGACTATTAGTACACCCTATATATTAAACATACCTGGAAGTTGAAGCGTTGGAACAGCAGTCTTACAAAGATTCTTTTGTAATTTGTAGATGCCTAAGAAGTGTGCATCGCAGATCTTCCTGTTGCGAAGAGATTGGTGCATTAACAATGGATTGCCGCAAGCAGCAATCCATTTTAAGCACCTCTCTCGGTCTTTAATGATATCGATCATCCCAGAATCGATCATCTCTCGATACTGTTGTAACCTTCATTCCTTTCGGCGTCCATAAACAAAAGTAGGCCCGTTGCCTTTTCGTTATGTGCAATCGTCCTTGCACTTGATAATAGTAATGATGATTTTTATTCATTTCATTACCCTTGAAAATACGCCTTATATTACCAAGTTGCTTTATTGCTTCAGCAGGTGATAAATCCTTGGCCGATTCAGGACACTTTACTTCGACGATTTTATCATGGTCCACGAGGCCGTCAGGGGTTGCACCTAAGTGGGGCACAGTGTCATCGATGAAGAGGCCAGACGGTAGAATATGGATTCCTAATTCTTCTTCCATTTGTCTCAAGGCGTTTGCCTCATTTTCCCTTACGTATTGGAGAGAATGTAAATTTTGGAGTTGCGGGTACATTATACTCTTCACAGTATTTGCCCGTGGTGTAGTCTTTTGTAATCGGCATACCTTGCCGAAATTGGATGCAGTTAATAATTTTTTCCAATAACCAATCCACTTTTCGCTATTCGCCTGATCGCGAGTTTCCACTTGGATCTCGTCTCGCCCCGTTTGCCAGTGAAGGAGTATATCCGCGTGCCTTTTACACTCGGAAGAGTATATTGTCTCTTCCATATCTGGTTTTTCGGCGTTAGGGCCGTAATCCTGGTCGCACGATTGTTTTTTATTTCGGAAGGAGGATGCTTTCGCTTCTTTTTTATATTCCCTTGCTTTTTCTGCTGCACGCTTACGACGTCCTTCCAGCTTTCTTACCATGGTTGGCGGCTCTTTATTCATTGCCGTACTCAATCTGCTGAACGCCTCTTTTGTATTATATTGGACGACTGCAGCGGAGACTCTACCCTGATACGAGCCCCCTCGTCCAAAGTTTATCATTTTGCCTCCGATGAATTTAGCAATGATATTATTAAAACTTTCAACAGCATTGTTATTTAGACCGCGTAGCAAACTGTCAGCTTTAGCGAAAAGTGGCTGCATCGCTTCTTCGATACTTTGATAAATACCAGTATTTCTCAGTCGTGGAACGTAGTCTTCTCTGTTGGGATCAGAATATTTCTTACAGAAGTATGCTAACTTCTGACACTCCTTGTGTTCACCGAAAACGTGACTCGGTAGATTTGTCAAGTCTGCCTTCAAATTTTGTATTCGTTTCTCGAGTGTTATTTCTTCTCGCAACCGGTATTCCGCAGCTTTCTTTATACCAGTACGCAGGCGGAGATCATTATTCTGTACGACAGTTCTTAGATCTTTATCGCGGCCTTTTGTTCCGATTTCGGTTATTTTTTTACTGAAATTGCGTAACAGGTGATTGGTGCATTCAATTTTTTGTACCTGCACCATATACTTTTCATATGGATTATTGTCCAATATCTTCTTGTACACACTGCTATCGCCATCGGCAACTAATATAGAGTATATTAGGCCGTGCATATCTATGCTGCAATTGAAGCCTTCGACAATAGCAACACTCTCCATGCCAGTTGAACTCTGATTACGACCCCAGTTCTTGAAGCAACGATGCTCGCGCGGTTCTTGCTTCTTCGTAGATGCTATTTGGCAAGTCATGCAGAATTTATTCTTCACGCTGATGTACAGCACTTTCTTCGTGTGGTATCCCACGTTAGCTCCTACGCCAGAAAGAGAATTGTAATCTCCTCCGCGGTAGGACCTTTTCATCCAGCTGCCATCCGCGACAACTGGGATAAACGGTAGATTGGATTCTGCATGTACGTCGCCTCTTGCTATCGCTAACGCTTTTTCCTCTTTTCCAGCATCTTCCATTTCGCGTTGTGCGGCCACTTCGAGGGCATCGATTAGGTCATTCTGACAGTCCTCGTAGATCCTTTTCGTCATACAGGACACGTTCACGGCAGTCAGTATATCCTCCAGTTGATTATATGCGCCGCCCGTCATCATTGTTGCGGCAACAGCGGCGCGGTTGATATCCATAGTGGCATCACTCTTCCGAAGACAGGATATGCGCTCTGTGCGTTCGCACATTTAGCATTCTACATAATATGTATTTTCTAGTCCATTCCGTTGACATCTAATTATTTCAAAATGTTCGATGCCACAGCCAATAGTCGAATGTTTTCGAAGATTTTTTATTTGTTCGAAAACATACGGAAAATCAACGAAGTCTATTCCTTCTGAAATTGGATTTTCCGGCTGTTCTGGTTGTGCATTTTCCACCACCCAGTAATCATCACTTCCAACATCTTCATTCGTTTCTTCATTGATGTCTCTTACGGAATATATCTCATCCCTGTCTGTGTCGAAATGCACTTGTTCTACAATTTCCTCTTCGTCCGCATTGAAATGTATTTCTTCTAAAATATCTTCCGCGTCCGTATCGGAATGTACTTGTTCTATGAATCCTTCGATAATTGGGAAGTCTTGAAAATTTCCTACGTCTTCTCTGCGTATTATGTCCGTAGGAAAATCGTACGCAGCAGATGTGCTTGGAAATGTTTCGTCGTACGAGGTACCTGCACGCGTACCTGCTTCCGCGACGGTGCCCTGACTTACCGTGAGGCACGCTGCTATTTTCAATCGTTGCCTGCACGTAAAGAGTCAATAAACAGTAATACGTGGTACATGCATAGAAATAAGAAAAACATACATTAGAAAAAAAAGCTGGCATAGTAAAAGAAGATATAGTACAGTAAAGCCTCGATGTAAACGAAAGCCTCGGAACGAAGTAAATTTAAATACCCGTGTGCGTGTGAGACAATTCTAACGCAATCAAAATTTAAAATTAAAACTTGTAGAGTGTGTTTGTGTGAATGCCGCGAAAATGGAGAGAGAGAGAGAGGGAGAGAGTTGGTAATAATACAATTGAAATGGTACAACATTGTATATGACACACGCGGCCATATTTCTAATAAATTATAACCTGAAGGAATAGAAATATTGCCGAACAAACATTTTGTCCTTTTGCACATTCAGACAGTACGACGCAGAGAGGATAGACCGGCAATCCAAATCATTATCATATTTTTAACGTTGTATTTCTTAAAATTCAACGAGAGGCTGCAGGGTGGTATTTCGTTTTATGGAACGTTGTAAAATAACGAAGAAACGAAGGGTCGGAGAAACACGTGTCGTTTGCCTTTCGCGAAGTAAACCCTACTTGTCCGCGCCGGTGTTGTAGATTCGTCTGGTTCTCGTCAACGAGCACGCTTTCCAGCACATCACCCTGTCTCTTTAGATAGCTTTTCGAAAGCGTGGGACTGACCTCGACTTTCGTTACCCTCGCACAAGGCAAGTCGATGGGGGCGCGAAGAGTTGTTTGCGATTTTTCGGCAAGGGCTGCCTGCCTGTGGGGCCCTTGGAGTCAGTTGGATTTTAGCTTGAGTCAGAAAAAATATAATTAGTTTTCTTACGCCCGGATAGATGATTGTGGTACTCAGGAATGCATGAAAAATTTCACGATCGCTATTGCCAGGAAACGGGACCTATCGATCGTTCTACGGGGACGTAGACGTTCTTCTTTTCCCATTCAATCTGATCAAGATCTCGATTACGTTTGTTTATTTTAGATAAAGTCAACCCTACACATCGGTGGGGATACCGATTACATATTATCCGGACGAAACCCCCAAATAGATACATTGCGAGAAATCGAAATACCATCCTGTGACACCTCAATAAAAGTATATACCGTTCTATTACGAAAAACTAACTGGACCTTGACATCGCTTAAACCGTTTGTAACATTGTGTCGGATGGGACTGATACTAAATAGGAATATATTAAACAATTTTCACTTATTGGAGTAATTCGTAAGTAAGAAAAGATTAAAAAGGGGACAGTGTTACACGTATTCAGTAAATTCTATCTCATCGTCCCTCTAGGTATAGGTATTCAGCGAACGGTATTCTCCGATGCTCGCGGTTACTTTGTCGCTGTCAATGGGTCGTAAAAGAGAAGAATAGAAGGCTGGTCGTAGCAGCCGAGAAGTAAAGCCAGCGCCTCGGCTGCGAACCAGTGATGCCAGAATGAGGACGGGTTCCCTCGAGAATTTCCCCCACCACGCGCGCACACTACGCCGGAGTTGCGTGTCCGTGAGCTCGGCGCTTCGGACAATGTCGGGAAGACGAGAGAGAAAACGAATGTGTGTCTTTCTCTCTCGCTCTTGAAATGCTGTGATCCAAAGTGAGGTGCAAGCAACACGCGCCACGCGCGATCTTCTTGAGTGCCTTGAGATACGCTTTTCACTTTCTGACATATGTATAATACTCTTGTAATGAAAAAAAATGTGCAAAAAGTTTTGTTACGGAAATCACGTTTTAAGACCTCCTGATCACGTTTTGACTATTTAGAAAAGAGCTTTTTTTTTAAATATCTCATATTTGTTAACACGGTTACGTTTAAACGGCAAAATGGATTTCAATGAAACATTATATTTTAATTTTACATTCTTGTCTTAATATTCTTGATCCGATTATATCGCGAAAAATGATAATTACCCGTTGTGGTTCTTCGATTTTTCAGATATACGATTTAAATTCTACATAAAAAGCGTTAATAAAAATTCTTCTGTAACTTCTTTAACAAAGAAAAATGTACATTCATAACTTCTTGTTTTCATTTTACATTTCCGTAAATTTTATTTGAACTATTCCTATTTTTCAAACCTAAAACTGAATTTTTTTAGTAAAAGATGAAGAGTTTGATACTGTACATTGGTGAACTTTCTTAAAATTAGAATCCACTCTTGGCCAGTACCGTGGACGCTGTAGCAACCTTCGATAAAATATATTTTTTCAGAGTATGATCTAAAAATCTAAAATCTAAACGTAATCACATTTCTCGATAGATTTTTCGATAATTATATCAAGTTGCGACAAAGAATCACGCACTATTTACAAATCAATTACGCGCAGCGTGCACGCTACCGCTCGATGGAAACTACGGGAAAGTGGTGGTCTCTTCCATCGGGAGGGAAATGTAAACAATTGGTTATGCAAAGCTAACATTGCGATACATGTTGTACACTAAAATGTACAAAAACATTACAAAAATAGAAAAGAAAGGCAGCACGTAAATATATCAATTGGGTTGGATATATTGACGAGATGTAAGACTGAAATAAGTAATGCTACAATTGTTTACATTTCCGAAGGATAGAAAGCACGCAGAGGAATTTACTATAATACATGCGACAGAATTTCAAGATAATTGTTACATATAAAATGAATATAATTAAGAATATACATTTATTTGTACAATTATCTCGAAGTTCTCTCTATAAATCATATGTACAGCAAGCAAGCGAATTTATTGCAAGGATAGAACAAGAATTGCGTGAGGTAAATCGAACAACTATTTACATATTCGCGATGTCCAAAAATCGAATGAAATAGAAAATGGATGAAATTGATAATATTCTGGACATCACCAATGTGCATTACCCGACGTAGAAGGAAAATCCGCGAGGCCATCAACGGCATGTAAACGTAAACTACTCTTTTGCTTCTTCGCAAAAGTTGAATATAAATTCTCAGATAGATGTTTGTCATCTACCATGGTCTGAGCAGTTTCCCCGTGCGCCTTTAATGCCGATTTCGTTACGCACATGGCATTAACGGTGGTCGAACAAAGTCGGTTTCGTTTCTTGTTCTTTATGTCGGGAAGCATGGAAAACGATCTTTCAGCATCGGCGTTTGAATTTGGAAGACTTCTAATGGAATTTAATAATTCCTGCAAACATGGATATTTAAATGAGCCTTGATCATTTCGCGTTAACAACACCGTTTTCCAAACATCATCAAAAGCTAATGTACAAAGCATTTGCTTGTCTCTATTTGAAAAATTCAGGTGCAATGTCGACCATTCTTTTTGCAAACCGTCTTCGTCGAAACCGCCCAATTTCTGAGCAATAAAGAGAACAATTTTGAAGGAAGTGTCTCTGTCATTATCTACTAATGCCAAACGAGGCTCACAAACACATAACTTGCTCAGAAATTCGTCATCGATTGGCAATCGATTACGAATTTCGTTTGCAGCCGTTATGTAAAACTTAATACAATTTTCTCGAACGGTTTGGACAACATCGGGTTTGCTTTCTGCAACTAACTGACAAAGAAAAGTGTCACAATCCGGACCTAAATAAATACTGTTAAATGCGATTTGATTATCGCCTCTTGAAAAATCTATTAATTTTACTGAATCCATGTGCTTCAAAAGCTGCGGTTTCAAAAAATTACGTAAAATATTGTACAAAAGTGTTTTGGCAGTATTTTGAAGCAAATGGATTCTTGTTTGTTGCGACTGAAAGAATAAACTAAACTCATTAAAATACTCTAGAATGTATTTCAAAAACAGAAGATATGCTTTCGCTTCTGGATTTTGCACAATGATAAGCAGATCTTCCCCAGACTTTGTCTTCTCACTTACGCCCAATTCTTGCAGAAAGTGCAACACACTGTTCCAATTTTCTAAAAGTGTAACTACGGATGAGTAACGCGATAACCATCGCGTAGTACACAGTTTTAAAATTTTGCGGTCAGTAGATTGAATACATTGCTGAAATTCGCGAAAAATGGCCGAGCGTTTGGGACTGCTATAAATGAATGTTGTGACTTTCCGTAATAATTCCTCGCAGACCTCGGGAATGGTAGCGCGTGCTGCATGCACTACCATTGCAGAGGAGTGACATGGACACGGCATGGTCAAAAATTTTTCACCGCGAATTTTTGCAAGTTTGGTCTTGAATGACGAGTGACGCCCTGTAATGACAGAAGCGTTATGACACGACAAGGCAAGAATGTTTTCGAACGGAATTTGCTTTTTCCACATGGAGTTCCTAAATAAGGTAAATATTTTATCGACAGTACATTCTCGCACGTCAAGGTTAATTAATTCTACTAATTCCGTTCGAACATCCAAAGTCTCGGGTGCGACATACCGAACAATAAACGACATCCATTTATCATTGGTAAAGTCGGATGTCTCATCAATAAATACTGAAAACTTAGAATTCTGTAAAACATGACTAAGACGCTCTGTTTCCCGAGGACACAGAACGTTCGATATAATACTAGAACACTTTGTTCGACCACACGTCATATGTTTCAAAACATCAGGATTTTTCCCAACGTCTTGGAAATATTGTAAGAATCGCCTCTGCGGATTGATGCGAAATATTTTTCTCGGCTACTAATGCAGCAAAACGAATTTCCGCGACTTTTTTTCGTTCATCAAATGACAAAGGCGATTCCTCGCATTGCGATCTGAAATCGTTCGATTTCCTCACATCCATTCCATTTTTTTCGCAGTTTTGGATGTGGCACTTGGAATCCGCGTGACGTTGGATTTGCGACAAGCCGCAAGCAAATGATTTTTTACAAACCGAACAGAAACACGGAAAAGGATCATCGGCGACCTTATGCAACCAGGGCTTGAAATCCTCAAGCCATTGAGGCATAAAAATCTTTTTCAAGACCTTAGCATGCATAGTTAATCGCGGAATTTTTTTAGATAATAAATATTTATGTCTCGCTGATTCCGCATGCCTTTTAACGCTTGACGAGCCGCAAGAAAAAGTTTTCTCGCATGCAGAACAATAGAAAAGGCTTTTATCATTAGGGACTTCGCGAATCCACGATCGGAACTTCTCATTCGTTTCCCACAACGACCGATAAACAGGAGTAGCCTTTTCACCTGTTTTCTCAAACGTTTCCATCGTAACCACGAAAAAAATGAAATGTGTAGGAAAAATATTATATACAAAGCAACAAGCAAATGCTAGCGTATAGAAAAGGGGAGATATAGGGGGCTACTAATTACAGACTACACTTCTAACCCGACAGACCCGAATTCACCAAAAACATGCAGACAGAGCGAAACAAATAACTAGTATTCACCACCTGATCTCTATTTCTACTGAAATGACGGTTAAATACGCGAAGCGCAACTGCGCGACCCCCCACTAAACGCATCAACACGTAAACAAAGTAAACGCGACCATAGATCGCGAATCGCTTGGTTTCGCGCGGATCTGACCGTCAAATGTACCTACTTGACGAAAACCAGGCCCGAGCGAACCCTGGAAACGAGAAACGAAAAAAATAGATAGGAAATCGTAAAATAGTAAGAAAAATTCAGAAAGGAGAAAAGTCGAAGAAAAGGCTAAAAGAAATAACAGCAAAGCAATGGTGACAGTACCGAACTGCCACAGATGCATTTACCAGTTAACATTCCCTCCTATTCTTGTACAATTCCTTTGTACCAATATACACATTTTAGTGTACAACATGTATCGCGATGTTAGCTTTGCATAACCAATTGTTTGAGACCACCACTTTCCCGTAGTTTCCATCGAGCGGTAGCGTGCACGCTGCGCGTTATTAATGTGTAAATAGTGCGTGATTCTTTGTCGCAACTTGATATAATTATCGAAAAATCTATCGAGAAATGTGATTACGTTTAGATTTTAGATTTTTAGATCATACTCTGAAAACATATATTTTATCGAAGGTTGCTACAGCGTCCACGGTACTGGCCAAGAGTGGATTCTAATTTTAAGAAAGTTCACCAATGTACAGTATCAAAATATTCATCTTTTACTAAAAAAATTCATTTTTAGGTTTGAAAAATAGGAATAGTTCAAATAAAATGTACGAAAATGTAAAATGAAAACCGAAGTTATGAATGTACATTTTTCTTTGTTAAAGAAGTTACAGAAGAATTTTTATTAACTCTTTTTATGTAGAATTTAGATCGCATATCTGAAAAATCGAAGAACCATAACGGGTAATTATCATTTTTCGCGATATAATCGGATCAAGAATATTAAGACAAGAATATAAAATTTAAATATAAAGTTTCATTGAAATCCATTTTGCCGTTTAAACGTAATCGTGTTAACAAATATATGATATTTAAAAAAAAAGCTCTTTTCTAAATAGTCAAAACGTGATCAGGAGGTCTTAAAACGTGATTTCCGTAACAAAACTTTTTGCACATTTTTTTTCATTACAAGAGTATTATACATATGTAAGAAAGTGAAAAGTGTATCTCGAGGCACTCAAGAAGATCGCGCACAGCCGCGTGTCGCTTGCGCCTCACTTTGGATCACAGCATTTCAAGAGCGAGAGAGAAAGACACACATTCGTTTTCTCTCTCGTCTTCCCGACATTGTCCGAAGCGCCGAGCTCACGGACACGCAGCTCCGGCGTAGTGTGCGCGCGTGGTGGGGGAAATTCTCGAGGGAACCCGTCCTCATTCTGGCATCACTGGGAACACCTACAAGAGTGGTTGTAACGTGTGCGTGATGACGTCGCTTACGCACACGTTACCACTATTCCGCTAAATAAGCGGTCCTGCATAATGTTGTTGGCAACCCTGCAGATACACAACAATTTTTCAACATATTTAAAAAAACTGTAGGTCACCCTCGTTTCAAGGAAAATATTGCGAACACCAAAAATTAATATACCGTATTATGTTGTGTATAAAAAACAGTAAAAGTTTTCCTTCTTCAGTTTTTTACAAATACTTACCATATTAGAGAACACTGTATAAGAATAGCAGATATAGCCGCTTGGCCGCTGCGAGTACCGCACGGCTTAGCCAGTCGAGCCGGTGTGATTTGACGCAGCGTTACATTCAATTACTTTTCATTTGGCCAATTTTAAAGTGTTCGCGTTTTGCAAAACGTGTCCGTAAAGAGGATAACCAGGGCTATATCCTCCTATTTTTCCAAATGTTTGAAAATGGGCCTGCAATTATAAAATTGCATTTGTTAAGAACAATTGCTAAATAAATGGTCAAATATTCGTTTTTATTAAGTGAAATAATTTTTATTAGGTACTCTTATATCTCCACTGTAGGCGCCCAAAACGTCATTTTTATCAGTTGGTTAGTTCAACAGTTACAATTTTTGGAAAAAAGTAAACACTATATTTCAAAGAGCTGTAACATCCACAATTTTTGACATTTTGAAAAATCCTTCGAGATATGTTTATATATCCCTAAAAACTACAACATATCCAAGTTGCACCAAAATCCGAAATGTCACTCCGAAAAGTGTCCGATTTCGCGTGGAATGACCCTATAGTTTGAACGTTTTATAATAATAAAACGCATATAGTTTGAAATATATTTTCTACCACTTTTCAAATGAGAACAAAATGCTGCATTTGTATTTTCTGAACATATGTAAAGAAGAAAGGGAAAAGCAGTGCGCAGAAATGTTGTGTATCGTACATAACGAAATTTAAAATTTCTACATTCCGTCTCATCGGAACGAAAGTTGCAGGAACGTACTGCTGACAGTTTTTACATGAAAATGAGTCCAAACACGGTATAAATCGGATTATTAATTAATTAAATAATGATGAACGTACGAATGAGAATAGAATGAGTGCGGCGCGAGGGATAAAGTAATGACATGTGTTGCTGTGCGCATAGCATCGAATATGTGTACGTAAAGTGTCAATGATAGTTGTTCATATACGTATTTGAAGAATATGAGTTGTTGTGCCCAGGCAACGCACAAGCACGCGTATCATACATTACACATATTATATTACGTTCGTTATGAAACGTTCGAGACGTTTCCAAGCTAAGACAGCCGCTAAGCAACCAAATCTACAAAATCAGCAAAATGCGAACGCTCCACGCCAACCGGGCATGGTAACGCGTACCACGCCCAAGAGTGATATAAAACCAATTCGACTCCGCTAATCGACAGACTCGAGATCCGATTCTCGATCGGGCAACACGGCTAAAAACCTACTTGTACACCTCAGTCTAGTTTTAATTGTTTCTGAATAAAGACTTAGTCTTTGAGTTTAAACACATATGGTGTAGTTCACCCGGTGGATTCTCATCTTTTAATCACTCCCGAACCAACGATTACGCCAGATCCCGTATCAGCCTTGCGAGCCATCACGCAGGGCACAACAAAATTGGTGGCAACGGTGGGATCTGCATCGTAAAAATCTTACCGAGCCTTAACGCAACCGATTGATCGACACCGTCTGAGATTGAACTCTCTCAGACAAGATTATTGGATCATCGCAGTCGCATAGGCTGAAACAGGTTGTCGTAGCTACCGAGGTAGGGCAGAGGACCGAGGAACGGCCTTTGAGAAGACGTTCGACGCAGTCCGAACGACGACGAACCTGCTAACGGGTAAAATCGGCTTGTGAGTAAACGGGTGAACGAACCATCTACCAAACACCAATTCCATCTACGAGGACGTCACTGATCCGAGGACCAGGACGCACGAGAGGACTTGGAGACCGAGGAACGTGTAGGAGCCGCACCTGAAGGACGAACGGAGAGCCGTACGAGGGAAGCAGCCGTCGGGGCACGCAGCGAACAGCTGTACGGATCGACCCTGCTGGGTCCAAATTCATCTTATCGCCGCCGTTGGTTCACGTACGAGAGGACGTCCGACCGAGCCGACGACATGTGGTTGCGAGCAGCATTGTAAGTAAATGAAGCGTATACCGAGTCCGAAACAGAAAACGCGAGCGTAAATATTGTAAACCAGAGTCCTAAAGAAATTCAGAGACGGTACATGCATGTCTATAGAAGACGAACGCGCGAATCAATTCAAACTCCCGGGTCAAAGAAGCTTGTCGCGATCATTCGAGTCGTTTTTCGATAAAAAACTAACCTTCGTACGAGAGGAACTAGACCTTCTACCTTCTATAGATCATCCAAGACCGTCCCGCCAAACACTTCGACCGCCGCCGCTGAAACTAAACGTTAAGAAAAACGACGATTCAAGCGTAGAATCGTCCCCGGAAAATTTAGTGACACCGAATAGAGAATATCCGATTTTGCTAGCGGACTTTAGTTTGTTGGACAGAGTAAATTCGGGAGGACAAGAAATGTCGCTGCTTGACGGTGATAACCCCCCGGACTACCGGACGTAAAAAAATTGTCTACCGCATTGTCGCTAGTCGATAAATTCGTAGGAAAATCATCAGACGAGCTTGCAGAATTTTTGAAGTCTTATGCGAGCGCCTCAGAGTTTGTCCCCGCAACAGAGATACCGCGATTCTTGAAAACAGTGATAGGAACGAAAATAAAAGGCAAAGCAGCCAGGGTATTAGAATACAAGGAAGTAGATAGTTTCGAAAAATTAAAGGACATCTTAACATCCTTATTCGTGGACAAAAGGTCAATAGGAGCAGTTGGAGCAGAGTTCCATGCCTGCCACCAACGACAAAACGAGAGCGTAAAACAATTCGCGTGTAGAGTAGAAGAATTAGCCGGAGAATTATCCGAACTATCGGTAAAGCCAGGAAACAGCAACGAGGTAAATGACGCGTTGGTAGGATCAGTACAAGAACGCGCCCTAGATGTTTTCACCCTCGGATTGAATATGAAACTGAGAACGATTATAAGGTCTCGAAACTATACCACGTTAAATGCAGCTATAGCCGCAGCAATAGAGCAGGAATAAGCGATGGGTCTAAACACCTCGCGAAATTTTAGGAAATTCGGTAATCAGCCCAAAGGAAGGGAAGGATCAAACGCACCGCGATGCGAACGCTGTAATAAATTAGGACATTTAGCAAGGAATTGCTATACACGGTTAAGCATGCCGCGAGAGAACTATCCGACTCAAAAAACGACCGTAAAAACGGAAGTTCAGCGCGTTACAGTAGTCTGTCACTATTGTAAAAAACCGGGACACCAAATCAGAGAATGTAGGGCCAGAGAAAGAGCAAATGAACGAGGGTACGGACCGCGCTATACAAATACGAATAATAGACGCAACGATTTTAGACATAATTTCAGTAGAAACCCGAGTCGAGAATAATCTAGCGAAAATCAAGATTCCCCTACCGCGAGCCGCGGAACAACCGACGATAGGCAAACAAACACAGGATCTAGAGTAGAGGCATACCGAGCGAACATGGTAGTGACATCTCAGCTCGAAAACACAGTCGAAATTAGGGCGCCGGAATTAGTAAAGGAAAAAGCGAATATGTTAATAGACACCGGTGCCGATATCACGTTAAGAAAGATAGGAAAGGTGTTGGGCGACGTCCACGCCCAAGACGAAGTAGTGTCCCTGCGAGTAATAGCTCCAGTAGAAATCAAGACGCTGTGTCTAGTACAATTAAACATAAAAGTCGGAAATAAAACGGTAACGCACCCTTGCCGGTTAGTCAGAGACGACTTCCCGTTAGAAGCAGACGGAATCCTAGGACAGGATTTCATGGCTAAACACGACGTCTGCATCCGGGCGAACCTAGGAATAGAGTTGTATGGAATACAATTCCCCTACTCAGGAGGAGGAAACGTAACATTAAAACCGCGATCAGAAACCATCCTACTAGCTAGAACGACGGATAAAGGCGAAGGTATAGTAGAAGGACGATCTATTAAGCCAGGCGTGTTCATAGGGAATTCGCTAACAGTAGGCCGGAACAAGAGATGCGTAATAAGCGTAATGAACACTACGACGGACGAAGTCCTTATCAACACGCCAACCGTGACGTTACAAACGCTGACGAGCGATGACATTGACCCGACAGACGCGACCTGCGACAAAGAGCGCGACGCGCTGACATATATAGTACACGCCGTGCACGGAAAGAATAGAATGCAAATCTTGCGCGATAGCCTCAGGACCAAACACCTAAATGGCGAAGAAGAAACAAGCTTACTTGAACTTTGCCAAAAATACAACGAAATCTTCGGATTAGAGGGAGACAAACTCGGATACTCCACAAAAGCAGAACATTCAATTACCCTAACCCAAGGCACCAAACCTATATTCGTGAAGCCGTATAGATTGCCTCAGGCGCATACGGATGAAGTGGATAGACAAGTCCAAGAGATGGTAAAGGAAGGAATAATTGGACCAAGCGCCAGCCAATGGAACGCTCCCTTGCTAGTAGTCCCGAAAAAACCAGATGCTGCGGGTAAACGCAGGCTAAGAGTAGTGGTAGATTTTAGAAAAGTAAACGAGGCGACAATAGGCGATTCATATCCCTTGCCCAACATAACAGATATTCTAGACCAATTAGGCGGAGCGAAATACTTTTCAACCCTAGATTTAGCGTCAGGATACCATCAAATAGCAATGAAAAAGGAAGATCGGGAAAAAACCGCATTCTCGACGCCATACGGCCATTTTGAGTATAATAGAATGCCGTTCGGGCTGAAAAACGCCCCCGCGACGTTTCAAAGATTAATGAATACTGTGCTGTCAGGCCTACAAGGAATAAAATGTTTCGTATATTTAGATGACATAGTCGTCTACGGACGCTCGTTAAAGGAGCACCAAGAGCGACTAGAACTAGTATTTGAACGTATACGCGAGAGTGGCCTAAAGCTTCAACCTAATAAGTGCGAATTTCTACGCAAGGAAACAATATACTTAGGACACATAATAACCGAAAACGGCATCAAGCCGGACCCTTCGAAGCTCGACGCTGTCCGAAACTTTCCGATACCTAGAGGAGTCAAAGATATACAATCCTTCCTAGGCTTAGCTGGATATTACAGGAGATTCATAGATCATTTTTCACAAATCGCGAAACCTTTGACGCAACTATTAAAGAAAGACCAAGCATTCAGATGGACCGCACAGGAGCAGGAAGCCTTCGAGATACTGAAAGAAAAATTAACAACGGCACCGATACTACAATATCCAGATTTTTCGAAACCGTTTGTTTTAACAACGGACGCTTCCGGGAAAGCGATAGGAGCGGTACTATCGCAAGGAAAAATAGGACAAGATTTGCCGATAGCATACGCGAGCAGGGTATTAAACAAGGCGGAAGAGAATTACAGCACAATCGAAAAGGAACTGCTAGCTATCGTATGGGCGACGCAACATTTCAGACCATACGTATACGGCACCAAATTCAAAATCGTGACGGATCATAAGCCACTTACTTGGCTTTTTAACGTAAAGGACCCCGGTTCTAGATTAATGAGATGGAAGTTGAAATTAGCAGAATACGATTATAGCATCGAGTATAAGGCGGGAAAAACGAATAAAAACGCGGACGCCCTCAGTAGAATGTTCGCGATAACGCGAGGAACGAAACAAAAGATCAGCAACGGAATAGTAGCCGACGCCAGTGAAGGCGCCAACGAAGGCGCCAGCAAAGAAAGGGAGCCCCGGTCAGAAGAAGAAACGAGCGATAATACATATACGGAGGACGCTAAAAATCAAATACTGCGCGAATTTCATGATACTCCCTTAGGAGGACACTTAGGGGTAAAACGGACCCTGGAACGTATAAAATTAAAACATTCATGGCCAGGAATGCGGCAAGACATAGAAAAGTACATCTCCAGATGCGAAAAATGTCAAAAAAATAAACTATCAAGAATAACCAAAGCTCCTATGGTAATTACAGACACTCCCACGGAACCATTTGAGAAATGTGCACTAGACATAGTAGGACCCTTACCCGAGACAAGCAGGCGGAACAAATACGTGCTAACCTTTCAAGACTTACTAACCAAATTTAGTAAAGCCATACCCCTTGAGAACCAGGAAGCAAACACAGTAGCAAAAGAATTCGTCACTAAAATAATTTGCGAATACGGTATACCACAACGAGTATTGACCGATCAAGGAACCAATTTCCTAAGCCAAGTATTCAAAAACGTCTGCAAATTGCTCAAAATCGAAAAAATTCAAACCACAGCCTACCACCCGCAATCAAACGGAGCTCTAGAAAGAAGCCATCGTACACTAGCAGAATACTTAAAGAATTTTATCGCGGAAGACCAGACTGATTGGGACGAGTGGTTGCCTTACGCGATGTTTACGTATAATACCACCCCGCACACGTCCACTAACTATACGCCCTACGAACTCGTTTTCGGGAGGCAAGCTACCTTACCGATCTCACTAAACCAGACACCGCAGTTAACATATACTTATGACAAATATGCTGAAGAGTTGCGAGAGAGACTACGGTCTACAAATACCATAGCACGCGAGACTATAGGGATCAGTAAAGACAAATCAAAAACGCAATACGACAAAAAGACAGCTACCAAATCTTTCAAAGTCGGAGATCAAGTACTGTTACACGACGAGACAGTAAGACGCGGACGATCAAAAAAATTAACACCCGCGTGGATAGGTCCCTACTCAATTCGAACTACGCACGATAATAACAACTATACTATAAAAAAAGGACGAAAAACGTGCCGCGTACACGCCAACAGGCTTAATCATTATATAGAATAAGACAGGAATAGGGAAACGGTCGCAGTAATAAAGGAAAGTAACAATACACGAAAACTCAAGTAAATTAATTGAAGATGAATAAATATATTAAGAAAAAATAATAATTCGACGAATATAAGAAGAAAATTAAAGAACAAGAAGGGAATGAAGATCAACGGCCAGAATAGGCCCAATATGCCGTACAAGGGGAGGACCCAATAAAGGTATCTCCATGGCGTTCTGGAACAATAACCAGACACGAAGGAATTAAAATAGAGAATCCCACTAGGGACAAACAACAATAAACAACGAGAACAAAGTAAACTCACCAAACAGGTCTCGGATCCCCCATGAATCAAAGGCATCTAGCCACTCCTCGTTTTCCCGCCTATACTGCCGCCAATCCGCGCGATACTGGCCGGTAATCAATGCAGATATACCCCGGCGGGGCCGGGTATTCCAAATACTAAAAGAAAAATTCCTTTAGAAAACACACAAACCCCACACTAACGCACACGTCGCAAAGATACAAAACATAGATAAACCCACCAATAGGAAAAGCGCAATTTCGCACGCGACGTCTAGCAGCGAAAGCATGGTGAAAACTGAAACGAAACGAGAAGCGACGAGACAATCGAGCCCCGCGAAGACGAACCATCTTACGTTAGCAAAATTTTATCTCATGCACAGCATACGCAAGACCAGAGACTTCGCGACGAACGGAACGAAGCGCCGACTACACCTAGACATTATATTTTGCAGGATTACCGTCCTACAAACGACGATACTACTTATAGGAGGAACACCCCCCGATACAGATTTCGCTATAAAAGAATTCCAAGACCACCCCGGCATTTACTTCGAGAACCTAGGCGATCTACAAATTTACCGAGATAGTTGGAAGTTAGTATTACACGTAGACATATCTTACATCTACCGACGCGAAGCGAATCTCCAAGCTACACTATATGACATACTAGCGCAATGTAAAAAACCTTCTACCGATAACTTACAAAAGTTCTGCAAAACATTCGCCGCAAAAATCCAAGACAAGGTAGACCGCATCACCAAACTCCTTACTTACGTCCAGCAAACTATTAGCTCAGCACAAAAACAGCGCCGCGGACTAATAGACGGATTAGGCTACATAGGCAAATCACTTTTCGGACTAATGGATTCCGAGGACAGAAAGAAAATCAACGACCAAATAGACTTTTTAAAGAGACAGGACAGTAGATTAAAAAATACAATCAAAGGACAAATGCAAATTGTAAGAGCCAACACCGAACTTCTCAATGAGACTATACATAACATACAAGACAACGAAAAAACACTCTTAAACGCGACTTGGCAAATTCAATACTTACTACAACAGTCGACCGACATTATTAAATTCCGAGAGACAGTAGACGAACATCTCATACTAATAAACAGCGTCGCAGAAACACTATTGCGCGACACACAAGACTTGCTAGAATTCATAATGGATATAAAAAAGGGAGTCCTTAACCCACGGTTAATACCACCAGCGCAAATCATAACGTACCTCACTTCAGCACTCCCCCACATTCCAAAAGGACTAGACTTCCCTATCGGAATAAAGTTGGAAAACATGCACGTCCTGTACGAGATACTAACACTCTCCGCATTTTCGGATACCAAATCAATTACTGTAGTATTAGACATCCCATTGTTGAGCGCAAAGAAATTTAAATTGAGTAAAGTACACCCGGTACCCACGAAAGTGAACGAATCATTCTACGCGTATATAGAACCCCTCGACCCATACGTGGTACTTGACACCTCGGTGCAAGATTACATACAACTAAGTAAACAAGACCTAGCAGAATGTAAAACTATAAACGATCTATACCTCTGCACATCTAATCACCCGATGTTCAAAGCGATACCATACGGACCTTGCGAAGTACAGTTATACACAAAATTGACACAAAAACCAAACAATTGTAAAATACGAATCATGACACCAAATCACACGATCCTGATAGAATTACAACAACCGGGCACGTGGATTTATATCGCGCCGAAACCGATACAACTAGCAGCAACCTGCGACGACAAAGGCACAAACATGTATAGCATTAAGGACTCTGGTATAATAACGATAAGAAATAAATGTACTATCACCACCGCCGAATTCACAATAGAAACTGGTAAGCAATACGGAATAGAAAAAACATGGAACTACTTACCTGGTTACAATTTGTCACTAGACGAAATTACGTTTCCACAGACCACTGTAAATTCGTATCGACATACCAACTTCGAACTTAAAAGAATAATCAAACACCCGGAAGAATTAAATAAAGTTAGCAAAAAATTAGAGGACTTACAAAACGATTTAGAAAAACCCGAGATCATACCAACTGAATGCCACTATAGTTTCTTTACACTATCCTCTGTGACGGGATTAATAACAATTACATTGTGTATCTTCACACTTTACAAATGCATTGTACGCTGTAAAGCAAGAACACCACGACATTGTACCACAGACAATACGAATCGCGACAAAACAACACAAAAACCTGAAGCGATAATCAAAATAATTAGTAAGGAAGAAACGACTTCCACTAATTCTCTTTGAAATATTATATTCGTTATAAACAAACTATTATTACTATATTATACAAATATCATAATCCTTCACTGTCAAATGTATAAGACAGTCTGAAATCATACTTACCGAATTACCATATAATCTAGTTAAGAAAAACCACATGTAAGCCGCTGGAAAAGCTATGGCTTTTCCTCCCCAAGGGGGGAGGGATGTTGTGCCCAGGCAACGCCCAAGCACGCGTATCATACATTATACATATTATATTACGTTCGTTATGAAACGTTCGAGACGTTTCCAAGCTAAGACAGCCGCTAAGCAACCAAATACAAAATCAGCAAAATGCGAACGCTCCACGCCAACCGGGCATGGTAACGCGTACCACGCCCAAGAGTGATATAAAACCAATTCGACTCCGCTAATCGACAGACTCGAGATCCGATCCTCGATCGGGCAACACGGCTAAAAACCTACTTGTACACCTCAGTCTAGTTTTAGTTGTTTCTGAATAAAGACTTAGTCTTTGAGTTTAAATACATATGGTGTAGTTCACCCGGTGGATTCTCATCCTTTAATCACTCCCGAACCCACGATTACGCCAGATCCCGTACCAGCCTTGCGAGCCACCACGCAGGGCACAACAGAATAATAATGTATTATATACGACAAAATGCCGTGCTGCTACTACTACATCACAAACTGTAACTTCATACTAATCTGTACCATAACACGTAACTTACCTTTCTCGATACTTTCTATTTTTCGACAAACGCCATGCAAATAACTTAGGCTGCTTTCTTTTTGTACCATCCTCCAAATAGCGTTTATTTCTTGCATCTGCGGCTTCCTTCTTTGATTCCATGACAATGATGAATGTGAATGATCACACACAAACACACAGTTATCGGCACTACAGTAACGAACCACGCGGAAATGGAACAATTCACAAATTATGAATATTCCACATATCAATATCCGCGTATCAAATAAAAGCCCGATTGCTTTCTGCGTCTCCACCGTAGTGCAAACGACAAGAAACTGATCAGCTAGCGTTGTCGCTGCATTGGTTACAGATGCTGAGAGGCTAAACAGAAGATAGTGGGAAAGGGACGGATATACGCGCCCTGTTCCTCTCTTTCTCATTAGGATTGGTGGTATGCTGATACATTTACGTAGATTGTATGTACTTCCGGGAATACTGTTTGGTGCACAGAAATGTGCACAGGAAAGAATTTTTGATTATCCTGTGCATATACTGTTGACGTATCAGCGACTTTATTAGCGAAGAATTTATATTTCGTTCTACTATTATCCTTTCCCATTTGCCTGACGGTGATGAAGGAACATCCCGCAAGTATGCGCGGGCACGTGCCGCGTTTTCAAACCTTTGCGCATTCGATCTTTTACGCGGGCCGATGACGCCCCGCTCGGTTCTTGGTGGAGTGAAATACAAAATCTTGAGGGAGTGAGAAAGGCAGTTTGGGCCCCGTCCACCCTTGAGGGTAGCAAAGGCTCGATCGTCAGAAAAAAAGCGACTTTCCAGCAGTAAAGATCGTAAGTACCTTCGCGCTTACTATCCCTGTCTTTTTCACTATATGTGCCGGTTATTATGAAAGTGGTCCAAGTCCAAATTTTTCGTTTCTTACATTTCACTTATTTTTTTACGTATTATATCAACGTGATACATAATAAACGGAGAGTGCAATTTCTTTTTTTTTTAAATTTCCACCGACGCCACTTTCATAACAACTGACATAATTCTACATTTTACTTCCAACCGAAGACTGTATTTAAACATATTCCGGGTAAAGATTCATTACCGTCATAGTATTGTTGTAATTTTTTGTGCAAAATCTATCGTGTGAACTATGATTGTTTGAGTGTTCGCGTGTTTCTCAAGTGCGTATCGCCATTGCGAGGCTGCCCTGCGTGGCACACCTCGCGGAGTGGAGAGTCTGGAAACTACCTCGACCATGATTACTTTACGAGGCATCAGCCGTCGATTTTTCGACGTGCTCAAAGGTGCCTCGCAGCCCCAAGATCAAAAATCGCATGGTTCGGGCGACGCAAATATCATGCTGGAGGTAGCGCGAAACTGTCGCACGCGCCTGCCTCTCAAAGTGATCATGATCGAGATAGTCTCCACACTCTCCTCCGCGAAGCGTGCCTCGCACGGCATCCTCGCAATGTCGATACACAGCTTCACGCTCAGAGATTCGTGCATTCAGTCTCACGTAGAATAAGAAAGTTATATTATAGTTTACCCGCAAAATGTCTACAAAGGGTATATACATTCGGGTGCAATATAGGCTTCCTTTAGTTGAAACTGAAGGCAAGTAATGAAAATTAAAGTTTCTAAACATCAGAAGTGGAAAAATCGAAAATTTTAAAATCACAATTGTTGGACATTTTAAAATACAGATGTTTTGAAACTTGATAACCTCACAATTACAAATTTTGGACATGTTTGAATTTCAAAGCTTTCAAATTTGGAAATTCCAGCATTTAGAAATCTGAAGATTCTTCTCCTGCGTTAAATCTTGGCTAAAGGAAGCCTATATTGTACCCGAATGTACCAATTTGATAAACGAGTACTCTTCTACTGCACTTTCTAATCCATTTCAATTACGTTCAATAGTTTCACTGTTTCTTCGACTCTTTTTTAGATGTCTGGAAAAGAAGAAGGCGGCAGTAAGAGAGAAAAGGAAGTGACTCCGTCTAGGGGACGGAGTCAAAACAGCAAACAGCTTGCGACCAGTAGCCGAACTCCGTCGCGAAGACGGAGTCGCACCAGTAGCTGGACTCCGTCGCGAAGACGGAGTCCGCGCAGCAGGCGGAGTCCTCGCAGCTGCAGCAGGCAGAGTCCGCGAAGAGAGCCGACTCTGTTCTCGCGACGGAGTCCGCGGATAGAGGAGACTCCGTCCTCGCGACGGTGGATGGAGATGGCCATCCAATTCCAAAAGGAGGTATGTAGATATGTACATAGGCGATCTCGCGCAAACATTTCTTACATTGTCATGAAAGTTTTAAGATTTATGTTTATTTTTCATTTTACAGAACAGCCAGCTCAAAAAAGAGCTGAGGATAATCAAATATGGGGAACAAAGGTGAAGAGGAGGAAGACGAGGAAGATGGGGCAGAGGAGGAAGACGAGGAAGAGGGGGAAGAGGAGAGAAAAATGTTTTTTATTTTAATTAATTATTTTATAAAATAAATGTATAGTTAATCGAAAATCATATATTTAGTCAATAATTTTTTTATTCCAAGGCCTTTCATCCGTCGGCCATGAATAATGTTCTCGTATTTATTCGTACTTTAGTCGAGAATCATATATTTAGTCGAGAATGTACGAATAAATACGAGAAAATTATTCATGGCCGACAATTGAATTCCTCATGACAATTATAGTTATGTAATGCTCATCTCTGGTATTTTGCCATATAATTGAGGCAGTAAGAGCAACAACGGACTAACTCACATGTTTTTCGAAATTGAGTTAGTAGCAATAACGTATTCGAATAGGCTCTACGAATCATATCGATGGCTTAGTGCACACATATTGTATGTCCACTTTTTATGAAATTTGAGTTTTTATATGCAACAAATAGTGCTTGACTGTTTTTTTATGCTGCATACAAATTTTATCTTTTTTATAAATTTACCAGAAATAATATTTTTGTTTATTGTATGTCCCTAAATTTATTATGCTGAGTGCACAAATGTTGTGTGTCCATCCCAGAGGACGAAAATAGTCTTGGAAAAATGTGACAATAAATAAAATTTTTTAGAAAAGTCTTCCTATATCTATCGCGAAGAAAAAAGATCTTCTGTATCACAACAGAATTATTCCTGAATACTACAAGGCATTTATCAATAGCATACCATCAGCAAAATCACAACGTGATGTAATTCCGATTTCCATGGACATTGACAAATATGAAAACTGCGAAAATGAAAACGAATAATTACTTTTTTATTCCTGTTACTTTCAAAATAAATATAATATTGAAGTGAGATTATTTCCAGTATTATTGCTTTCATTCATTTTTATATAATATCATTCAGTATAGTATGTCCTCCTCTGTACTTGGTTACATATAGCATGTCCATCTTCCAAGTATTATTATCGAATTATTATTATAATTTTGTATATTCTAACTTATACTACTAATTACATATTTTCAGTGATACCTATATTACATATATATGATAATACAATAATGCAAAAAGTATTTATTTATAAAGTATCATTGAATGTTTGAACCTGTTTTTCTCAAAAACGCTAAAAGTGGACATACAATATGTGTGCACTAAGCCATCGATGTACATACAATAGGAAAATTTTTTATTTAATGTAACCCTGATAACCAGATGTCTGCAATCTGACGTCAGATTGGCAGCAGGGTCTGCCGTGAGAGCGCAGAGCCTGACGTCAGATCCGTAGTCATCTGTGTCCGCATTAGGATGCGTTCTGAGGTACAGAGCCTGGCATCAGGACCTGACGTCAGATGGGCAGCAGATTTGCAGCAGATCCTGCCGTTCGCCTGATACGTCTAACAGCGCCATCTGAGGGTCAGAATTGGCAAACAATTCCATACCCGTGACGTCACACGGCCGTCCCTACGCACCAACACAAATGTAGCGTTATTGCTGTAGGTGTATCCCTACCCCTATATAACCTGCCAGCAGATTCTGCAGTTCATTAAATAATTAATTCTACTTATTTCCAAAAATATTTATTTATTCTTTAAAATCGTTACAGAATAATATTAGTAGCGCATATAAATTCAACGAAGAACATTCAATATTTACATTTATAAATCCATATACAATACGTCCCGTAACCAGTGGTACATATTAGGTGCGATATCAGAAAATTTCCTATATTTTCGACATCGTTTTTCTACAGAATCACCATATTCCGTATTGTGTTAGCGCTGGAAACAAATAGAACATTAGTATAAAATTAAACGTAACGTATGAATAAACAGGATACATGCGATACTTACTTCAGCTCCATCTCGGCACAGCACACAGCCCAGGCGATCATGCATGCTCCTGCGAACATTAACATTTATAAGAAAACATGTGTTAAATTTTTATTTACGAAACAAGACGCTAAACATTCGCACTTCGCGCATAACCCTATTTTTCTGTCTTGCAGATAATGTGACTCTCGATTTTCGCGACGTAGATAATTGGAAATTATTCAATACCATAATTACGTTTGCTTTCTGGATACTTCGAGATGATTTGTTTAGATATTGATGCTGAGAATCGCGTGGAATATTTTTCGGTTTTGTCGGCACTGACTGCCACTAACTGCCACTGCCAGTGACTGCCACCGGCCCACCGCCACCTCAGACCTCGCAAACGAACGCAAACTGGACGAAGAGTCTTGACCAATCACGAGTTTCGGCACTATAGCGCAGCCAATCCGAGCGTAGCCCATTGTACCGCCACATTGGTACACGTGTTACATCTACATACTGTTTGTTCAAAGAGGTATCCGTTGTGATTGAAGAGAAACACTCGAAAAATATTCCACGCGATTCTCAGCATCAATATCCAGACAAATCATCTCGAAGTATCCAGAAAGCAAACGTAATTATGGTATTGAATAATTTCCAATTATCTACGTCGCGAAAATCGAGAGTCACATTATCTGCAAGACAGAAAAATAGGGTTATGCGCGAAGTGCGAATGTTTAGCGTCTTGTTTCGTAAATAATAATTTAACACATGTTTTCTTATAAATGTTAATGTTCGCAGGAGCATGCATGATCGCATAGGCTGTGTGCTGTGCGGAGATGGAGCTGAAGTAAGTATCGCATGTATCCTGTTTATTCATACGTTACGTTTAATTTTATACTAATGTTCTATTTGTTTTCAGCGCTAACACAATACGGAATATGGTGATTCTGCAGAAAAACGAAGTCGAAAATATAGGAAATTTTCTGATATCGCACCTAATATGTACCACTGGTTACGGGACGTATTGTATATGGATTTATAATTGTAAATATTGAATGTTCTTCGTTGAATTTATATGCGCTACTTATATTATTCTGTAACGATTTTAAAGAATAAATAAATATTTTTGGAAATAAGTAGAATTAATTATTTAATGAACTGTAGAATCTGCTGGCAGGTGATATAGGGGTAGGGATACACCTACAGCAATAACGCTACATTTGTGTTGGTGCGTAGGGACGGCCGTGTGACGTCACGGGTATGGAATTGTTTGCCAATTCTGACCCTCAGATGGCGCTGTTAGACGTGTCAGGCGAACGGCAGGATCTGCTGCAAATCTGCTGCCCATCTGACGTCAGGTCCTGATGTCAGGCTCTGTACCTCAGAACGCATCCTAATGCGGACACAGATGACTACGGATCTGACGTCAGGCTCTGCGCCTCAGATCTGGTTATCAGGGAAGTTAGTCCGTTGTTGCTCTAACTGCCTCAATTACTATACATATGTAAATACAACAGCGATTTCAAGTGATGTATGTATGTGTCACGGTAAAAGCGTTAATTTAGTAAATGTATACAGTTCCCAGCAGTTCCTAGTCAACGTATGCCTAAAATGCATATAACCTAACCTACAATCGTCCAAAAGTACATACATTGACTGTATCACGCTTTTACTGTGGCACATGTATCCAGCTAACGCTTCAGTTTTGCTATGATTCCACGTTGGCAGTCCTCCCGAGTAGGCGCCATCTCGTATCCACTAGCTGAACTAAATTTGTCACGTGACTTGCTCTGTATTATCACCAATATGGCGGAATTCATATTTGGGAATGCAGTTACGGGAATAGACTTTTCGTCTTTATATGAGCAGATTTTGAGCTGGGTGTGGTCTCATTCGAAAGAGGAAGGGTCGGCACAGTGCGCTCTGGTCATCGTTTGAGTCACAAAACGCTTTTAGTTACCTAAAAATACTTGGATTCTTGCGGGTGTATTTTGTCGACTTTTGCTCTACTTTGAACACTCATATTATTAGATATCAACACAATCTTGTCGAACCATGACCGGAGCGCGCTGCACTGAACCAACCTTTTTCGAATGAGACCTCGCCTAGCCCAAAATTCGCTCATATAAGGACGAAAAGTCTATTCTACTAAACCCATGTTTTGGGCCAGATTGTGTCGGTATACAGAGCGCTGCATTACCCGTGTCTACCCCCTTAACGGATGACCCTGTAGGCTAGCGGTCGATAAAGTGTTAATTGCTCCTCACCCTGGAGAAATCACTTGACCACAAATGCAGGCGGATTTTGAAAACCATTCCTCATTGGGTACTGTTGCGTCTTTTAGCGGTGATTTTACAATAAGAACGCGGGTTGGCGCCCGTGGAGCGCTGAACCGCTCTGCTCGTCGGAGTGTGGGAAATTCAAAATAAAATTAGACACAAGGTAACTATTTGTAAGTTAAATACTGGAATTTATTAAACTGTTCGGCAAGCTGGTTATCGACAGACTGACTGTAGCGTTTCAAAATCTCCTCCGAGGTCCTCGTCGAAGTCGTTGGCTAAATCCTCCTAGTCCTCCCATAGATCCTCGTAGTCCAATCAGGATGCAGGATGCAACAGATCCAAGCGGTAGGCCGTCCTTCGGATGTCCGTACGCCCCCGCGGATCGGCGTCCATCTTTTCCTCCGTCTTCGGGTGGTGGCGGAAAACTCGGTGGAAGCGCGCTTTTCCGTTACACAGCGGGGTGCCCACGTGGGAAGAAAAAGTAGGCTCTACTCCGAGGATCGAGAAAACAACGCTTGAAGGAAATTTATGACTTCCTTAGCGTCGCCAACACTTCAGGAGTCAATCGACACTCCTAAAGACTAACAAAAGACAAGGCCTTCTCAAAAGATTACGTGACTTTAGAAGAAACTCGCGATTCGTTCCGGGGTCTACTAATTGAGACTCTGCCTAAGATCTTTCCCACGCATGCTACCCGCATCGCGTATCCTTAACAATACTCCCCTTCATCGAACGCAAACGTATGCTTTTAAATTTCGCTCGTAATTCACATATCGATTATATACATTCCCGTAACTACATTCACGTTATCAAGCAACACATCAGCGAGCATCGCAACAGTACTACGCTAGTAACTTTCCGGAAATTGCCGAACATAATATAAGATTTGCTTAAGCATTTGCTTGGCTAAGCAAGCCTTAAGCACCATATTCTTGACTAAGCAAATCTTAAGTTCGGACTATGAATACATGACGTCTTAAGCTTAGCTTATTCGAATAAGGCCGACTTTTTCAAGAAATTCTTAAGCACATGCTTGAGCAACTACTATGAATACTGGCCTAAGTTCCTATTACCTTCCTATTACATTCGTGTGACCCGTTTCGAATTTCGCGCTTCTAAAGTTTATACAATATGCCGCTAGACGAGAGTCGCAACACATCTCAAATTCCCCGCTAAAATACGTGACAGTACGTACGTCTTGAAGACGTCCAGATTAAGCCGTAAGACGTTCAGACCATAAATGGACGTAAAATAGACGTGTGTAAGATGTCGTGTGCCATGTGGGGTGAAATACGTTAGATTGAAGTAAGTTTTTATATTTTGTTTTTTATTATTTTAAAAATGTTTGGTAAATATAAATTATACAAATATTACATGCGTGCTAAAAGATCTGTACACGTCTATGAGTTTCAAAATAATTCGAACCAGGAAGACCCAACATCATCTGCTGTTAGGCTTTCAGACAGAAAAGATAATTTTCTTTTTATTAATGTTCATACTAATATTACCTGATATAACCTCATATTAAAATATCCATACGTATATGTAAGAATAGACTCTGAGTTCAGGTCATAAATGGAAGAAAATTATCATAGTGGCATTTGAATTTTAGAAAATATTCCTGGAATTAACATAATTGACTTCTTTTCTCTTGATTATATGCATTTGATTTTTCTGGGCGTGACAAGAAAATTGCTTCTTAATCTGTGGCATGGTGGGAAACCCTGTACAAAAATATCATATAAAAAAATATCAAATATATCTTATTCATTGATACATCTGGCAAAAATATATTCCAATAAAATTTAACAGGAAGCTGCAAAGTCTGGATGTTTTGAAATGATGGAAGGCAACAGAATTTCAGCAATTTTCATTCTATACTGGTCCAACAGTTTTGTTCAGTGGCATATTTACTGTAAACAGTAGTGTGGTCCTTATCCCCCCAAAAACTTCAAAAAAGTAAAAAAATTACGCCAAGTACATGAAATCAAATAAATCACAAAAAATAGAAGATAAGAATAATAATTACAAAATAAAAAAAAGATGTGAAATCAGAATGAGCTGCAAGTACATAAAGGTGCTTTCCCGCTGCGTGCAAAGACGACACTGTGTAACGCAATGTAACATTCGGTGCTTTCCAACTGCGCTTAATAATATTAAGCAGATATATTTTTATACAAATAAATATTTTAATACGAATAAATATTTTATTCAAAATACTTGGCGCTGCGAAACTGAAAAAATGTTAATTGCTTAGTATATTTAACTCTAATATCATACGTAGCATATACAAACGCACGCATACACACATTCACGAACGCACGCACAAGAAAGAAAGAAAAAAATTTACGCAATTTATACATATGTATTCAGTTTAGCAACACCAATTCGGTGAGCAGCGCCAAGTATTTTGAATAAAATATTTATTCGTATTAAAATATTTATTTGTATAAAAATATATCTGCTTAATATTATTAAGCGCAGTTGGAAAGCACCGAATCTTACATTGCGTTACACAGTGTCGTCTTTGCACGCAGCGGGAAAGCACCTTTATGTACTTGCAGCTCATTCTGATTTCACATCTTTTTTTATTTTATAATTATTATTCTTATCTTCTATTTTTTGTGATTTATTTGATTTCATGTACTTGGCGTAATTTTTTTACTTTTTTGAAGTTTTTTGGGGGATTTCACTTTTTTTTACAAAGATAATTTGCATACTAGGGAATGACTCCAGATAATTTTTAATATTATTATAAAATCTACATTTTAGTTATTTATTTAAGTTATAACTTAACGTAGAACTTATATAGAAATAGAGTGGCATTTTGCTATAGTAAGTGTAGACTACAAAATGTGTCCGAACGAGGTGAGAGCGTATGGCAGAAAGTTTTGTTGCTGGAAATTTAAATGCTAATGGTAATAATTCAACAAACATGAACAAAGAGATCCAATATTTTCAACACACAATTGATGGGTTTTGGTATAAAATTAGTATTAGTATATTTATTGGTGAATTGAAATATTGTTAATGAGTACCTAAAAAATTAATGAATTAATGAATGCGTGGCAACTACTGTGGATTTTATTAAATTATTACGAATATCTTTCACAATAGATTGAAAAGCATCAAGGGAGATGTGTTTTCAGCGTACTTTCTTCACCAATGTGACTTGCTCTACATTGCAAGCAGTCCACCATAAATAATCTATTTTCTTAATAATTCTTAATGCTATGTCTTGTGACAATTTTTGTCGATTTACCTTATTTGACAAATATTCAGAAACTTGTGTGAAAGAAGATGCTCTGTCTATCTATCTACCTAATCTTCTCCGGACAACCTCCAAACCTGTGCATCCCCTTCATTTCTATCCATCCAAGCCTGTGCGTCCCCTTCATTTCTATCCAAGCGTGTGCGTCACCTTCATATTTATCCAAGTCCTGTGCGTCCCCTTCATTTCTATAATATAAACGTTACATAAAAACACTAAATTGCTGGTATAATAAAAATATCTAGCAATTGAAAAGCAATGCAATTTGTTACAATATATATATTATTTTGTACATGCATGGTACAAATTTCCAGAAACTTATGCGAAAGGAGATGCTTCTCAGTCGAACCATCTCCGGACAACTTCCAAGTCTGTGACTCTACATAAGAAATCTATTTAAAAAGTTTTGGCGACTTACCTTATTAATTGAGACAATAATTCAGTCTCCTATGTAGTGTAAAAACTCGTGACATTTCAAATTCGGACAACGTACTTTATTTGACACATCACTTGGTAGGTTATAAAATTCAAAATAGTATATAATGTATGTACAATGACCGACGACGATCCCTGCCGAATAATCCCGAGAGTCGACGAAAGAAGAACGAACATGTGTTGGCTGAAGGTGTGTGTGTAACGCGTGTATACGTATTATGTGGACGAAAATTTGGCTTGGAGAATCAGGAGAAGAATCAGGAGAAGAATCAGAATCAGAAGAAAAATTTTATCGGATCCGACCGATTCATGAGACGATATTATGATATCTCTGTCATGTGTGGATCGATTTTATTGAAATTGGTTGTATTCGAAAGCCGATATGCGGTTTACATAAGAAAAATTCCTTTAAATTTACAAAATTTTGCAGGCGTGATGAGATATTAATGTATAAATGTCAGAATTAGGTTAGAGTGTCTCCGCGACGAGTAAAGGTACACGGTAGCGACAGTCGACATATACAGGGTGTTTTTCATGTACTTGGCGTCGAGACGCTACCGCGTCTCTAGATATGTATCATAAAAAATCAAGGTTTTTACAAATTTCTTCTGACCCTCTCAGAAGCTTCCAAATAGTTTAAAAGAATTTCGTCTAAAATTTTGTTAAAATATATTAAGGATTATAGGTCACTCAATGGTAATAAAATATTATTATTTTGGTATAAATTGATAGAAATTTTTGCGATAAGGACAAAATAATTTTAACTTTTAAGTGAGAGTATAACATTAAAATTCGGGCACATAACATAGATGAAACGGGTTTATAACGAGTGTGTACTATATTGTGTTGTGGCACAAGGCTTTATATGCACATTTAAGTTTCTCTCATTAGCAGCTCTTGAATCAGATGCAGACGCAAACATTGACGTACATTCTATTCAGGTTGTTAAACGCATAAATAAAAGCATGGTTTCGGATTCTGATATATAAATATGGGTCCCGTTTCATTAAAATTGACAAGTGACAATTATGGAAAGTCGCAGTTGCCAAACTTGTGGTACATGCGAAATATAAAGTCCTTGAGCAACCTTTATATATCAAAATATACAAATAAAAAACACGAAGATATTTTTTTTTGTTGAATAGAAGATTTTAAGAGGGTCAGACAATACAATTTTTAAAGTTAAAAAATAAGGACCACCCTAGTAAACAGTGCCTAGGGCGAGCGTAGAATTTGCTCCCCCCCCCCCCCCATGCATATCATTCCAATTCCATTTTTTCTGTTCTACTTCTTTGTTAAAAGCGTTCATCACACAAAACATTTTATTTAGAATTTAGAAAATCCTTTTAAAGAAAGTGGAGCTGAAGGGTGGAAGAGATGAAAGTTGGAGGCAAATGAAGTCGAAAAGTGCAGCAAGTTTTTTTCGAAGCTTTTCTAAAGAGGCATGCGAAGCATATGAATAACAAGTGTAAACTACTAACATTAACCATCCAAATAAATTTATTCAAGAAACACTATTTCTTTCGGCTTCTTTGCGCCCCCTGGCATTGGCATCCAGTGCACGAGGCCCACCCTAGATACGCCTCTGGTTTTGTTAAATAATTTATATAACGATAGATATTTCAATTTTCTTTCAGTAATATAGCATCAGGTATTTTATCAAATTCAAGATATTTTGATGACATTCATTACGCACCACAATTATTAAATTATTTTGTTGAAATGTTTAAAATATTATATGGACCAGAAAATATGTCCAACAATATTCATAATCTTTTACAAATGTATCACACAAGGTGTCAGAAATCATGGGCCACTTAAAAGTTTCAGTTGTTTTCTATTTGAAATTTTTTACAAAGTACCTTAATGTCTAATAGGAAAGTCACAAATGTTTACAACAAATACTAAAATGTAGAACAGAGAAAATCAATTTTATTGAACGAACAATTTTATAATGTTATATTTACTTTTTTTAAGAATGAACATTTCAAGGATCCACTAATGGGGAACTTACAGTTTCTAAGCAGTTGAAAACTAGTGCTTTGAGTAATTTTATTTGACAAACCAATGATACTGACAACTGTTGTTGGTTTAATGATGCTGGTATTATTTTTTCAAAAAATTTAGTATTGTCTGAAAATGGACATAAAATAGTTGCTACAAAATTTGAGGTTTACAAGACTTTTATGAAAATCCATGCAAATTATCCACATTCGGAATTTTCGTTGTACGAGCATGTAATGTAGGTTCCTTTCAAATTTTTTATGTAAAAGAAATTGCCTATGTAGAATTGCTTATGTAGAAGAACATTGCTCGTCGTGCAGCTTCAGGTACGTTACAATGGGATCTAGAAGTCCTTCGATTGTCGAGGAACACATATCAGCGATACAACAAAGGTTGAAATTGTATGAAAAAAAAATGGATTATGCTGTTTCATAATTATTTAAACCACCAATTCAGATTTCACACGAAACAACGAATTTTAAAAAACATTGATATTTTTGTTTATAACTTTTTTCTAATTGTTGAAAGTATTGATTAAACTTTTACTATTTGATAGATCTAATTAAAATAAGTAACTTTCGTCTTGAGATTTTTTTTCTATCTCTTGCAGATTGCGAGTTAGAAAATAAAATTAAAAATAGTCGAATTTTCAGGGGTTAATTTCACCCCTTAGAGTGATTTTGGGCAGCAAAAAAATTGCGTTGTAATCAGGAGGAAATCCCCTACATATCCACAGTTTCAGAATTTTTTGAATTTCCGGGTTCGGGATCTTCCCTTGCTAGTTTCGTCTCTGAACAACCCTGACAAATGTGAAACGTATACTTTATTTCATACTGATCATGCAGTGAATACACACACATTTGAGAAAAGTAATACCAGGTAGATTAGTTATTACGATAAGAATATTTATTATTCAGGTTTCGAATGTGTCTAGTTTTAATGTTTATACTTTTGAAGTTAAAAATGTGTTTAAAATTTTAAATGGACGTATAATATGTTGTTTCATAAGTGTTGACGTCCCTCTTCTTTTTGTGATCTGACTGGTTTTTAATACAGCAGTTTTATAGATTATCATAGTGGAGGATTCAAAGTGGGGCCACACTTGCCCCTCTTGAAACAAATGTATATCGATCACATCCACAGTCTTGTTTTCTTTATAAAATTGTTTGCAATTATTCAACTGTACTGTAATTATTCTGATATTTCGTAATGTATAGATAATTCATGTGTTCTTAATTATTTAGGCTATAGTATGTATTCGATAGAGATATTAAAATATAAATCATGCCTTAGTACTCTTAGCATGCATATAATTTAATCATTTCTATTGTTATTTCCATACGGGGATTATCAAGTGTAAAGGATTAATTTCATATTTTTCGCTGTCACTGTTATTTTTCAGAATAATGATGGAAGAACAAACATGGACTGTTGTCCAATTTATCGCCGACGGAATTGTGGAAACAGTGCCGTCAACGTGGATTCAGGGAGATTTATGCCATTGGCCAACATTGACTCAAAATCGATTAACCAATGTAATTAAGAAATGTGAGCCATTAAACAAATATTGGCCGACATATAAGATACAAATCTTCAGAAATGCCACTTTTAGTAAGTTAAAATTATTATAGAGAATAAATATGCAATTGAATTAATTACTAATACTTGCAGATAATTATACCAAAGCCAGGACTAAGGCCAGATTAGCTGGAGAGACCAGAGACTTACAGTCGGAAATTGGAGCCACCAATAAACGGAAGCTTATTGAAAAAATTTTATCCAACAGTGACGAATCACTGCACGATTTTCCGTTACATATGCCTCCAAAAATGAAAAAAATGACAACGTCATTGTTAGGTGTGTAAATACAAAGGGAAAAGATGCTATACAAAATTATAACATCTGCAGCTATTTCATACTTCTTGTTATATTTAGGGGCCTTCCTTAAATTACGTACGGGTAATTTTAACGATTTGTTACCCTCTCTCTCCTCCAGTATAAGAATTCGACAGATTTTATATTCCAACCTGTCTCCTCCCCTCCCCCCACCCCCACCTTCCTTACATAATATTTTTTACATTGCATTTTTTCAGTTATTAAAATTTTGTTAAAGGGTTCATATAAATTCATTTAACTTGGTTTCGTGTGTGCGATGAAACGTCATTTTTTAGGCTATTCATATTGAAAATTAGATAAAAAAATATTATATAAGACGCTTCCTTCCCCCCCCAAGCCTCACGTAATTTAAGGACGATCTCTTCTTAGGATTTGTTTGATAGAAATAATTCTTATTTTCAGATAATACTACTTCAGTGCATAATATCGTAGATGTAAGTAATAATGACATTAAAAAGGAAATTGGACGGAATGAAAGTTTCTTGGACGGAAACATTGTTACTGGTAAGTTAACATATTTGTAGGTATGAAGATATTATACGCGGAAATATTGTTTGAGATGTATAGTTACAGTAAAAAATATGACATTTATGTATTAAATATTTTGCAGAAAAGGTATACAGAGACCCTACCTGTTTTGGGTGCAGGGAAAAAGATAAATATTTGCAAACAATTGTAATACAAAACCACTTAATTAGATCCCTTGTGGCAGACACGCTACAAGAAATTAAGAATTTAAGGAAGGAATTACAGACTGGACGAAATGGAAGAGAAAATAATAATTCTTTTTTTTCTAAATATCCAAAACTACAATTTCCCCTAAACTCATTACAGGATTTAGAAGAATTGGAAGATATTTTAAAAAATGAGGGAGATTTTGAAGATGGCGTAAGTAAAATACCATTTTTGTTAATATGTATATCTTATATGCAGAAAATAGGTACCTATGTAAAGTTTCAAACTGTTTTCAAAATTCGTTTTCAGCATTTCTTTGAAACGAAATTATATTTCATTTGTTAATGTTAAATTATTTTTCAATTTTAGGTTAACGAATTGGCAAATTTTGGCGGCTCTGACAATTACAATTTTGTTAAACGCACACTATCGTCATTGATAACGAATGATGTAGCCTTACTGTTTAGTTGGCTGGGGAGAAAAGGAAAAAGAGATTTCCACAATTTAACTTTGGCGAGGCTCATAATATGTAATTATCACACTTATTTTACTTGTTAATATTAATTACTGTAGAATTCAATGTAATTTTGGATCGAAATTCTTGTTTAAGGTGCTGCAGAAAAATCAAGAATGTCTGACGGCAGAAAGAAAACTGAAACATCCATACAAGCCTGGCTCAAAAGAGCTTCTGATAGAAAGTCATCACTTTGTAAAAAAAATCAGTAAGAAGATTTTGTTTATTTATTAAATTGTGAGTATGGGACATCAAAATATTTCACATGCAACATCAATCATCCGTGATACGCCGATTTCAATGAAACTTGGAATAAATGAGGGCATGAAAATATTTGATACGTATTTCTTTTAGCTGCCTATATTCGCCACAAGGGGGTTTAAAGTATGTACCCTACAACGTATAGATTCAAGAACTTATTTCGCTACAAAACTAAGTACCATAACATGAATATCGGCAGTTATTATGCGTAATATACACATCCCGTACTAGTATTATGCCAACTTATATGAAAATTCATGTGCCATAGGTGGATGATGTTTCTTGTATGAATGTAAGTCGAAGCCGAAATACGGTAGTGATGCGTCATTCGTACGACCGTTCGGGCTGCTTCCGAGCGATCATCACAGCATGATATAGTTAATACTGCGAACTAATTTTCATTTCAAGATAACGATCGTTTTTATCCGGGCGGACGAAACGTAAGTGTGGCGGCATCCTTATTGCGGGCCGGAGTCTTGCTTCGCGTCAGAATTTGGCATTATCTAAATAAAAAAATTATTTAAGTAACGAATCGAATAAAAGCTACTTCATTTTTATTCTTTATTCGAGGCTCGAATAACAGTGTCCGACAAGGTTTGTTAACCTTAAGGGGGCCGTCTCATTTTTGTTATGGTCCGAATCGATCGAAGCGTTCCTTGTAAACAGACGAACGCTGATGAAACTACTGCGATCGGTAAAAAGGTGCTTTCAGTCAAATACTTGGCGTGGCGTGGCAAGGTATTCTCAGACCATCATCAATACCCATACCGTCCCTCTCGCAGGCTTTCAGATAATTTGGTAATTTAAAACTCTGACAATATGTGAGTATACTTTCATTATTTTGCGTTTTTTAAATAATTCTAACATCATTCATCGACACTGATACCTTGCTCTTGACAGGCGTACAGCTAATAATTCATCGATTTAAAGAAAACTTTGGCAACACTGCGAACACTTTCATTAGTTTCCAGTTTTTTAATAATTCTTATTCATCGACACCTTGATCTTGCCTGGCCACGCCAAGTATTTGACTGAAAGCACCTTTATGTACTTACAGCACATTTTGATTTCACATTTTTTTTTATTTTGTAATTATTACCTTCTATTTTTTTGTGATTTATTTGATTTTTCATGAACTTAACGTAATTTTTTTACTTTTTTGAAGTTTTTTTATGGGGATCTCACTTCTTTTTACAAAGATAATTTGCATAGTAGGGAATGACTTCAGATAATTTTTAATATTATATAAATTACAAAGGTTTATCATCAACAGCCATGAACAGTCTTATGACGGGACAAAATTAAGGATAAATTCTATGTAATCGAAACTATGCACACCTGCAATGCTTCAAGACGATTGAATTGGTGGAATTGGTTTAAATTTGAGTTTTCAGATACGAACCAAACGTACAAGAAACAAACGGAGGATTGAAGCTGAATAAAATCGTTTAATTAATATAATGCTATGTCACAATAAATTTTTTTTCTCTGACGTGGATTTTTTTCTCAGACTGCATTATCATCTGCTTCGATTATCTGTAAATATATAAAATAAAATATCTGTAAATATATAAAATCCAGATTTTTTAGTTGCAACTTAATGTAAAACTTATTATATAGAAATAGAGTGGCCCTTTACTATAGTGAGTGTAGAGATTACAAAATGTGTCCAAAGGAAGGGAGGGCGTATGGCAGAAAGTCTGGTTGCAGGAAATTTAAATGCTAATGGTAATAATTCAGGAAAAAGGAACGAAGAGATCCAATATTTTTAACGCACAATTTATTGGTGTTGGAATAAAATTAATTTTGTATGTTTATTGAAGAACTGAAATCTTGTTAATGGGAAATTAATAAAATTAATGAATAGCGTGGCAACTACTGTGAATTTTAAAGTATTACGAATGTCTTTCACAAAAGATTGAATTGAAAAGTATCAAGGGAGATGTGTCTTCAGCGTACTTTGTACACTAATGTGACTTGCTCCACATTGCTAAATTTAAATTAAATTTTGTCCATTTACCCTATTTGATAACTTTTCAGAAACTTGTGTGAAAGTAAATGCTTCTCTGTCTACCTAACAATAACCTTCTCCGGACAACCTCCAAGCCTGTGCGTCTTCTTTCATTTCTATAAGCTTTACATAAAAACTCTAAATTAATATTAGTTTGCTGGTATAAAAATATCTGACAATTTAAATGCAATTTGTTATAATATATTATTTTGTACATGCATGGTACAAATTTTTAGAAATTTATGTGAAAGAAGATGCTTATCTGTCGAATCGAACCTTTTCCGGACAACTTCCAAGTCTGCGACTCTACATAAAAAGTGTATTAAAAACTTTTGGCGACTTACCTTGTTAATTGAGACAATAATTCAGTGTCCTATGTGGTGGAAACACTCGTGATATTTCAAATTTGGACAACTTTGCAGGTTTGATACTTCGCAGGTTATGAGTGATTAACACTTGGCAGGTTATAATTCAATAGTATAGGTATATATGTACAATGACAAACGACGATCCCTGCCGAATGATCCCGAGAGTCGACGAACGAAACATACGTAGTCTCTCTTTCGGCTGAAGGTGTGCGTGTAACGCGTATACGTATTGGGAACAGTGATGCCAGAATGAGCACGGGTCCCTCGAGAATTTCCCCCACCACGCGCGCACACTACGCCGGAACTGCGTGTCCGTGAGCTCGGCGCTTCGGACAATGTCGGGAAGACGAGAGAGAAAACGAATGTGTGTCTTTCTCTCTCGCTCTTGAAACGCTGCGATCCAAGGTGTGAGGCGCAAGCGACACGCGGCTGTGCTGCGCGATCTTCTTGAGTGCCTCGAGATACACTTTTCACTTTCTGACATATGTATAATACTCTTGTAATGAAAAAAAATGTGCAAAAAGTTTTGTTACGGAAATCACGTTTTAAGACCTCCTGATCACGTTTTGACTATTTAGAAAAGAGCTTTTTTTTTTAAATATCTCATATATTTGTTAACACGATTACGTTTAAACGGCAAAATGGATTTCAATGAAACTTTATATTTAAATTTTATATTCTTGTCTTAAGATCCGGTTAGATCACGAAAAATGATAATTACCCATTATGGTTCTTCGATTTTTCAGATATACGATTTAAATTCTACATAAAAAGCGTTAATAAAAATTCTTCTGTAAATTCTTTAACAAAGAAAAATGTACATTCATAACTTCTTGTTTTCATTTTACATTTCCGTACATTTTATTTGAACTATTCCTATTTTTCAAAACTAGAAATGAATTTTTTTAGTAAAAGATGAATATTTTGATACTGTACATTGGTGAACTTTCTTAAAATTAGAATCCACTCTTGGCCAGTACCGTGGACGCTGTAGCAACCTTCGATAAAAAATATTTTTTCAGAGTATGATCTAAAAATCTAAAATCCAAACGTAATCATATTTCTCGATAGATTTTTCGATAATTATATCAAGTTGCGACAAAGAATCACGCACTATTTACACATTAATTACGCGCAGCGTGCACACTACCGCTCGATGGAAACTACGGGAAAGTGGTGGTCTCAAACAATTGGTTATGCAAAGCTAACATCGCGATACATGTTGTACACTAAAGTGTGTATATTGGTACAAAGGAATTGTACAAGAATAGGAGGGAATGGTAAGTGGTAAATGCATCTGTGGCAGTTCGGTACTGTCACCATTGCTTTGCTGTTATTTCTTTTAGCCTTTTCTTCGACTTTTCTCCTTTCTGAATTTTTCTTACTATTTTATGATTTCCTATCTATTTTTTTCGTTTCTCGTTTCCAGGGTTCGCTCGGGCCTGGTTTTCATCAAGTAGGTAGGTACATTTGACGGTCAGATCCGCGCGAACCCAAGCGATTCGCGATCTGTGGTCGCGTTTACTTTGTTTACGTGTCGATGCGTTTAGTGGGGGGTCGCGCAGTTGCGCTTCGCGCATTTAACCGTCATTTCAGTAGAAATAGAGATCAGGTGGTGAGTACTAGTTATTTGTTTCGCTCTGTCTGCATATTTTTGGTGAATTCGGGTCTGTCGGGTTAGAAGTGTAGTCTGTAATTAGTAGCCCCCTATATCTCCCCTTTTCTATACGCTAGCATTTGCTTGTTGCTTTGTATATAATATTTTTCCTACACATTTCATTTTTTTCGTGGTTGCGATGGAAACGATTGAGAAAACAGGTGAAAAGGCTACTCCTGTTTATCGGTCGTTGTGGGAAACGAATGAGAAGTTCCGATCGTGGATTCGCGAAGTCCCTAATGATAAAAGCCTTTTCTACTGTTCTGCATGCGAGAAAACTTTTTTTTGCGGCTCGTCAAGCGTTAAAAGGCATGCGGAATCAGCGAGACATAAATATTTTTTTTCTAAAAAAATTTCGCGGAAAACTGTGCATGCTAAGGTCTCGAGAAAGATTTTTATGCCTCAATGGCTTGAGGATTTCAAGCCCTGGTTGCATAAGGTCGCCGATGATACTTTTTCGTGTTTCTGTTCGGTTTGTAAAAAATCATTTGCTTGCGGCCTGTCGCAAATCCAACGTCACGCGGATTCCAAGTGCCACATCAAAAACTGCGAAAAAAATGGAATGGATGTGAGGAAATCGAACGATTTCAGATCGCAATGCGAGGAATCGCCTTTGTCATTTGATGAACGAAAAAAAGTCGCGGAAATTCGTTTTGCTGCATTAGTAGCCGAGAAAAATATTTCGCATCAATCCGCAGAGGCGATTCTTACATTTTTCCAAGACGTTGGGAAAAATCCTGATGTTTTGAAACATATGACGTATGTTCGAACAAAGTGTTCTAGTATTATATCGAACGTTCTGTGTCCTCTGGAAACAGAGCGTCTTAGTCATGTTTTACAGAATTCTAAGTTTTCAGTATTTATTGATATACAATGAGAAATGGATGTCGTTTATTGTTCGGTATGTTGCACCCGAGACTTTGGATGTTCGAACGGAATTAGTAGAATTAAGTAATCTTGACGCGCGAGAATGTACTGCCGATAAAATATTTACCTCATTTAGGAACTCCATGTGGAAAAAGCAAATTCCGTTCGAAAACATTCTTGCTTTGTCGTGTGATAACGCGTCTGTCATGACAGGGCGTCACTCGTCATTCAAGACCAAACTTGCAGAAATTCGCGGTGAAAAACTTTTGACCATGCCGTGTCCATGTCACTCCTCTGCATTGGTAGTGCATGCAGCATGCGCTACCATTCCCGAGGTCTGCGAGGAATTATTACGGAAAGTCACAACATTCATTTATAGCAGTCCCAAATGCTCGGCCATTTTCCGCGAATTTCAGCAATGTTTTCAATCTACTGACCGCAAAATTTTAAAACTGTGTACTACGCGATGGTTATCGCGTTACTCATCCGTAGTTACCCTTTTAGAAAATTGGGACAGTGTGTTGCACTTTCTGCAAGAATTGGTCGTAAGTGAGAAGACAAAGTCTGGGGAAGTTCTGCTTATCATCGTGCAAAATCCAGAAGCGAAAGCATATCTTCTGTTTTTGAAATACGTTCTAGAGTATTTTAATGAGTTTAGTTTTTTCTTTCTGTCGCAACAAACAAGAATCCATTTGCTTCAAAATACTGCCAAAACTCTTTTGTACAATATGTTGTGCCCAGGCAACGCCCAAGCACGCGTATCATACATTATACATATAGTATTACGTTCGTTATGAAACGTTCGAGACGTTTCCAAGCTAAGACAGCCGCTAAGCAACCAAATCTACAAAATCAGCAAAATGCGAACGCTCCACGCCAACCGGGCATGGTAACGCGTACCACGCCCAAGAGTGATATAAAACCAATTCGACTCCGCTAATCGACAGACTCGAGATCTGATCCTCGATCGGGCAACACGGCTAAAAACCTACTTGTACACCTCAGTCTAGTTTTAATTGTTTCTGAATAAAGACTTAGTCTTTGAGTTTAAACACATATGGTGTAGTTCACCCGGTGGATTCTCATCTTTTAATCACTCCCGAACCAACGATTACGCCAGATCCCGTATCAGCCTTGCGAGCCATCACGCAGGGCACAACAAAATTGGTGGCAACGGTGGGATCTGCATCGTAAAAATCTTACCGAGCCTTAACGCAACCGATTGATCGACACCGTCTGAGATTGAACTCTCTCAGACAAGATTATTGGATCATCGCAGTCGCATAGGCTGAAACAGGTTGTCGTAGCTACCGAGGTAGGGCAGAGGACCGAGGAACGGCCTTTGAGAAGACGTTCGACGCAGTCCGAACGACGACGAACCTGCTAACGGGTAAAATCGGCTTGTGAGTAAACGGGTGAACGAACCATCTACCAAACACCAATTCCATCTACGAGGACGTCACTGATCCGAGGACCAGGACGCACGAGAGGACTTGGAGACCGAGGAACGTGTAGGAGCCGCACCTGAAGGACGAACGGAGAGCCGTACGAGGGAAGCAGCCGTCGGGGCACGCAGCGAACAGCTGTACGGATCGACCCTGCTGGGTCCAAATTCATCTTATCGCCGCCGTTGGTTCACGTACGAGAGGACGTCCGACCGAGCCGACGACATGTGGTTGCGAGCAGCATTGTAAGTAAATGAAGCGTATACCGAGTCCGAAACAGAAAACGCGAGCGTAAATATTGTAAACCAGAGTCCTAAAGAAATTCAGAGACGGTACATGCATGTCTATAGAAGACGAACGCGCGAATCAATTCAAACTCCCGGGTCAAAGAAGCTTGTCGCGATCATTCGAGTCGTTTTTCGATAAAAAACTAACCTTCGTACGAGAGGAACTAGACCTTCTACCTTCTATAGATCATCCAAGACCGTCCCGCCAAACACTTCGACCGCCGCCGCTGAAACTAAACGTTAAGAAAAACGACGATTCAAGCGTAGAATCGTCCCCGGAAAATTTAGTGACACCGAATAGAGAATATCCGATTTTGCTAGCGGACTTTAGTTTGTTGGACAGAGTAAATTCGGGAGGACAAGAAATGTCGCTGCTTGACGGTGATAACCCCCTCGGACTACCGGACGTAAAAAAATTGTCTACCGCATTGTCGCTAGTCGATAAATTCGTAGGAAAATCATCAGACGAGCTTGCAGAATTTTTGAAGTCTTATGCGAGCGCCTCAGAGTTTGTCCCCGCAACAGAGATACCGCGATTCTTGAAAACAGTGATAGGAACGAAAATAAAAGGCAAAGCAGCCAGGGTATTAGAATACAAGGAAGTAGATAGTTTCGAAAAATTAAAGGACATCTTAACATCCTTATTCGTGGACAAAAGGTCAATAGGAGCAGTTGGAGCAGAGTTCCATGCCTGCCACCAACGACAAAACGAGAGCGTAAAACAATTCGCGTGTAGAGTAGAAGAATTAGCCGGAGAATTATCCGAACTATCGGTAAAGCCAGGAAACAGCAACGAGGTAAATGACGCGTTGGTAGGATCAGTACAAGAACGCGCCCTAGATGTTTTCACCCTCGGATTGAATATGAAACTGAGAACGATTATAAGGTCTCGAAACTATACCACGTTAAATGCAGCTATAGCCGCAGCAATAGAGCAGGAATAAGCGATGGGTCTAAACACCTCGCGAAATTTTAGGAAATTCGGTAATCAGCCCAAAGGAAGGGAAGGATCAAACGCACCGCGATGCGAACGCTGTAATAAATTAGGACATTTAGCAAGGAATTGCTATACACGGTTAAGCATGCCGCGAGAGAACTATCCGACTCAAAAAACGACCGTAAAAACGGAAGTTCAGCGCGTTACAGTAGTCTGTCACTATTGTAAAAAACCGGGACACCAAATCAGAGAATGTAGGGCCAGAGAAAGAGCAAATGAACGAGGGTACGGACCGCGCTATACAAATACGAATAATAGACGCAACGATTTTAGACATAATTTCAGTAGAAACCCGAGTCGAGAATAATCTAGCGAAAATCAAGATTCCCCTACCGCGAGCCGCGGAACAACCGACGATAGGCAAACAAACACAGGATCTAGAGTAGAGGCATACCGAGCGAACATGGTAGTGACATCTCAGCTCGAAAACACAGTCGAAATTAGGGCGCCGGAATTAGTAAAGGAAAAAGCGAATATGTTAATAGACACCGGTGCCGATATCACGTTAAGAAAGATAGGAAAGGTGTTGGGCGACGTCCACGCCCAAGACGAAGTAGTGTCCCTGCGAGTAATAGCTCCAGTAGAAATCAAGACGCTGTGTCTAGTACAATTAAACATAAAAGTCGGAAATAAAACGGTAACGCACCCTTGCCGGTTAGTCAGAGACGACTTCCCGTTAGAAGCAGACGGAATCCTAGGACAGGATTTCATGGCTAAACACGACGTCTGCATCCGGGCGAACCTAGGAATAGAGTTGTATGGAATACAATTCCCCTACTCAGGAGGAGGAAACGTAACATTAAAACCGCGATCAGAAACCATCCTACTAGCTAGAACGACGGATAAAGGCGAAGGTATAGTAGAAGGACGATCTATTAAGCCAGGCGTGTTCATAGGGAATTCGCTAACAGTAGGCCGGAACAAGAGATGCGTAATAAGCGTAATGAACACTACGACGGACGAAGTCCTTATCAACACGCCAACCGTGACGTTACAAACGCTGACGAGCGATGACATTGACCCGACAGACGCGACCTGCGACAAAGAGCGCGACGCGCTGACATATATAGTACACGCCGTGCACGGAAAGAATAGAATGCAAATCTTGCGCGATAGCCTCAGGACCAAACACCTAAATGGCGAAGAAGAAACAAGCTTACTTGAACTTTGCCAAAAATACAACGAAATCTTCGGATTAGAGGGAGACAAACTCGGATACTCCACAAAAGCAGAACATTCAATTACCCTAACCCAAGGCACCAAACCTATATTCGTGAAGCCGTATAGATTGCCTCAGGCGCATACGGATGAAGTGGATAGACAAGTCCAAGAGATGGTAAAGGAAGGAATAATTGGACCAAGCGCCAGCCAATGGAACGCTCCCTTGCTAGTAGTCCCGAAAAAACCAGATGCTGCGGGTAAACGCAGGCTAAGAGTAGTGGTAGATTTTAGAAAAGTAAACGAGGCGACAATAGGCGATTCATATCCCTTGCCCAACATAACAGATATTCTAGACCAATTAGGCGGAGCGAAATACTTTTCAACCCTAGATTTAGCGTCAGGATACCATCAAATAGCAATGAAAAAGGAAGATCGGGAAAAAACCGCATTCTCGACGCCATACGGCCATTTTGAGTATAATAGAATGCCGTTCGGGCTGAAAAACGCCCCCGCGACGTTTCAAAGATTAATGAATACTGTGCTGTCAGGCCTACAAGGAATAAAATGTTTCGTATATTTAGATGACATAGTCGTCTACGGACGCTCGTTAAAGGAGCACCAAGAGCGACTAGAACTAGTATTTGAACGTATACGCGAGAGTGGCCTAAAGCTTCAACCTAATAAGTGCGAATTTCTACGCAAGGAAACAATATACTTAGGACACATAATAACCGAAAACGGCATCAAGCCGGACCCTTCGAAGCTCGACGCTGTCCGAAACTTTCCGATACCTAGAGGAGTCAAAGATATACAATCCTTCCTAGGCTTAGCTGGATATTACAGGAGATTCATAGATCATTTTTCACAAATCGCGAAACCTTTGACGCAACTATTAAAGAAAGACCAAGCATTCAGATGGACCGCACAGGAGCAGGAAGCCTTCGAGATACTGAAAGAAAAATTAACAACGGCACCGATACTACAATATCCAGATTTTTCGAAACCGTTTGTTTTAACAACGGACGCTTCCGGGAAAGCGATAGGAGCGGTACTATCGCAAGGAAAAATAGGACAAGATTTGCCGATAGCATACGCGAGCAGGGTATTAAACAAGGCGGAAGAGAATTACAGCACAATCGAAAAGGAACTGCTAGCTATCGTATGGGCGACGCAACATTTCAGACCATACGTATACGGCACCAAATTCAAAATCGTGACGGATCATAAGCCACTTACTTGGCTTTTTAACGTAAAGGACCCCGGTTCTAGATTAATGAGATGGAAGTTGAAATTAGCAGAATACGATTATAGCATCGAGTATAAGGCGGGAAAAACGAATAAAAACGCGGACGCCCTCAGTAGAATGTTCGCGATAACGCGAGGAACGAAACAAAAGATCAGCAACGGAATAGTAGCCGACGCCAGTGAAGGCGCCAACGAAGGCGCCAGCAAAGAAAGGGAGCCCCGGTCAGAAGAAGAAACGAGCGATAATACATATACGGAGGACGCTAAAAATCAAATACTGCGCGAATTTCATGATACTCCCTTAGGAGGACACTTAGGGGTAAAACGGACCCTGGAACGTATAAAATTAAAACATTCATGGCCAGGAATGCGGCAAGACATAGAAAAGTACATCTCCAGATGCGAAAAATGTCAAAAAAATAAACTATCAAGAATAACCAAAGCTCCTATGGTAATTACAGACACTCCCACGGAACCATTTGAGAAATGTGCACTAGACATAGTAGGACCCTTACCCGAGACAAGCAGGCGGAACAAATACGTGCTAACCTTTCAAGACTTACTAACCAAATTTAGTAAAGCCATACCCCTTGAGAACCAGGAAGCAAACACAGTAGCAAAAGAATTCGTCACTAAAATAATTTGCGAATACGGTATACCACAACGAGTATTGACCGATCAAGGAACCAATTTCCTAAGCCAAGTATTCAAAAACGTCTGCAAATTGCTCAAAATCGAAAAAATTCAAACCACAGCCTACCACCCGCAATCAAACGGAGCTCTAGAAAGAAGCCATCGTACACTAGCAGAATACTTAAAGAATTTTATCGCGGAAGACCAGACTGATTGGGACGAGTGGTTGCCTTACGCGATGTTTACGTATAATACCACCCCGCACACGTCCACTAACTATACGCCCTACGAACTCGTTTTCGGGAGGCAAGCTACCTTACCGATCTCACTAAACCAGACACCGCAGTTAACATATACTTATGACAAATATGCTGAAGAGTTGCGAGAGAGACTACGGTCTACAAATACCATAGCACGCGAGACTATAGGGATCAGTAAAGACAAATCAAAAACGCAATACGACAAAAAGACAGCTACCAAATCTTTCAAAGTCGGAGATCAAGTACTGTTACACGACGAGACAGTAAGACGCGGACGATCAAAAAAATTAACACCCGCGTGGATAGGTCCCTACTCAATTCGAACTACGCACGATAATAACAACTATACTATAAAAAAAGGACGAAAAACGTGCCGCGTACACGCCAACAGGCTTAATCATTATATAGAATAAGACAGGAATAGGGAAACGGTCGCAGTAATAAAGGAAAGTAACAATACACGAAAACTCAAGTAAATTAATTGAAGATGAATAAATATATTAAGAAAAAATAATAATTCGACGAATATAAGAAGAAAATTAAAGAACAAGAAGGGAATGAAGATCAACGGCCAGAATAGGCCCAATATGCCGTACAAGGGGAGGACCCAATAAAGGTATCTCCATGGCGTTCTGGAACAATAACCAGACACGAAGGAATTAAAATAGAGAATCCCACTAGGGACAAACAACAATAAACAACGAGAACAAAGTAAACTCACCAAACAGGTCTCGGATCCCCCATGAATCAAAGGCATCTAGCCACTCCTCGTTTTCCCGCCTATACTGCCGCCAATCCGCGCGATACTGGCCGGTAATCAATGCAGATATACCCCGGCGGGGCCGGGTATTCCAAATACTAAAAGAAAAATTCCTTTAGAAAACACACAAACCCCACACTAACGCACACGTCGCAAAGATACAAAACATAGATAAACCCACCAATAGGAAAAGCGCAATTTCGCGCGCGACGTCTAGCAGCGAAAGCATGGTGAAAACTGAAACGAAACGAGAAGCGACGAGACAATCGAGCCCCGCGAAGACGAACCATCTTACGTTAGCAAAATTTTATCTCATGCACAGCATACGCAAGACCAGAGACTTCGCGACGAACGGAACGAAGCGCCGACTACACCTAGACATTATATTTTGCAGGATTACCGTCCTACAAACGACGATACTACTTATAGGAGGAACACCCCCCGATACAGATTTCGCTATAAAAGAATTCCAAGACCACCCCGGCATTTACTTCGAGAACCTAGGCGATCTACAAATTTACCGAGATAGTTGGAAGTTAGTATTACACGTAGACATATCTTACATCTACCGACGCGAAGCGAATCTCCAAGCTACACTATATGACATACTAGCGCAATGTAAAAAACCTTCTACCGATAACTTACAAAAGTTCTGCAAAACATTCGCCGCAAAAATCCAAGACAAGGTAGACCGCATCACCAAACTCCTTACTTACGTCCAGCAAACTATTAGCTCAGCACAAAAACAGCGCCGCGGACTAATAGACGGATTAGGCTACATAGGCAAATCACTTTTCGGACTAATGGATTCCGAGGACAGAAAGAAAATCAACGACCAAATAGACTTTTTAAAGAGACAGGACAGTAGATTAAAAAATACAATCAAAGGACAAATGCAAATTGTAAGAGCCAACACCGAACTTCTCAATGAGACTATACATAACATACAAGACAACGAAAAAACACTCTTAAACGCGACTTGGCAAATTCAATACTTACTACAACAGTCGACCGACATTATTAAATTCCGAGAGACAGTAGACGAACATCTCATACTAATAAACAGCGTCGCAGAAACACTATTGCGCGACACACAAGACTTGCTAGAATTCATAATGGATATAAAAAAGGGAGTCCTTAACCCACGGTTAATACCACCAGCGCAAATCATAACGTACCTCACTTCAGCACTCCCCCACATTCCAAAAGGACTAGACTTCCCTATCGGAATAAAGTTGGAAAACATGCACGTCCTGTACGAGATACTAACACTCTCCGCATTTTCGGATACCAAATCAATTACTGTAGTATTAGACATCCCATTGTTGAGCGCAAAGAAATTTAAATTGAGTAAAGTACACCCGGTACCCACGAAAGTGAACGAATCATTCTACGCGTATATAGAACCCCTCGACCCATACGTGGTACTTGACACCTCGGTGCAAGATTACATACAACTAAGTAAACAAGACCTAGCAGAATGTAAAACTATAAACGATCTATACCTCTGCACATCTAATCACCCGATGTTCAAAGCGATACCATACGGACCTTGCGAAGTACAGTTATACACAAAATTGACACAAAAACCAAACAATTGTAAAATACGAATCATGACACCAAATCACACGATCCTGATAGAATTACAACAACCGGGCACGTGGATTTATATCGCGCCGAAACCGATACAACTAGCAGCAACCTGCGACGACAAAGGCACAAACATGTATAGCATTAAGGACTCTGGTATAATAACGATAAGAAATAAATGTACTATCACCACCGCCGAATTCACAATAGAAACTGGTAAGCAATACGGAATAGAAAAAACATGGAACTACTTACCTGGTTACAATTTGTCACTAGACGAAATTACGTTTCCACAGACCACTGTAAATTCGTATCGACATACCAACTTCGAACTTAAAAGAATAATCAAACACCCGGAAGAATTAAATAAAGTTAGCAAAAAATTAGAGGACTTACAAAACGATTTAGAAAAACCCGAGATCATACCAACTGAATGCCACTATAGTTTCTTTACACTATCCTCTGTGACGGGATTAATAACAATTACATTGTGTATCTTCACACTTTACAAATGCATTGTACGCTGTAAAGCAAGAACACCACGACATTGTACCACAGACAATACGAATCGCGACAAAACAACACAAAAACCTGAAGCGATAATCAAAATAATTAGTAAGGAAGAAACGACTTCCACTAATTCTCTTTGAAATATTATATTCGTTATAAACAAACTATTATTACTATATTATACAAATATCATAATCCTTCACTGTCAAATGTATAAGACAGTCTGAAATCATACTTACCGAATTACCATATAATCTAGTTAAGAAAAACCACATGTAAGCCGCTGGAAAAGCTATGGCTTTTCCTCCCCAAGGGGGGAGGGATGTTGTGCCCAGGCAACGCCCAAGCACGCGTATCATACATTATACATATTATATTACGTTCGTTATGAAACGTTCGAGACGTTTCCAAGCTAAGACAGCCGCTAAGCAACCAAATACAAAATCAGCAAAATGCGAACGCTCCACGCCAACCGGGCATGGTAACGCGTACCACGCCCAAGAGTGATATAAAACCAATTCGACTCCGCTAATCGACAGACTCGAGATCCGATCCTCGATCGGGCAACACGGCTAAAAACCTACTTGTACACCTCAGTCTAGTTTTAGTTGTTTCTGAATAAAGACTTAGTCTTTGAGTTTAAATACATATGGTGTAGTTCACCCGGTGGATTCTCATCCTTTAATCACTCCCGAACCCACGATTACGCCAGATCCCGTACCAGCCTTGCGAGCCACCACGCAGGGCACAACAAATATTTTACGTAATTTTTTGAAACCGCAGCTTTTGAAGCACATGGATTCAGTAAAATTAATAGATTTTTCAAGAGGCGATAATTAAATCGCATTTAATAGTATTCATTTAGGTCCGGATTGTGACACTTTTCTTTGTCAGTTAGTTGCAGAAGGCAAACCCGATGTTGTCAAAACCGTTCGAGAAAATTGTATTAAGTTTTACATAACGTCTGCAAACGAAATTCGTAATCGATTGCCAATCGATGACGAATTTCTGAGCAAGTTATGTGTTTTTGAGCCTCGTTTGGCATTAGTAGATAATGACAGAGACACTTCCTTCGAAAGTGTTCTCTTTATTGCTCAGAATTTGGGCGGTTTCGACGAAGACGGTTTGCAAAAAGAATGGTATACAGTGCACCTGAATTTTTCAAATAGAGACAAGCAGATGCTTTGTACATTAGCTTTTGATGATGTTTGGAAAATGGTGTTGTTAACGCGAAACGATCAAGGCTCATTTAAATATCTATGTTTGCTGGAACTATTAAATTCCATTATAAGTCTTCCAAATTCAAACGCCGATGCTGAAAGATCGTTTTCCATGCTTCCCGACATAAAGAACAAGAAACGAAACCGAGTTTATTCGACCATCGTCAATGCCATTTGCGTAACGAAATCGACATTAAAGGCGCACGAGGAAACAGCTCAGACCATGGAGGTAGATGACAAACATCTATCTCTCATGTCATCTGAGAATTTATATGCAACTTTTGCGAAGAAGCAAAAGAGTAGTTTACGTTTACATGCCGTTGATGGCCTCGCGGATTTTCTTTCTACGTCGGGTAATGCAAATTGGTAATGTCCAGAATATTATCAATTTCATCCATTTTCTATTTCATTCGATTTTTGGACATCGCGAATATGTAAATAGTTGTTCGATTTACCTCACGCAATTCTTGTTCTATCCTTGCAATAAATTCGCTTGCTTGCTGTACATATGATTTATAGAGAGAACTTCGAGATAATTGCACAAATAAATGTATATTCTTAATTATATTCATTTTATATGTAACAATTATCTCGAAATTCTGTCGCATGTATTATAGTAAATTCCTCTACGTGCTTTCTATCCTTTGGAAATGTAAACAATTGTAGCATTACTTATTTCAGTCTTACATCTTGTCAATATATCCAACCCAATTGATATATTTACGTGCTGCCTTTCTTTTCTATTTTTGTAATTTTTTTTGTACATTTTAGTGTACAACATGTATCGCGATGTTAGCTTTGCATAACCAATTGTTTACATTTCCCTCCCGATGGAAGAGACAACCACTTTCCCGTAGTTTCCATCGAGCGGTAGCGTGCACGCTGCGCGTAATTAATGTGTAAATAGTGCGTGATTCTTTGTCGCAACTTGATATAATTATCGAAAAATCTATCGAGAAATATGATTACGTTTAGATTTTAGATTTTTAGATCATACTCTGAAAAAATATATTTTATCGAAGGTTGCTACAGCGTCCACGGTACTGGCCAAGAGTGGATTCTAATTTTAAGAAAGTTCACCAATGTACAGTATCAAAATATTCATCTTTTACTAAAAAAATTCATTTTTAGGTTTGAAAAATAGGAGTAGTTCAAATAAAATGTACGGAAATGTAAAATGAAAACAAGAAGTTATGAATGTACATTTTTCTTTGTTAAAGAATTTACAGAAGAATTTTTATTAACGCTTTTTATGTAGAATTTAAATCGTATATCTGAAAAATCGAAGAACCATAATGGGTAATTATCATTTTTCGTGATCTAACCGGATCTTAAGACAAGAATATAAAATTTAAATATAAAGTTTCATTGAAATCCATTTTGCCGTTTAAACGTAATCGTGTTAACAAATATATGAGATATTTAAAAAAAAAAGCTCTTTTCTAAATAGTCAAAACGTGATCAGGAGGTCTTAAAACGTGATTTCCGTAACAAAACTTTTTGCACATTTTTTTTCATTACAACAGTATTATACATATGTCAGAAAGTGAAAAGTGTATCTCGAGGCACTCAAGAGCGAGAGAGAAAGACACACATTCGTTTTCTCTCTCGTCTTCCCGACATTGTCCGAAGCGCCGAGCTCACGGACACGCAGCTCCGGCGTAGTGTGCGCGCGTGGTGGGGGAAATCCTCGAGGGAACCCGTCCTCATTCTGGCATTACTGATTGGGAATCCAAGTGGAGGCGTGGCTTAGATTTCAGCGCTGTGGTGATAAGTTGGCAAACTATTGAAAGTAGGTTCGGATCCCACCAAACATTCCGAATAAGTATTTATTAATCGAATAAATAAAAATTTAGTGCTCAAAAAAATTTAAAAACACTCGTTTTTCACAACATGTCTATATAAGCACTGATAATCGTATGGACTTCGACGGATTTCGGCCCACTCTCAGTAGTTCAACTTTCTGTCACTAGTTGGCGTATCGAAATTCTTGGTTTCCCAATTATGTCGACGAAAGTTGGTGCCGACAAAAATTGGCTTGAAGAATGAGAAGAAAACTTACAGTTTCCGACTGATTCATGAGACGATATTATGATATTTTTGACATGCGTGGACCAATTTTATTGAATTTGGTCTTATTTGAAAGCTTATATGCGGTTTACATAAGAAAAATGCCTTTAAATTTAGAAAATATTGCAGGCGTGATGAGATATTAATGAAATAAGTTTCAGGTTAGGTTGGAATAGCCGAGCGACGAGTAAATATACATGGTAGCGACAGTAGATATATATATATATATATATATATATATATATATATATACAGCAGGGCTCTCCAGCGTATGGGCCCCTCACGCGCCTGCTTCCCCTTCCAATCTTCCTCTGGCGTAGCGTGCCTTCCGTTGTCAAGGAGACCGCGCGACGCTACGAAGGCTGCCATGACGAGCTAGCCGGGTTAGCGTCTTCGCGGATAGGGGGGCTCGGGCCCTACGTACGCCGTACTTATGTGTTAGTGACGCGTCAGGCGAGCCGCCGATCACTCGGATATGGGTCATTCCAGGTCAATTCGTTGACTTTCGTACCTGGGTGTCACGCTTGTTTATGATAATGAAATGCATTTCAGTCCATATAAAATTATAGGAGTTTAAATCATCATTTTCTGGTTTCAGAATTGTTTGATGAGTTCAGGCCTTCAGAATTGACGGTTTTTGCCGATTTTTGCGAGGGATGCTTTCACAGATCGCTTTTTTGTCCTTGAAACTATTAAAGGCATGGACTTTGGTCACTTTTGTTTTAATCGCAAAAGGCAATCTTTCTGATTGAATTGTTTTAGTATTTCGAAAGTAATTTTTATTATTATAGTAGAAAACCTAGTAAACTGCAACTTCTCTTTAATTTTTCGTTATTCTGTGACTTTTATGTAAAATTTCACAATAAATACTTCATCATAAGGGCTCGTAACGCACAATTCATAAACTTGAATAAACAAAACGGTCGACTTGAAGATATATAATAAGGACTAGTGAAAATTATCTTCGCAGTAATGTACACTCGGCTCATACGATTGTGGCCGATCGAGATTCGATTGTATTCGAGCTTACTAGGGTCGGTTTTTTTCCATCGCTAACATTCTACAGTATTTCATGAACATGTCGAAGGCACTGCCAAGCCACATGTTCCCGTATAGAACACTTCTAATTCATGTTAAAACACCACTGTGGCACCATCTGCCTATGATTGTCATAATTATATAAATCTGCGCGATCGGCTCTGTTCGCGATGCTGTAGCGTAAATGACACCAAGAATAAACGTCAAATGACTTTTATTGCAATGAACCTCAAGAAAAATCATAATAATTTTGACACTATAAACGATAAACTTGTAATTTCCGAAGTAAATAAAGCAACGGATTTATAATGGAAAACACAAATAAATAATGCGGGATGGTGGGGTAATAAGGAAAAAAATGGAAATGTATGTTGTGTCTTTCGTAGAGATGGCAAGGGTTAGGAAACCAGAATACTGAGATGAATAAAGTCTTGTGGTATTTTATTCGTAGTAGTCTTCATAGATTAAAATCTAAGACGCTCATTATTAATGGAAATGTTTAGAGCAAAGAAATACGTATTTATTTCAAAATCTACTATCCGTTATTTTATGTTAACAACGGGAAAATAAACAACCGAAGCAATGTAAATTAAATTTTGTGACAAGACTGTGCGAACGTGCCTCATATTAAACATCAACCGTTTACTTCACGCTATATCTGGCACTCTGACCATGCATGGCGCCACAGTGGTGTTCAACATGAATTAGAAGTGTTCTAGACGGGAACCTGTGGCTTGGCAATGCCTTCACCATATTCGTGAAATACTGTAGAATGTTAGCGATGAAAAAAAGCCAACCCTGGTAAGCTCGAATACAATCGAATCTCGATCGGCCACAATCGTTTGAGCTGAGTGTATTAGTTGAAAATCAACAGAAACCTATTATAGCTCTTAGGAAAAAAAACTATTTATTGAAATAAAAAAAGCGAATATATTTAATAGTTTTAAGGAAAAAATTGATCTGGAACTGCACTTTTCCTAGAAACCGGTGGGAGTTGTCAGTTTTCAGGGCCTGTGTTTTTCGAAGAATTCTGAAACAAGAAAAGTAATGATTTAAAAATACAATAATGTTAATTATAAAGATAAATAAAGACTAGAATTGATTAGAATGACTAGATAAACGAAATACATTCACTTGTTCGGAAAAATGTAAACATTAGCTCATCCGAAAAGCTCATAGGATTTTTCGAAGTGAAATTCACCATAATATGGTTCTGACTGTGGCTTATTTTAACTCTAATAAATAAAATACCAATATAGGTACTGCAGTATAAATACAATTTTTATAAAGAAACTTGTTTTTAAAATTGAAGTATGACAAAACTATGAACTTTTCGGGTGACACAATACGGTAGAACTTCGATTAACGGAAAGATCAATTTTCGGCACATCGATGAAAAAAAAGAAAAAAACAGATTAATTCATCGATATATCGATTAAAAAAAGAAAAACATTAATTCATCGATAAATCGATTAAAAAAAGAACAAAAAGATCAATTATCGACACATCAATTAAAAAAAATGTTCAAAACGTTTTGCTTTTATTTAAGAATAACATTAATAAAATAGTTTAAAGCAAACGAAACAAAATAAGAAAATAAACGATTTTCCTTTATGCAAAAACAGAATTCGATGGTACCATGAGTAGTTCCGATAAATATAATCAAAGTTCTACTGTCATTAGAAAATATGGATCACTGCTTTTTCCTGTCAATGAGATTTTGTACATCTACATCTAGTTCCGAAATAGCAACCCGTAACGCGCTTGAAAGAGAAATATCATTGAAAAAAAAATAATACAATTTTTATGTTGAAAAATACGATTTTATCGATATCTTATATGAAAAATATTTTTTATTTTTTTTTTAAGAATTTATTTCGAAATTCTGCTCCCGACACATCTTAGGGAATGGTTTTCTGCATGTCTCGTTAAATTTTCATCCAAATCATTAGAGCGGTTTTCGAGATTTCATGTACACCATCAAACGGTGCACCGCGTACACGCCTTTACGTTTTTACTCACAACTTTTATGTACATAGAGATATTTAGACTTTTCTTTTTTTTGTGTGTTAAAGCTCGTAGAATAACGATTAAAACTAGGGAAAAAACGTTGTCTCAACTGTTATTTATCACTTTACAATTTGCGTTCGAAAAAAGGCCTGTTTTAGGGCTATCGAGGGTGACCTACCCCCTTAATACTTACACCTTATTTTTAAGCTATTCCTTATAAAAACTTATAATAAACATATATATATATATATATATATATATCCCTTTAAGAAAATGCGAAAAATTCATATCCTAATCTAGCATAAGAACATTGTTGCGAGGTTATAAAAGAATCCGTGAGAGGGCACCACTATAGCAGGACCTGTGCGGATGTTCTTTCCTACTGGGCACTGGTGCCGGTGCAGGTCCACAACGAAATAAAATACTCGAGGATATAACAGGAAATAAAAGTCTTATTATTTTAAACAAATCAGGTACAAAAGCCTCGTGGTAAGCTTCTACGTTTCTAGAGAGTCTATCTCAGGAACGCTTCCTTTTTCCAGTAAAACAAACGCTTCAGCCTCAAATCTCACGCGACATCGGCGTGGTGTCGCCGTTCTCGTCGCTGGTTGGCTTGGCAGCCAACAATTCCCTAGCCTGGCGAAACCGCGTTCTTTGAACGCGTTTGCAGGTCTACGGCGTGCTTGCGGCGCCACAGACCCAACGAATTTATTCAAACTTGCGCCACTAGCGCCACACTTCACTCATTAACGAACCGTCCAAATTTGCGCTTGCGTTATACCTCAAACAGATTCAAAATGCCGAAGCGATCAGGCACTCCAAAGAACGGAAAGAAAAAGAAAAAATAAAAAGTATATTCGAGGAAATGATCCTGTTACGCTATCGCTTGAACGTGGCTGGAAACTGTACGTAATCGATAAGTAAATCAGGAGCGAAATTTGAAAGCAGATGTTTGCGTGCGATCGAGAAAATATTGTTAAGGATGCGCGATGCGGGTGGCATACGTGGGAAAGATCTTGGGCAGAGCTTGAAAACAGGAAGAGGACACCAATTAACAGGCCCCGAAACGAATCGTGAGTTTTTTCTAAGTCACGTAATCTTTTGACAAGGCCTTGTCCTTTGTTAGTCTTTAGGAGTGTTGATTGACTCCAGAAGTATTGGCGTCGCTAAGGAAGTCATAAATTTCCTTCAAGCGTTGTTTTCTCGATCCTCGGAGTAGAGCCTACTTTCTCTTCCCACGTGGGCACCCCGCTGTGTAACGGAAAAGCGCGCTTCCACCGAGTTTTCCACCACCACCCGAAGACGGAGGGAAAGATGGACGCCAATTCGCGGGGGCGTACGGACATCCGAAGGACGGCCTACCGCTTGGATCTGCTGCATCCTTCATCCTGATTGGACTAGAAGGATCTATGGGAGGACTAGGAGGATTCGGCCGACGACTTCGACGAGGACCTCGGAGAAGACTTTGAAATGCTACATTCATTCAGTCTGATACTTTTCACTGACCAGCTTCCTACAGTTATAAAATATACTTTGAAGTTTTAATTTGAAATAGTTCTGTGTACTTGTTTTATTTTATAACACCCACGCACTCCGACGAGCAGAGCGGTTCAGCGCTCCACGGGCACCAACCCGCGTTCTCATCCCAATTTCCCCGCTAAAATACGTAACAATCCCAATGCCGCCACTAATCACCCCACTCCCGGGATTTCCGGAAAGAACGGTAAAAAACCCTTATAAAATACCACTTTCCTTTCAATTCTAATAAAATTTCCTGAAAACTTCAAGATACCACTTCATGTTCTGCCGGAATCCCTTCCGACAACATCAAAACCAGAATTCAAGATTCCTAAAATACCAGTATTTAAAAAGAGGAATATCCCAAAATATCCAGCCCTCACCCCCATCGACGTACCAAAACCGGATTGGGAGGCATATAAGGCTCTTCCTATAACTGACCCCAGGCAAAGAATATGGAAGATTTTAAAACTCTTCGGATTATACTCTACTAAGATTTTTTTAAAACTCTGAACAACATATACTTTTACAATTAAAGCTGGACAATAAAAACAAAACTAATCGTATGGATTACATATGTACATACATACATTCACTCCGTAACAGCATTATCTGAGTTAATACGGCCAAAGACTTTCAGCATTTTATTATGGGACATAAAATTTCCGAATTACAGTACCTACGCGTATAATAATGGGTAGTCTTTAAAACATTAATTTAATTACAATGGATGTAAAATGTATAAAATATATTTAGCGTATTTCCTTCTATATACTCTGTCATATAAGAAGGAACTTGCACATAGACCTGTTCTGTGCTACTATTGGCTATACCCAAACCAACGCTCCCTCGGAGCTAAATGAGCTCATTCTATATGTGCGAAATGAGTTCCTTCTTATATGACAACGAGATTAGAGGATCTTTGCGAATCGCCAGCGGCTGTCACCGGTCCGTCATCGGGCGTTCCCGCGATCGCGGAGACGCCGAAGCGTCCAGCTCTTAGGACATATGACCGAAAAAAGTTAACCTTTGCGCCGGGTACGAGACCACACACCTAGTGCAATGCTAAGCCACGCTCGCTTTAAAAACATTGTATATATTGTATATTTGTAAATATTGTATTATATCGTTTTATATCGTATTATTATATAGTTTAAGTTGCGTGAAATAGACTTCGTTGCACTCGGGGGGGGGGGGGGGAGTGTGTGGGCCGTGTGTCCCCCTCCATGCGGACTGTGCAGGAGTGGGGAGCCGGCGAGTCGCTGCAAAGCGGAGAAACACTAAACGTACATAGTCGTTAGTCGACTGCTTAGCTAGCAGGAGTTTTTCCTCTCAGATAGTTGGTACTACTGTTACCAAGCGAATAGCGTCTCGTGCACGCCACGTGTTCACTGCATGAGTGATCATTAAAAAGGCAATAATTGCATATCCTGAGTTTCGTTATTTGGCCTTCGATCCTGTTGAATAAAAGCGGAAGTAGGGCCGCGGTGTAGATAACCTCACCAATTGCCCCTACACGGCACAAGATGCCTGAGAGTATACCGTCTCTCTTCGCGGAGAGCATCACTCTCGCGTCCATAAGTCTACTTTATGCATCATCCTTTAGGTCCATGCCTCACACATTAATATAAATAGTACCTACTCTATCTAAAAAATCAATGTGTGGAACTCTCACGCGTTAGAAGTGAAATTTCTTATTAAATATAAAAACCTTATTAAATGTCATAACAGAATATGAATCAATTTAATACAGAATCAAGCGTCGAAATGAATTTGTTGTGACATATCCTGCTCCACGATTTTATTTAAAGTGAAAAAACACCATCGAAATTGTAGTACAAGAAAAAAATTATTTTTTTTTAGCTTTTAGCGCATTTTTAATAAAATCATGTAACATAAATTTTTTTTATATATTTTTATTTTCTAGTTTTTAGTGTTTTTGGCTTTACACTTCATAGCACAGACTTCTTTACAAATATCTTTTATTGCTGTATAGAGTTTAACAGTTTGCTTAAACGCTATAGTGCTATAGTCACTAAAAAATAATTCTTTTCTTGTACTACAATTTCAATGGTGATATACTACGAACGCCTGCAAAGTTTGTTTTACTATTCGTACATACGTGACGGATCATTTCTCGATAAATTGTGTATTTTCGGTAATCGCAATGCGACTAGCGTCCTGAACGCAGCGGCTTTTTATCGTTTTCGTAAAGAACGCGAGTGGCTGATTTCAAGTCGTTTGGATTTGTGGTTATGGGTTATATTTATTTATGACTGTGTTTTTTTTTAAATATTGTATTGTCGTCCAAACTACGCACGCCTGAAAAGTTTCAAGACAATTGGATGGATGGAAATGGGTTACATTTGAGTTGCCATATTTGAACCATACATACAAACAAACAAACAGAAGATCGAAGCTGAATAAAATCGTTTAAAAGGGGGAGTTTGAACTTTCCAATAGAGCATACATAGAACTCCAGCCTATTTCAAAAGCAAGATATGAAAACCTCATGGTCTTAAAACGTCTTTGCGATCTTAACTCCTACAGGCTCGTATAGACCGGGAACAATCGCCGGCAACTTTGTCGCTGGAGTCGCTGGCGAATCGGTGGGATAACAGACTTGACTCCAACGACTTGTATCCGGCGACTTGTGTCCTGGCGTCTCGTCCTTTAAAGGTTAAGAGATACGAATAAACCTGGCGCACTTGCAACAATCTCTGTGGGATACAGCAAGTCGACCCTTGCCTCAAACGGCCTTCTAGAAATGACTGTTGGCCACATGTTCCCGAAAAACTGTATTCAAGTGGACGGTGAGCAACATCGCTCGAGTGTCTGAGGTCGGTATCAGATATATTGTCCGGTGAGATTTGTGAGGCGTATTCTCCAACCACACAGTTTGCCTGCCTCGGTGCTCCTTTTCTCAACGTATTCTGACTCGCTCTCGTTCCATCTCGCTCTCGCCTTCGCAGAACAAGAGCGAGCCAGAAGTGGTGGGGATGGTGCAAAGCTTCTCGCGTGTAGGCCAAATCGAGCTGTCAGCGTAAAAATACATACATCAGAATAGATGTGCGTTAATTCCGCAAAAATTCTGGAGCTTTATTGGTCAGAACATTGAATCTTTCTGGTAGCTTCGTAATGCACACAACTATTGCGCTAAGAATAAATAATGTTACGTCCTGAAGGGACTTTTCAATAAATCACCCCGAGCGGTTGGTATGATTTATCAGGTTCTTGCTCTGTCAAAGGGCTAAAGCCCACGTTGACTATACTTACCAGGGAGAGGAAGGTAAGAGGTGTTTGAATAAGACGGTACTCGAGGGAATTAGGAGGATAACAATAAAATGAAGTATATTCTTATAGAAGCGAATAAATGATTACATACCGTGGAGACGGCGCTCCGTCTCCGCTGACGCTAGCAGGTCACTGAACCACGCGCAGGTCGTGGTCGCTCGCTGTGCTCTCAGGTAGCACACAGAAGTCGGCGAACTCGGAGTCTGTCGTATCGCTTTGGCTCGTTCCGTCACACGTCTTCGCGATCATACGGCGGTCCGAATCAGCGCGTAAGGGCTCTCCCGGCTAGGCCGTTCTCGGTGTGTCGGATGGAGTTACCCTTGCGCTTATCCTCATCGGCCGGACGCGCTTCGCGGTGTCGACGCGGAGGTGAGGTCGCGGGATCTAGACGGCCCGCTGGCTCGTCGCAACTTCCTAGCACGAGCTCTCGAAATCGAATGAATTTCCGAAGTCTCCCTGTTGCAGGCCGCGCCTCGCGCGTTTTTGAAATCGATAGGGGCGGGGGGGGGGGGGAGATTGCCCCGTCGGCACCTGGCGGTCACTGCCTCTTAGGAAATATCGGGGCCCGGGCCGTCAACAGTCACGTTGTCCTCACGGCTGTCGATATGCAGCTCGGCACAACGTGATTGCCACGCGCGAGGCGATTCCGCAGAATTGCCTATTCGACAGGAAGCGACGCGAGGACAGCAAGCACGAGATGGGCCAGAAGGGCCCATGTAACAACATCCAAACGGCTAGGTTTTGAGAACAATGTTTCGGAAAAAACGCGTTTAAAGTTTTACGTGAGCGTCGAGTGGCTAGTTGTAACTCGTGTATTTGCCGCTACTCAAATGCCTATAACTTTGGCAATTTTGCGAATTTTAACAAATCCGTTTAAACATTTATTCCTAAAAGGTTGAACAATCGAAAAATGAAATAAAAAAAAATCGGCTTTTAGACCGGAAGGTCCCCTTAAGCAGTGTAACACATTGGTATTCTATACGTATATTTTTAATTTTATTGAAACGCAAACACTTAAATATCTCAATTTAAATATAAATGGACTTAGGTCACTTTCAAAATAAACGACTCATATAATGCACTGTCTGATGATGAATTTCCGTTATCGGAGAGACTAAACAAATTTCTAAAGGAAAGGGAATGGAAAATTCTCACATCTAAAGAAAATTTCATGCCAAAAATTATAAACCATTCAGATAATTGTAGTGGAGTGCAGGCGCTATCGGGTATAGCTCACAATACCTCGCCTACATCTATTTTTAAGTTTTTTTTATCAATCAGGAACTTGTCCAGGTAATAGTGAAACATACAAATAGTATGTGCAGTCAGAGATCATGTAATGAAAACTTGATGACATATATTCATTTCTTGCGATTAGAATATATATATGGACATAGTTCGGCTTCCTAAAATATCGATGTATTGGAGTACCGATCCGTTGTATAACTTTTTATTAGTCAGGCAAAGGTGTCTTGTTACATGGGCCCTTTTGGTCCATCCTGTGCTTGCTGTCCTCGCACCGCTTTCCTTCGAAAAGGCGATTCAGCGGAATTGCCTCGCGCGTGGCAGTCACGTTGCGTCGAGCGGCATAGCGACAGCCGTAAGGACAACGTGACCAGTAGTAGGACAAGGGGGATTCTAACTCAAATTTGAATTTCAAGATCATGATAAGATTTTCCCCTGACCTTGAAATCCAAATTTGAGTTTGAAAATTTTTCGAAATTTGTTTTTTGGGGGCGGCGGGCGCGGCGGCGCGAGCAGGCAGCGGATGACGTCATAGAGATGGCGGAGTGGTGGGAGTATAGCGCGAGAACTGATATCGAATCGATACCGAATTGATATCAAACAGATACACCGAAGTGCATCGAGGAGGAGAACCGCGGGTGAAGTGCTACTCTGGAGCGTGGTACAAACTGTCGGTAAGGAAGGAAATATTTCATTTTTAGATATTAATATAAATGAAAAAAAACGGAATCTCGGGCGACGGGACTCGAACCCAAGACCTCCGCGGTACGAGTCAACCGCCTAACCAACTCCCCCAACGCCGGCTCTCTGACATTAGTCGTTCCTCAATGGTACATATACCGAGCGTAATAATTTATTTTCATCGGATGATGTCGGACAATGTCGGCTTTTTACGTGCAATCTATTGGAGGAAGGAGATACATCGAAAGAGTTAGACAGAGATAGCACTACTTAGTGCTACAATCATATGCATTCTAAAGCTAAATTCTGAGAGAGGGAAAGAAACAGCAGTGGTATAATCACAGTTCTTCTAAAGCTAAAATTTTTCAAAATGTTTTTGATCTTAACGTCGCAGCGTATCTCGCGATCACGTGTAATTTGAATCCTCTGGAGCAGCCGTGCGGGATGATGTCATTTTTGCAATGCGAATGTAATATAATACTTTTTTGTAATTTGAACCCACTCTCAAGGATAAAAGTCTCGACATGTGTTGAATGTAACATAATACTTTTTGGAAACGTCGAATCTTAGAATTATGCGGAATCAGCAGAAATTGCATCGGATGATCTTGCACGCTAATTCATCATATGCGTGAATCATAGAAAAAATTATGCGATATCGGCAGAAATTGCATCGAACAATGTTGGGACGGATCGTCGTTTTTGCATGCAATGCATTCGAGGGAGGGGGAACACCAAAAGAGTTAGACAGAGATGCCAAATCGTGGTACCAACCATAAAAGCATACTCTAAACTGCACAAAGCGTCGAATCGTTGTAACACGTTGCGCGGATAATGCATTACATTTACATTCCATTTACGATCATGGAAAAATTCGCGCAAGTGGAACGTCAACAGCAAGATCAATCTGCACGATTGATTTCCCGCGAAGAATACCTCGCGTGAGAAGAACGGTGCAACGAGTGTATCGAATCTTTGGAAGAACACAGCCGAGTGAAACGTCCTCGATTATCGATCGGTGTTCGACAATCGTTAGTTGCTCGAATCGCGCAGCTCGAAGGAATGAAATATTCGTTGCGCCGACGTTTCGTGCGCGAAGGTGCCGGAAATTCGAGCACGGGACTTTTGTGGCGCGAAATAGACACTGCGTTCGATAGCCGCGTATTAACAGGTGCCGTGCTAAATTCGAATTACATCGAACCGCGCAACTTCCTCCAGGATACGGCGGCCATTGTGTTAAAGCATGTGCGGGGTCCTTTGAGGAAACATCGAAACCTCAAAGTGAACACGGTGTTCAACGGCGAATTTGTGGCAGGTGACAACCATGCTTGTAAAAGCATCAATACCCGAAACTGTGATCTCTTCGGTACATCCGATCTGCAGGAGTGGCACCAACGATGCGTCATCGAACCATCCCTGGCATCGCTGGAAGAGTTCCAGGAACGAGACAGCGGATGGGCATTGACGAGGATTCTCAATCTGACCGTCAATGTCAACAAATATAATCCGCTGCGCGCGGGTTGTCACTACAAGTTGCCGCGGGAAATATCGCTGAAGAAAGCGACGATTAGCGTGCAATCCCAGGACAACGCCTGTTTCGCGTGGGCAGTGGTCGCCGCTCTACATCCTGCCGACAGTCACGTTGACCGTCCAAGTTCATACCCTGGCTATGCTTCAGTGCTAAATATCCTGGGCATTGAATCCAATGTCCATGAAGCAGATTGAGAAGTTTGAGCGGCAGAATGGTACCTCCATCAATGTATATAGTTACGAGGAGAAGAAAGGGCCAACAGTCTTCCCATTGCATCTCACCAACCAAAAGAGGGATCGGTACGTCAATCTGCTCTACACACCAAATCAGGAGCACGGTGCTGTAGGGCACTTTGTGCTGAGCAAGGACTTGTCCAGGCTGGTGGGCATGCAGCTGAGCAAGCACAAGGCAAAGAAATTCATCTGCGATCGGTGTGTATATAAACATATGAAATGTTGAAATGTCTCGCGAAACAATTAAATAAAAAATTGTGGGTTTACAGATGCATGCATTACTTCGGATCCGTCGAGAAGTTGGAGGCCCCTGCAGTGGACTGCGGGCAGATGAACGACTGCGCCATTCTGCTGCCCAGCGAAGGCAACAATCTGCTCAGCTTCAACAACCGCTGCAGAAAGGAGCGGCTCCCCTTCGTGGTGTACGCAGATCTCGAGTGCATCATCGAGTAAACGGAGGACAGTCGGAGGGGTGAGGATGATCGCAAATTGCACACGTACCAGAAACATAAGGTGCATAGTATTGGCTATTATATGCATTGTTCGTACGATACATCGCTATCGATGTATCGATGTCGCCGCGACGCGGATTGTGTTTCATGTTTCGTCGAAGAACTGAAAAATTTTGCAGACTTTGCCAAACCCGTCCTGACCAGTAATGTTCCCATGTTGGATTTAACTAGCGAACAGTGGACGACATTTCGCAATGCAACAGATTGCCATATTTGCGAAGAACCATTCGAGGCTAACGATATACGAGTTCGCGATCATTGCCATCTATCCGGACGGTTTAGAGGCCCGGCACATTCGGAGTGCAATTTAAATAAAAAAAATGCGTTTTACATCCCCATCGTTTTTCATAATTTATCCGGCTACGATTCACATTTTATTATCGAGGAAATAGCTACCGCTTTCGAAGGCAGCGTTGACGTATTACCCATAACTAAAGAAAAATATATTTCTTTCACAAAAAATGTCGAAGATACGACTGAATCAGAGTTGCGAAATTGTATTAAATTGCGATTCATCGATTCGTACAAATTTCTCAATACCAGTCTCGACAAATTAGCATCTTTTCTTAGCACAGATAAATTAAAAATTTTACGATCCCAATTTGAAACATTATCCGTCGAAGATTTCAATTTATTGACGCGAACAAGCTGCAGGACCCATGCTTACCGCCGCGCGAGTCATTCCACAGTTCGTTAACGGGCGAGACAATGTCCGAGCGCGATTACGCGCACGCCGAGACAGTCTTGCAGCGTTTCGAAATTAGAAGCTTGGGCGAATACAGCGATTTGTATTTGATAACAGATGTCTTGTTGTTGGCAGATATTTTTGAAAATTTTCGCGAAAGTTGCATCAAGAGTTACGGATTAGATTCGGCACATTATTATACTTTACCTGGTTTCACGTGGGATGCCATGCTAAAACATACCAAAATTACATTCGAATTGCTCACAGACATCGATATGGTCATGTTTGTCGAACGCGGTATACGCGGTGGTTTAAGTCAATGTTCCGGAAGATACGCACATGCAAATAACAAGTACATGTCATCTTATGACGCCACGGAACAGTCTTCGTACTTGATGTACTTTGACGTAAATAATTTGTATGGATGGGCAATGTGTCAACCCCTGCCATACGCCAAATTTCAATGGGTTGAAGATGTTGCAAATTTTGACGTGTCTTCGATCGCTGTCGATTCGCCCACGGGATACATTCTCGAGGTAGATCTGGAATATCCGCAACGTCTGCACGACGCTCATGCCGATCTACCGTTCTGCCCGACGCGTGCCAAACCACCTGGCAGCAGACAGGACAAGTTACTCGCGACGGTATACGATAAGCAGCGTTATGTTATCCATTATCGCAACCTGCAGCAGTGCACGCGTCACGGTCTTCGTATTACAAAGATACACCGCGTGCTTCAATTCGATCAATCCTCCTGGCTCCGCGATTACATCGAACTCAATACGCGGTTTAGAACAAGCGCGACAAATGATTTTGAAAAAAATTTATACAAATTGATGAACAATGCGGTATTCGGTAAAACTATGGAAAATGTGCGAAATCATGTGGATGTAAAACATTTAACACATTGGGAAGGGCGATTTGGTGCGGAGGCGATGATCGCGAAACCGAATTTCCACAGCAGAAGTGTTTTTTCGGAATATTTAATAGCCGTTGAATTGCGAAAACTCGAGGTGAAATTCAACAAACCGATATACGTGGGTATGTGCATTCTGGACATATCAAAAATTTGTTTGTATGAATTTCATCACGAGCACATGTCTCCCCTACACGGACAAAATTGTAAAATTCTATACACCGACACAGACAGTCTCATTTATCACATTAAATGCGAAGATATCTACGAGACCGTGAAACACAATATCGATAGATTTGACACATCCGATTATCCCATCGTCAATCCATATAATATGCCGCGCTTAAATAAGAAGGTTCCGGGGCTGATGAAGGACGAAAATAACGGCGCGATAATGACCGAATTCGTAGGTTTTAGAGCGAAAATGTATGCGCTGCGCGTAGACGGTAAAAAAGATACGAAAAAGGCGAAAGGCGTCAAGACCAACGTCATAGCCAGGACGATAACTTTCGACGACTACGCGCAGTGTTTGCACAGGGAGATCGAAATGGTTCGCAGGCAATCATGCATACGGTCGAAATTGCACAAACTGTACACCATTTCGGAACCGAAAATCGCTATAAGCCCACACGACGACAAGCGGTATATCGTACCCGATTCGACCGACACTCTGCCCTGGGGACATTATAAAGTACCATTGTAAAATAGAAATTATTGTAAAATATAAAATTCTTCGCATATGTATAGAAATTATTATATTTATTAAAGCATTATGAATGCTGGAATTATGCATAAAAATAAAATTGAACCATGTATATGTATCATTGTATTTATTGAACCATGTATTATTATGTTACAATACATTATTTTTATTTATCCAAGAATTGTGCGATTTATCAAACCCTAGCCACTTGACGTATACCTTATCCCCCTTGCTATGCAATACTTTTTTCACTAGATACTCATCAGGATCGATGACGCGTTGCAGCTCGTGGTCATAGAATCCTCCGGCAACAGGTTTTCCACAGGAATCGAGGAGCAGATACGTTGCGGGATTAGTTGCCTGTACTTTGGTTATCTCGAACACCTCCGTTGTCCAATTCGGCGTGTAGCCTTTATCGAATATCGTTTTAAATTTGCTCACGCGCACAAACTCGCCCAACTTGAATATCGCTGGAGCAGCGATCTTTATGTTGCTGTATATGGTGGCCAGCAGCTTATCGTTGATCGCCGGGACAACATCGCAAGGACGCATTCTGATGTTTCTATGTTTTCGCGCGTTATACTCTGCAAGTAGACGCGATAGCGCATCGGTCGATCTGTAGATTCCATTGAGCGTAAACAGTTTCCACATATTGTTCTTCAAAGTTCGATTGAAACGTTCTACGACGGAGGCCTGCATCATCGAATACGTCAAATAATGATTAATGTCATGCTTTGTCAAAAGTTTCTTCACATCGGTGTTGTAAAATTCTTTTCCGTGATCGGTTTGCAAACTTATCGGATATCGATCTCTAAATATCTTTGCAAACGCTTTAGTCACCTCAGCGCCACTTTTACTCTTGAGCGGTACCGCCCATGCATACTTGCTCAGCACATCGATGACGGTGAGTATGTAGTGATGACCTTGGTTGAATCGTGAGTATGGACGCATTTCTACAACGTCAGCTTGCCACAGATCATCGTATCCGCGCACTATGACTCGCATCCGCGGGAAATGTCTTCGAGCAGGAGCATGCAATTCCTCGACGAGTTGCCGCTTCTTGTGGCCATGGTTTTCTTTACTCTTGGATTTCAATGATGGTTGCATGTTTGATCGCAGAGGTGTCTTTGACACGAATGATGCGATAATTATCGTGTACGTGCATTATGTGCGCCCCATCGGTCCGGTGACAAGTTCAGCCGTCTCGCATGATTCTCCTTCGCAGCGCTGCTGCGGGATAGAATTCGACGCCTGCGATCTCTTTTGAACGCTGTTTTGCAGCGCCAGCATCTCTCTCTGAAGCACGATCAGCTTCCTCTCTAATTCTTCCTGCTGCTCTCTCAAAAGTTTAATGCTCTTTTCCACGTATAGATTATTGACTGCATCGCTATCGACCACCGGTTGAGCTACGCGTCGTATCTTGCGTGATTTTGCATGAAAGTCGGCACTGGTCACGCAAAGAGCGTTGTCTCGCATATAATTTCGAAGCAAACCGTTCCATGTGTAATAATCCATTCTAGCTGCGCCACTCTTTTCGAGCGATACTCCAAATTTGTTGATCGGCATCTCAATGCATTCAGTGCGCATCATCGGTGCGCGGTTTTATTTATAATGAAACTTCCCTCGTAGAGTTCCTCCACAATCGACAGAATTTCATTGTCATGCGAGTTGTTGCCCGCCTGACGCGACACTTCCAGCAAACGGTATCGATCCACAAGCTCGTTGGGATCATCCCAGCGCACGTAATCGATCTTGTTATCATTTACCACCATGACTCGTGGCGCCGTTAGGAGTTTCCCTGCTTTATTGGTTGATACGCGAGGGAGTAGCGGTGCAATTACATGTTTGCACTTGTAATCCTTGTTGCCCACTATTGGATTTTGAGCAGAATAACCGCGTCTGTAGGCATTCGTCGCCAGCAGTATACTTTTGTATTTTTGTTTATCGGCATCGGTGTATACAGCATCGTCGTGAATTCTCTTGAAAATCAGTTCGTAAAGGCCGGGCGAACCTCTGCATTTTACACCATGGATGATTCTATTATCAGCCTTGTCCATATCGAATGCCTTAGCCCCAAGCTTCATTCTACTATCGCCAAAGTATACGCCATACACAGTGTCTGTGACAGTTTCCTTATCCCTACTTATGATTGCGTCCATATATTTTTGCCCCAGGGGACCCAAATGGCTGCGAAACATTTCTTGTCCCGCGGGTGTTTGAAGTTGCTGTCTAATAGATGCTGCAAACGACTCATCGGGAGTAGTTTCAAAAACATCGTCATCGTCATCATCATTGGTTGTAAGCAATTGTACACTGGGAAATGTATTTATTGGCGGGCGAGGAACCAGGGACTCGTTTGATGCAACATTCTGCCGTTTTCGCTTCGATTGAACTGGTGTAGAGGTTACGAGTGAATAATCCGATGACGTGCGTGGTTTCCTCTTTCTCTTACGCGATCTGCTCCATTTCGGCAGGATTTTTCTTTCCGGCGTTAATGTTTCATTCCCTTCAACGCTTGTGCTCATCAGTGGTGATATTTCAGCTTCTGCCGCTGCGGTATTTTCCACAATATTTTTTAAGGGTTCGACAATAGGTTTAAAGTATCTCTCCAACGCGATATCTTCCTCCATCTTGCCGGTCTTCAAAGCCTGATGTTTCTTGCGAATGGCTTCGCTGGTTCTTGCAATTTCCTTCGCTATTCCCTCGCGATCCTTAATCTCCAGACTATCGATATCGATCATTGTTGCACCGCAGACGTTGCTTTACCACCGACGTGTCGACAATGATTGACCATCTCATGTTACGGCAGACTCGTTAAATCCCTTTCTGTAACGTCCATTGGACATCGCGCTATCCTTGTCTATCACCACGAAACCATACTTCAGCTGCCAACAATTACAACACAAAGCGCAGAAATCCTCGTAAGACATATCAGTGTTTACGTGATCGTTGTACACGTGTTTCAAGTTGGTGCCATCCTGCTTAAACAGAATCAACGGATTCGCATTGTCTCGTATAAGATGTTTAGGAATCTTTGCATATGTCTGACAGAGATAGAAGCAGTCAACGTTCGAGTGGCGCCCCATTGCAAAGTATTCCCTTATCGTATCTTGCTTGTTGCATGCCACGTCATCAAAGATAATAATGGAATACGGAAGCGATTCGCTCGATGTGATGACGTCACTGTTATTCGAAAATGTGAAGTAGCCAATTTCATCTATCGGAGTCAATAAATTCTCCAAATACTGATATTTCGGCTGTTTTAACGATTTGGAATACACGTACACGTTCTCGAAGCGGACGCCGTGGGGACTTTCCAACAAGTTGGTCTTTCCACAATTTCATGGACCGCAAATGAGGCAGCGTATGGTGTTTGGCAGCATGCTACCATGTCTGCGTCTTGTTTTCGAGGACATCATTTGCGATTTATCGTCAAAATTTGTCACGCGTATCGTCGCAGGTTGCCGCACGAATCGCATCCTCGCTGCGAACGGCGAAAATGATTTTTGATACATCGAAGCGGTGACGCGCCCTATTTATAGGCCCGCGCCAAAGCAAAGCAGCTCAGTATTCGAAATGCTTCTCGTTCTGTCGGATAATTGCAATATTCGAGACCTAACCTCTGAGCAGTTGAAATATATACCAAAGATTATTCTACTGCGCGAGTTTGGCAAGCACATTGATCAGTTGTGGGACAGACTCCCCGAGTATATAAAACCCGATTCCGAGGTTCGGCAGCACCGTCGGTGTCTGGAACATTATAATTGCCCTTGGCAGCGAACGCATATCGACGGTCCAGCACCACTGATTAAAAACTGTGGCGAATGTCGCCGACGAGAGTAAGGAAAGGTTGCGGTTTGTTAAATCGGGCGATAAACGCGCTACCTGTCGAATTACATATCCCGGGATATCAGTTTTGCGATCCAGGAACTCGTCTGGTAAAACGATTGGCTAGAGGCGATCAAGGTATCAATCCGTTGGACGCAGCGTGTCGTGGAGACGATATAGCGTATTCGCGCAGCAACGATCTCAGCGAAAGGCACGCGGCAGATAACGTACTCGCTGACAAAGCGCGAAAACGCATCGTTGCGCGAGACTCGACTCTGGGCGAAAGAGGTGCCGCTACAGCTGTTTGGGCAGCTATGAAGGCCAAGACAAAAATCGGAATGGGGATGAAAACTCGCAAAAGGACTGCAAAGAGAGCACCGCAAAAGCGGATTCTTCCGGTGGCAAAACGGGGTGGTATATTATCACTTCTCCCGCTGCTAGGTGTTCTCGGATCACTAGCTGGTGGAGCGGCTGTGATCGCCAAGGCCGTAAACGATAATAAGGCGGCGCAACATCAGCTGCAGGAAATGCAACGTCATAATCGCTCCATGGAAGGTCGTGGACTTTAACTCGCGCCATATAAGCGCGGACAGGGAATATCGAAACGAAAAAAAAAATGCCGAAAAGAAAATAAAAATGCCTGTGGGCGTAACTACCGATGTGCAATTGGCGGAGTTAGCAAAACGTATGCGTATTCCATTTTTTAGGGGTGTTTTTATGCGCAATGTGCTACCTGCCGGAGGAGTACGTCGGAACGAGAGCGGCATCGTAAAGTTGGACAACGTCGAGGGGTCGGGGACTCATTGGGTGGCGTATGCGAAGAGAGGGTGTCGAGCTGTATATTTCGACAGCTTTGGAAATCTTCGACCGCCCAGGGATTGGTGCAATATCTGGATAAAGATGCTATGAAGATTGTATACAATAGAACGTCTTATCAGCAGTACAATCAGAGCAACTGTGGACAACTGTGTCTACGCTTTCTACAGACGATCGGCACCATATTTAAGGATTTACTTCCCGCCGCTCTGATTCAGTACTAGTCGAGCAGTACAGCTCGGAATATGTCGTTAACATTCACTCTAACCGGCAAAAGTAGTACCCTCTCGGTAAGCTACTTTCCACCTATAGATTTGAGCAACGATGATTACGAGCATGGTCTAACAACCTTTGAAACTTATCATACGATACCGAACATTGACTCGAGTAATGATAAATTCTACTTCGCTGTAAACTATGACACCACCAACAACATCATTCGTGAATACATTGCGATTCCCCATGGGTCCTACGAACTAGATGCTATTGCCAAGTATTTGAAGCAGCGATTACTCGAGCGGTATCCTCAAAATCTCGGTGGCAATGATGACGACAATTGTGGTGACAACGATGCGTATCCAATAGTGTTGCGTCCCAACAACAACACCATGAAAAGCGAGCTATACTGCTCGTTCGCCGTAGACTTTACAAAGTCCAATAACATTGGATCGCTACTGGGATTCTCGACGAATCGAGTATTAGAACCTGGGCGGTTGCACGAATCGGACGATCCAATTAATATCATGAACGTAAACATTATTCGCGTAGAATGTATTGTGACCGCTGGTGCGTACAACAATGAGAAGCACGTACATACGATACATGAATTTTCTCCGAGGGTCCCACCAGGATATAAGATATCGGAATCGTTCGCACAGATCATTTACCTTCTGATCACCGCACGGGTCATTACGGATCTAACGATACGCGGTGTGGATTAAAATGGACGGTAGCTCGATTTTCGAGGTGAAGAGATTACCATCAGACTACACGTACGGCGACGATGACGATAATACGTGTGGTGCAAACAAAAGAGATGTTTTTGTTGAACGACACCAGAAACCCGTTTCATCGAAATGAAATTAGTTGCAACAACAACAACAACAACAACAATTGCAACAGCTCTGATCACGCTAAAACGAAGAGGCTCTGTGCTGCGAGCATTGCATTTTTGAAATCACTGGGATTCATTTTGCGCATTTAAGTTAAAAAAAATGATTGATATTCTAAGCATTGGAGGAAAGCCGACGTTTGATAATTGCATCGTCAAGCTCCAAACTCACACATAGAACCCATACGTCAACACGACGTTTGGATACAGCGATGAGATAAGAATACCTATACAGCATCAGGATTTATACACATTGCCGTGTGAAAGTTTCCTCTACGTGGAGGGGAAATTGACGATAAATAAGCCAAATGATGCATTAACGGTGACGTTGGGAAATAATTGTGTGGCGTTCTTTTTTTGATGAGATTCGATACGAGCTGAATGGTGTGTAGATTGACCGCAACAGAAACGTTGGAATAACTAGCACGCTTAAAATCTATGTATCACTGACATCTGGCGAAGACAAAAATTTGGAGAATGCAGGACGGGGCTTGAAACGACGCGATGGGCCAATATTGAACAATCATTTCAATTTTTGCATCCCGCTCAAATATTGGTTGGGATTTTGCGAGGGCTACAAACGCGTGATTATTAATGCGCGTCACGAATTGATTTTAATACGATCGCGCAACGACAACAATTCTCTAATAGGATCGCCGATGTTGGAACCAGAAATTGAATTACTTAAAGCGCAATCGCGGGTGCCTCATGTGACACTGAACGACGTTAATAAGCTATCGCTGCTACATACTTTGGAAAGTGGACAAAGCCTAAGCATTTGTTTTCAATCGTGGGATCTGTACGACTATCCTCTCTTCAATTGACGTTGAAAGTGGTACGATACACGTTCGATACACGTTCGATACATTATCAAAGTGGTTCGATTGACGTTCGATACACGTTCAGAGTGGTACGATAGATGTTCAGTACACGTTGAGAGTGGTACGATATACGTTCGATACACGTTCGATACATGATCAAAGTGGTTCGATTGACGTTCGATACACGTCCAGAGTGGTACGATAGACGTTGAAAGTGGTACGGTACACGTTCGATATGTGACCAAAATTGTACCATACACGTTCGATACGTGATTAAAGTGGTTCAATACATGTTCGATACACGTTCAGCGTGGTACGTTAGACGTTGAAAGTGGTTCAATTGATGTGTCCAAAGAAGAAGAGGAAGAAGACGAGTGCGAAGAAAAAAGGAGAGTGTGGTCAGTGAATAATTCGAAGAAGAGATGTGTCCAAAGAAGTATGGGAAGAAGACTAGTGCGAAGAAGAAAAGAGGAGGTGGAGGAATATGCAGGTGGCGCACAAAGACATTCTATTTTACAATGCTATGCAACTTTGGGCATGGATCTGTATGCGGGAGCTTGGAGATGCAGCGAGACCAGTTGTCCGTCAACCGCTGTGACATCGAACAGTCGACAGGATTTTTGAGGTGACATTTTTTGTGAAAATGGGATTGACGCGAATCGCCACCCTCTCCGGCCTTGACGGTACCAGCCCGTCGCTAAATAGATTCGCGGTATATGGAGCCGTGTCTCGACGCCGCTCTTCGACCGCAGATCTCGACCAGATCTCCTATCCACCCCGTAAACTCGCTTTTACTCGTCGTCCTGAACCCGGAGTAGCCAGGTCCCCTTCACATCCCCGCTGGAAGCACCTTTAGACTACGCGGGCACGCGCATACCGTACCTCCAGCTTGCTAGGGTGATGGCTTGTTTACCCTCATAAGGCTAGCTATCCCACCCTCCTACTCCCCCCTCTCTCCCCGTTGACTCAACGCCCTAGTACTCCCCCCCTTGTTCCTGTTTCCTGAGACTTCCCACAGCTATCCTACACTGCAACACTGCCCCATTGTTTCCCCCCCCTGACCTACACTCTTTAATCCTGAGGTTGTAACATATTAAGACAGGGGTCCCCACGGCAAGAGGGCCCCAGGGACGCACCACTCCCCCCCCCCCCACCCATTCCCAGATTAAATCAAGTCTTGATCAAACATTGCGAGATCTGATAGCAAGGCACGGTCCAGAAGGGGGGCGGTCACCACCCGCCCCTAGCGGCACTCCGCATTCCTAAAGAGGTGTGTAAAGGCCGGTGCGCCGGTATCGCTTAAGTGCTTGGAGCACTGGAACCATTCTTGCTTTCTTACTCTTGGCACTGCTACCCTTCCGCGGTCCCGGATCGAACTTTCCAAGGCTCAGACACCACTGGACCACGGTCGGAATAGCTGCCTCACCATTCTGCCCTCATTGGCTGCCTTTCTGTTGGAGATGTGAGGGGGGCCCTGCCCCCCCCCCCCCGGTGAACCACGCCAAGGGGCAACGGTCCCCTTCGAATCGCGGCTCCAGCCTCCTTCTCAGTCTACTTCCGAGTCACTGACCGAGAATGGGCCAGCGTGAAGGTCCTCCCCTTCTGGCGGAGATGAGCCTTAGGTGTATTTCCATGGGTTCACCTCCTCCAGGAAACTCGCAATCTTGTCTATACACAGCCTGCTTACATCCTCTGCTCTAATAACTTCCATGCCAAGTATCCTTTTCCGGGTTTCCATTGTACATGGACACTCGCACAGAACGTGCACAGAGTCCTCCTTGCTAACCTCGCATAGCAAACACATTTCTGTTTCACTGGCCATAATCCTATGTAAGTGAGCATTCAGTGGTGCATGCCCGCTTAGAATGCCCACCACATTCCTTGCTTCGATTATTTCCATTCCTATCAGTTTCCTGGCCCTGTCCCTTTTTGGTTGAGGGCCCATCAACAGCTTCGCCGTCGCACAATCGGTCGTATCCTCCCACTTCCTTTTCCTGGCCTTATCCCTCCATTCTCTGATAACAGCCTTGAAGGCCACATCAGCTATCGGGGGGGGGGGGGGCGTCTCGTCCATCGTGGGAGCCATGCTTGACCCTGCCCTAGCTAGTCGATCTGCCCTCTCATTACCCTCTGTTCCCTCGTGTCCTGGTACCCAATATATAGTAATCTTGGCTCCTCTTCTCCCAAGCTCGTTCAATGCTATTCTGCATTCCAATGCCAGCTGAGACACATACATACTCCTACTCAGTGCTTTGATAGCGGCCTGGCTATCCGTACATATCGCTATCCTACTATTATTTCGATTTCCTCTGGCCATTCCAGTGGATTCCCTACCGCCTACAGCTCTTCTCCGGTCTCTCTCTTCCTCCTCCTCCTCGTCGAACTCTTTTTCAATGCTCCGAACGCACTCTAGGATGGCAACGATTTTCGCCTGGAACACCGTCGCATATCTGCCCAACCTCTTTGTTCCCCACTTCCTCGCATCGTTCTCCTTACACCATCTTGATCCTGCCAGCCCGTCCTTCCTCTTTGATCCGTCTGTGTACCAGACCGAGTCATGACTGTTCCTGATCTTTTCCTCGTTCCAATCCTTCCTATCGTCGATCGCCACTTGGAACTCCCTGTCGAACACATACTTCTTCACTATTAAGTCCCTAGGCATGGTCTTCATCCTATTCAACTCTTCGCCTCCTTCCTCCTCCAATATCCAACTTTGACGCTTCTCATTACCTCCTGTCCATTGATCCCAACTCTGCAGTCTCAGCATCGTCCTCATTGCGAGCTCCTTCACTCTTACCTCCAGTGGTGGAAGGTCCGCTAGAATTTCCAGCGCCCTAGTTGGCGTGGACCTCATCACGCCGAAAATCCTTCTAAGCGCTGCGCCCTGGACTTTGTCCAATTCGGCCTTGTACGTAGCCATATTCGCTACTCTCCACCAGATCCCTGCTCCAAAAGTCACCCGGGGGATTACTATCGCTTCGTATACCCATTTCATCGTGACCGGTGTCAGACCCCAGGTCGGCCCGACTGCCCTGCACATCATATTCAAATTGTTCTTGGCCCTGTGAGTCTGTTTGCGGACGTGATCTCTCCACGTTAGCGTCTCATTGATAGTGATCCCTAGGTACCTCACCTTCTTTGATAACTCCAGCCACCGACCTTGATATACGATCCCTCCGTATTCTGGTCTTCTGTTTTTGTTAGCTATCCGGATCAACTCCATTTTGCTCGGATTCACCTATAGACCATTATTCGCACACCATCCCTCCAGTGCATCCAGTGCCCTCTGCAGCGTTATCTTCACCACCCCTATATCTTTGTTCGAGGCCATGAATACCACATCATCCACATACGCTGACGTGGTGACTCCACATTTCTCAAGGGTATACAAAGAGATCATCCACCGCCAGACTCCATAGGAGCGGCGATAGGATCCCTCCTTGCGGACATCCTCTGTTGACCACCCCCGCCGCTGTAGTCTCACCCCTGCTGGTCTGGACCTTTCTCGTGGATAGCATCTGCATGATCCATTCCACTATGGTGTCGCTGACCGCATACTTCCTTAGCGCATTTATGATGACCTCCGTGGGGGTTCTGTTAAACGCTCCTTCGATATCTACAAAGCATGCCAGCGTCACTAGCTTTTCTTTGTTTGCTATCTCGACCTTCTTCACAAAGTGATGAACCGCCACTTCCACTGACCGTCCCGTCCTGAATGCATGTTGGAACCGATGCACGGGTCTTCTCTCCAAGTACACGTCCTTTACGTACCTATCCACCAGTCTCTCCATCGTTTTCAGGGCGTTCGACAGCAAGCAAATCGGTCGGAACGACTTGGGCGTCGTGTAGTCATTCTTCCCTGGCTTCGGAATGAACACCACCTTCGTGGTTTCCCATGCCCCTGATAGTCGACCTGATGCCAGACTAACCCTCATCATGTTTATCATGGCACCGCTTATCCACGGGAGGGCTTCATTTAACAGCTTCGGGAAGATCTCATCGACTCCCGGTGCCTTGTAAACCTCGAAAGATCCCACTGCCCACTTTACTCTCTCCTCGCTCACTACGCTTCTGGTCTCTGCCCAGCTAACCTCACTGATATCCGGCCAAGGTCCAGGTGCAGGCTCCGGATTCAATACTGGTACTTCCATTATCCCTTCGTCTCGGACTGCATCTCCCTGATTCACCCTTGCGCCCTCTATCTGTATTCCTGGAAAGTGTTCCTCCAGCAGCATGGTGATTATCTCCTCATCATTCTTCGTGAATGCGCCATCGGGCTTCTTCAGGTCGCCGAGCACCTCTTGGGCATTCCTCTCGAGGATCCTAGTCAGCCTTGCCACTTCCGGTATTCTGCTGACACTGGCGCAGTATTGTCTCCATCCGTTTCTCTTCGCCTTAAGGACCGCCTTGGTAAACGCTCTCCTTGCTTGAAGCCCCCGGGTCCTCCAGACCTCCTTCCGCACTCCACGTCTTGTCGTTCGGGCTTTGTTCGTGAGGGTTTTTGCTTTGAGCTGTAACCTCCTTAGCTCCCCATTCCGCCATGGCGTATGGATCTTATTCCTCACTTCTTTGGCCTCGGTCGCGCTTTCCCACGCACGCATCATGGTGCTTATAATGGTTTCATTCGCCGTATCCAGTCCCACTTGATCGCTGATCCTTGCCTCCGTTATGGGTCCGATATCTCCCAGCTTCACCCTATAGGCCTTCCAATCTGTGGCCCTAGGATTTTTCTTCCATATCCTCTCTACTTGCGAGACGTCTCCTACATCAAACCTGATGTATTTGTGGTCCGACACACTATCCTCCCTCAATACTGTCCATCCCCTGATGTCGCCAATCATTCCTGCGGTGGCCACTGTAATGTCCAGTACCTCTTCCCTGTCGATCGTGACAAAGGTAGGTTCATTTCCCACATTTAGGCAGATCACCCCGCTTTCGTCCAGATAATCGGCAAGTTGTTCTCCTCTACGATTCGTGTCCGTACTCCCTCACATCTCGTGCCTAGCATTCGCATCCATTCCTATAATGGCGCCTATCTGCTTTCCTTCGCACCATTCGACCACCTCTTTACACTTGCCACCTGGCGGAGCCTCATCCGCGTTCCACGGCAGGTAGGCCGAAGACAGTATAATTCCTGCTTCTCCGGTGTTACTAATGCCCCTCCTAGTTATATTGATGGTGGCCACATCCGGATTGCTCAGCTGGGGTTTAAATGTCGCATGTATCCCTTTTCTCGTGACTATGCACGCTCTTATCCTTCCCTCGCTGGCACACGCTGCATAGATCATGCCGACCTCCCTCAGGCCCCTTGGTGCCCCATGCGCAATCCAGGGCTCCTGAATGAGCGCCACATCCAGGTCGTGTGTCCGCATCAGCCTCACCAGCATTTTGGTGGCTGCGGACGAATGGTGCAGGTTGATCTGGACCACTCTCAAAGCCATGTCGGAGATAGCTGTCGATCCCGCGACGCCAGTATCCTCTTGCACTGGGTGGCACGGCTACGGACACTACTTTAACCCCTTCCCCCACACAAATGTAAAAAAATGTAAATAACGGGTGTCTTTAGGTCAAATGACCAGACTCCGAATTACCCGATCTATGGGGTCCCCCACTTAAATTCCACAACCTTTATCCTCTCCCCCCCCCCCACTGCTCTCACTGCTCCACCACTTTGTTGGTTGTACACAGCTGAAAGGAAATAAAGGCTCGGGGCGTCTTACATCAGACAAGCCCCTCTTCATTACGTGCCTACAACTACCCTACCTTCGGCCATTTCATCCTTTTTTCCCCGGCCACTTCCTGTGGGATGACTCCTGCCATGAATCCAAGCCGGTGGTCCACCGGTCATCGGCGCCAGTGTCATCCCCTGGTCAACCCCAGTCCAGAGAGTCAAGGAGGGCGAAGCCGAACCCCCTCCGCAACGACCACTCGGTGGATATTCCTGACCCCAAAAGCCCCACATGCCTCGCGCCGGTTTTTAGCACCCATCCCGCCCTATTCGCTGTCGATTTGTAGAGGGTGACAGGAGGGACAGGATATTGGGCTAAGCACCGTGGTTTTGGGATAACCACAGTACCTCCGACCGGATCGCATCGTGTGATCAGTTATTTAAAATGGAGTTCCCGGGGGCCAGCAGGAAGGGGGCACCGCCCCGCCCCCTCCTGTGAATTCCTGCCGCTGCCTCTGCCTGCTGTGCTACATAAGACTATCAAACAAGGAGGGACAAAATTCCGACTCCTGCAGCAAGGTATCAAGGCGTCCACGAATTCTCCAAGCACTGCTGGCCCCCGTGGACCCCCATCGCCCCTTCCCTCCCGAGTCGAGGAGTCCAAGGGGCTCAAGGATAAGGTACCAGGGTGCAAATGACTATAGGTCAGTCCCCACATTCCCCCACTGGGTTTAATTGAGTGAGTTAGATGTCGAATCTACGTAGCCGGCCCCGTGACCTAATAATAACTGCCCCACTCCGAGCGGAGCTACAGCCATTCGTTTTTCGAGATATTTCAGATTGATCCCCCCATCCCCAACCTCACGCGACGGATCAGACCACGCAGGGCGCAATGTGACGTAAAATAAATCGGCCAAGAGACGAGTCAGACTCCAACTCCGAGCTACAAAGACCGAAATCCCTTGCGGTCTATAGTCTACCATTCGTCACATTCATTCAGGTACCGGCTATCTGATGGACGCCCAAGTCCTTCGGTCATGATAATACTGCACGTAGACTTGTACTAACCTATCCCACCACCAGCAGGAAATAGGGAGTGAAACAAAACAAAACAAAAGGAACACCGTCAGGACCTGGTGAGCCACTACTAAACTTTAAATCCAATGAAACGGCCAGCACTTCTCGCGGCAGGCGTGCATCGCCGTGTCTACTCAGGGTATACCGCGACTCTGCCCATATACCGACTACCATCTCCAAGATTCAGACGAATTCCATGCCGGCATTCGGAACTCATTCATTCACGTCTCCCTCGTGTCCTTCTTTACCTCGCACCGTGTGCGAATCCAAGAACTCACAGTCAGCCCGACCGATCAATCATTAGAGTGCACCCATCTCCCTGATCATAGGTGCACAACTAGTAAGGAAACCCATGAGTCGAGTTGCTCTGACATCTAACTGTTCCCACGCGATACCAGATCCCCCTGCTCCACATAGTCCAGGTGCGGTTCACGCCTCCGCCCTCCACCTTCCCAACTGCTCCCTCATAATGCCCATGCCGAGTCCCCATCATGACCTCATCAACTATCTTATACAGAGTGTACGGAGGCGAAAAATAAAAGAAAAGACGATGGAGCGCTTTGTCCCGTATACCCGTGCGCCTATCGCCGCAAGTCCAACGTAAGACCCAAACGCCATCCGCGAGTACATGCCTTTACTCATCCCGGCCCTACGGCCAAGATACGAGTGTACTACGCAGAACCCGGATCCTCTGATAACAATGCCAAACCCAGATAGTGGTCCGACAGTTTGAATCAATTTTTGCTTATACCAATGCAAATATCCCCACATATGCTGCACAGGAGTAAGGGGACGGGCGGGGGGGGGGGGGGGGAGAGACACAAAATAAAATATGTATGAGACTCAATCATCAAAGAAAGATAAGGAAGCATCGACAGCGAATAAAATAAAATAAATAAATGCATATTCCACAGAACACGTGTATAACCTAAAATCCACCGAGTATAATATATTGTGTGGGCAAGTCCCCATCCGCCTTGCCCATACTTACAGTTTCCCCCTTTCTCTCCTATGCAGCACCCGCGTTAAAAAAAGCACCTTTTCTTTAAACTTTAATCACAATCCGTGACAATCAGTGTCCAAGAGACAGGCCCTACTTTATAAAGTACGTTGTCGGAGCCACGTGTCGTGCACGAATGGCCGCGCGGCGCCTTCTGCGCGCGAAATGACTTCAATTCAAAATTTGACATGAATGCAAGTAACCAATCAAGACTGCCCAAAACCCATGACTTTATATTCTTCCAATCAAAACCCTCATATAATTTTTGTATCATTTCACCCCGATTGTGTAACTCCGCTCTGATATGCCGAGAAACGGCCTCGCCGGGAGTGCTCTTACGCGCCGATACGGACCCCCGCGATCGCGGAGACGTGTGACATAGCGAGCGAAGCGATAGACGACGAGCCGACTTCCGTGCGTTACCTACGGACACAGCGAGCGAAGCGACAGACGTCAGGTGCACCAACTTCCGTGCGCTACATGAGAGCACCGCGAGCGACCACGACCTACGCTAGGTTGAGCGACCCACTAGTGATAACGGAGACGGAGCGCCGTTTCTAAGGGTATGTTATTATTATTTCTATGCCTTTTATCAGAATATACTCTATCTTATTGTTATTCCCATAAATTCTGTGCATCATATTATTCTAACCCTTCTAATCCGCCCCTTTCCTGGTAAGTATAATCAAGGCGTGCTTTAGCACCTTAAAAGAGCAAGAACCCGGTAAATCATTGCAATCGCTCGGGGTGATTTATAGGAAAGTCCCTTCAGGACGTAACATCTAAATAATTCTTTTTCATCGACATCATGAATGATCTTAGAATTATTTTAAAACGCAATATAATGAAAATGTACTCATATTGCCAGAACTTTAAACTGGCAAATTATTGGAAAGCCTGCGAGAGGGGAGGTATGGGTATTGATGATCTGAGAATACCTTGCCTGACCGCGCCAAGTATTTGACCGAATGTTACATTGTGTTAATCAGTGTCACCTTTGCACGCTGCTGGAATGCACCTTTATGTACAGGGTGTAACTTGTCCTCGTGACGGTTACAAAACGGACGAGGGTCCTGAACGGTTGTATGAGTGACACAAGGTGAACTGGGCAACGGGTGTTTATTCGTATGACTAGAATACAAGGAAGCCCGGCCAAGTCGATGCTGGCTAACAGCGTGTTCGGAACTTAATCTAACGTGGTGACTAACGGTTAGTCGGCGGCGGAGCGCGGACGGCGCGTCGCGATCGCGGCGCGAAATTCGGCGCGTTTCGGCGGTGAGGGTAGGAGTGGGGAGAGTGGTCGTTCTGGCGCCCTGGCTGTTAACTCCACCAATGGCCCTGACCGCGAAACCTTGAGTCCGCTCACCCGGTGGGTAAAACCCGTGGGAGAAACGGAGGCTGTGGGATGTCCTCCGGGACAGACGACGTCTGACCCTAAGATTGACTGGGGATATCGACCTGCGTCCAAAAGTCGGCGAACTCGCGTTCCTCTGGGAGCCGTGGAGGTAGGGAGAACCCAAAAGTACACAGCAATACACCTTGCAAGACATGAGATCGCCGGGAAAGCTCTGACCGCTCGCTTGTAACGCTCGTGGTAGACTCTGCCTGACGGGCCCGCCGCGCCGGCTGATATGCGTGGCAGCGCGAACTTCGCGAGCGAGAGCGCTGCTCGGCGCGCATCCACCTCGCGGCCCCGCTCGGCAGCGGCGGGCCGCGCCAAGCGCGCGTGGTGGGGGGAAGATTCGCGTCCCATCGATATAACTCGTTACAAGGGTGATTCTGGAGCTACGCCTGACAATGAATGCGGCCTGGTACCCCGTGGCGAGAACAAGCCCTCGCAGTGCTTCACCGAATTTTATGGCTTTCGACCCTCGAAGTGGTTTGAATACCATTAACACGTGAGAAATGTCCAGGATTTCCGCATTTCTCATCAGATCTTTGCGAAAACGACACCAATCGATTCCTTATGTTTCGCCGATGAAACTAACATCAAGAACGACGTAATTCGGACCATAATGAAAGAAATTCCATGGAAAATCGATTTATATCATTTCAAGCTGACTTCGTTAAAAATAGTCCGATTTACGTGAAATTTGGTATGATTTTCAACGGAAAAACATCCATTGGTGTCACTTCCATATTGATACGATAAAGAATAAAGAATGATTTTATTTCTGAAACAGGTATGAATCCTCGCCCGACCGCAGCAATTTCAGGTCGGCGTCCCGCTGTCGAGGGTAAAAATGTGAAATATTCATTTCAGCGAATTAAAAAATTCTTTATTCTTTATTGTATGGGCATGGAAGTGACACCAATGGATTCCTTATGTTTTTCTGATGAAAATCATACCAAATGTCATACAAATCGGATTACTTTTGCACAAGCAGTTTGTATTCCTTATATAAAAGTAGTCCAATTTACATGACATTTGGTATGATTTTAATCGGGAGAACGCGAGGTATCCATTGGCGTTACTTCCCTTTCGATACAATGAGTAGTTAGGCTATGAGAGTTCTATCAAATGGCGGCGAGGCGGGAGGCGGTGCGGGGGGAGGGTACCGCGCTCTTGGGCGAGGTTGGTGAGGGATGAGGCGTGAAGGGGGGTACCGAGTTCGTAGGTGGGGGGATGACGTCACAGAGGAGGGAGATTTCAACATTTTCAAAATGGCGTCGCGCGCGCAAGCCGAGTTCGTCGGTGAGGGGGGATGACGTCACAGGGGAGGGGATGGATTTTCAAAATTTCAAAATGGCGTCGGGCGCATTTCGTATTGGCGCCACCTAGTAGATGTTTAAGGCACTGTAGGCACACGTCACCGCCGCGCAATCTCCGTACGCTTGCGGGGATCGGTGCGCAGGCGCGACCGCGATCGATTTGTGGAAATTAAAATCGCGTCTTTGATTATGATTTCTGAGAAAGAGGGTGGTACATGATTTCTGAAAAATATAAGGAGTCATGGCGTGCGACAGGATTGAACACGTTTTGGCACCTACGTGCACGCGCTTCATGCCGTGTGTTTATATTTGAATCGTGGGACCGATATAGCGCACGTGTAATGAAGAAATGAATTAGGCGTTGCGTTCGCGTAAGCAACTAAGCGATAATTATTCGGGGTAGAGTTCCGATTATTTTCACGATCGAGAACAGGGCGACGTCTCAAGTGTCGTGGGAGCGTGTAAGGGCGAAAAGAATTCGTACATAGATTTTCAAGATTTTAGTAGTTTATTTAACTTAGTTATCCCACTCGATAACATCATCGTTGAATATAGCATCGTCGATGTCGTTCGTAAAGAATGCATTGTCCATAATTTCAGTAAATAAATCATTATCAGTAAAGAATGCATAATCATCATCAACTTGTGCGGGTGCAGTCGTATTAAAATCAGACTCGTCCTGAACTGAATTATCACGAACGTCAATCCCCGATATCGCATTATTATTAACTACGATATAGTCGATTTGTTCCGCATTAGTACATTTCTGCCATACAATAATGTATGGGGCCTTCTCCCAGCTCGACGCAACTACATCATCCTCATCATTATCATCACCTATGAGGAATGAATGTCGTGCATGTATACCTAGCTAATAATATGCGCTCCCGTATTTACCCGGCGGTACGTAGTCGTTTTCGCAGTTGCCATTATAAAACCCCTTCAAGTACACATCGTCATCGTAAAGAACTTTTGTCTCATGAAATTCACCATCTTAAACTTCTTCGCATTGCACAGCGACATCCGGGCACGCCACATATACTTTGGGATGGGATGCGTGACTGGGGATCGCAGCGGCAATTTCCCGATTCAAATCCATGGGTAGAGACATAATCTGAAACCGATTTTTCCTTACAACACTCAGAAGTTGCTAACCCACCCAACACAACGATTCACTAAAAATATGATAATGGAAACTTACGGTATTAATCGATGTATTTCGTGTGTTGAACGGCGGGCGATATCCTTCAAAGCGAACTCGCTTACAACAACACCAACACTTTGATGCGACAGTCTTCGATGCAACAACAATCGACTCAGATGCAATAAATTTTTAAAACGTTTCTTGTAGTAACGTATGACCTGACTGATGCAGTAGCATGAGAGAACTGATTCTAACGTAGTCGTTTTATGATCAAACATACGAAAACATAGAATAATAATTATTCGACGTTGCATTCGCGTAAGCAACCATCGTAAACATGGAGCGATAATTATTCGGGGTAGAGTTCCGAGTATTTTAATTATCGAGGAGGCTGTAACACAATCGTCGTGGTAGCTCATGGAGTAAGCACGACACTGCACCACGTGATGCAGTATGTTTATAGTAGGTAAGTGGAAGCAATACAGCGACCGTGTAAGGGTGAAAAGAGTTCGATATAGACCCATGGGCATCTGATTTACAGTATACCAATGTCAGTACTCCCACCATGCTCGCGTCATCGTCTTCCGATGACGATACCGATGGTGGGGCGAGTCCTTTATCGACGTCGCTGCAGTTAGATGAAAAATAACTGACGATCGAGAGGCATAAGATCTGCTACGCATTAAGCGCACCGTCATTATCCGAGACGTAGTGAATTAGCATCTTTCGACACGGATTTATGCAATTGTCGCATCAGCATTGTCAATTGCTACGCCATATCGCGCCATTGAGTGAACATGGAAGTGTTCATGGACACGTACAGGGTTCTGTCCCGGATGTCTGTGCTTTTACGCAGTGTTGTGGAATTCCGAGACTAGTTGGGTCAGTGCGACACGTGCCTGCAGCTCATCGTCGAGTACCAGAGCAGCGGAGGAGTTGCCGTGGCCGCGAAACAACGCCTGGTGTCGCTGATCGTGCGAATAAAGACATTGCGCGCGATCGTGCGGGAAAAGTTTTCGCGAGTAGGGTGCGGGGTTTCGGGCAGATCGACGGCACCCAAAGTCGTATGGGAAGACGTGGAATCCGCGTTTATAGGCCGTATTTCAACCGGTGCGGTCATCAACGTGGGACACGTCGATCTGCGTCGATTTTTAGAGGGTGCTCGACGAATTGTGATCTCCCGCGTTACGGATGCTATCACCCAACATAAAAGCGTGGCCGTGAATACGAACTTGAACACAGAGTTTATGTTCGGCGAGAATACGGATATGAAAAGTTTCGGCACGCGAAATCGTGTACTGTTAATGACTTCGAACGTGTGCGAGTGGTAATCGAAACACGTGGTCGCTCCCACGCTAGTGATGCTCGAAAAGTTACAAGATCGCGACAGTGGATGGACCCTGAGGGCTGTGCTAAAGTTTCCAGTGAATATAAATAAGCATGATCCACTTCGAGCCGGTTGCGACGTACCGCTCCCGCGCGCCGTCGTCCTGAAAAAAAAGCGGTGGTGAACGTAAAAAGCAGAGACAATGCGAGCTTCTTGTGGTCCGTCGTCGCCAGTTTGTACCCTGTTTCTACGAATGGCGATAGGGTCGCATCGTACACACACTACTCGGCGGTGCTTCACACGGACGATATGACTCTTCCCGTGACGTTGGGCCAGCTGACGAAGTTCGAGAGTTTGAACGACGTGTCAGTGAACGTGTACGCGTGGTCCGACGGAAGCTGCGCGCCTCTGCGTTTGACCAGGGACAAGCGAGAGAGACACGCGAACCTGCTACTGGTGCAGGATCCCAAGGAGCCCCAACAATATCATTTCGCATGCATTCGAAGCATGTCGAGGCTCATATCGAAGCAGCTCGGCAAACACAATTGTCAATATTCGTTTGCGAAAGGTGAGTCAAATACGGAATATTTAGATCGATGTATTATTTATTTTTATGTTTATTATTGATGTTGTTATCGTTGTAGATGCCTGAGTTACTTCTGCTCGTCCGAGCAATTGACGAAACACACCGTGGACTGCCATTGTCTGAACGAGTGTGCCGCCGAATTGCCGTCTGCGGAGGATAAATGGTTGCAGTTTAAAAAGTTGCAAAATAAGGAACGAGCGCCATTCATCATGTACGCGGATTCCGAGTGCATGTTGGAGGGCGTCGAGCCTGCGGAGCGGAGTCGTACGTACACGTACCAGCAACACAGAGCGTACAGCGTGGGATACTACGTACGTTGTTCCACCGACCCGTCTCTGTGCCGTTATCGCGCGTATCGTCACGAATCCGAGTGCGTGAAGTGGTTCGTGCGAGAACTGCGTGACTTTGCGAACATTGCGTATTCGTGGTTGCGGAACGCGTAACCGATGAACTCGTTGACGAGTCTTATCGACGCGATCGTGTGTCACGTGTGCGGACGGCCCTTCGTTGACCGGGACAAAAAAGTGCGCGACCATTGCCGCTCGACGGGCGAGTACCGAGGCGCGGCCCACGTGTCTTGTAACTTGCAGCTCCAACGATCGTACACGATACCGGTAGTGTTTCATAATCTATCAGGCTCTGACGCGCATTTCGTTATTAAGGAGTTGGCGTCCACGTTCGAGGGACAGATCGACCTGCTCCCGGTGGCGAAAGAGCGGTACATATCGTTCACGAAACACGTGAAGGGAATCGATGCCGAGAACAAAGATAGAAAGAGGGTTTCGATTGAAGTTTCGATTCATCGATTCCCTAATGTTTCTGGCCGCTAGTCTGGAGAAACTCGCTTGGGAAGTTGGCAAAGAACGACTCGCGATTTTACGATGCGAATTTTAACACCTGCCGGACCATCATTTCAATCTCCTGACCAGGAAGGGCGTCTTTCCGTACGAATACGTGACGTCATACTCCAAGCTGAACGATACAGGTTTACCGTCCCGCGAAGCGTTCTATAACAAAGTTCGACAGCCATTTGGACTTGTAACATTCAATAGCCGTTTCTTATAGGTTTTCGTGCGCTGAAAACGAATCCGCAAACCGTTTGTCGCCATCACCCTCAATTTTCGAGAAATTCGATTTTGAAAAAAAAAACGGCAAATTTTCGACTTTGAACATCTTTTATCCCGAAACGGTAACAGTTATTCGGTTGCTCGTTGCGTCAAGTTATTCTATGAACCCTCCCGAATACAACTATATAAGTTATTATTGCATCATGAACATTTAAATAGGTTTAAACAACGATCAAAGGGAAAAGGACACCCGAAATCTACCCATTTTTGAAGATATATTTCAATTTATTTCCAAAACTAAAGGTCTGGGAGAAAGTCTGACCATTACACGCGATGCAGCAGACAGTTTTCCTTCGGAAAGCGTCAACAGAAGTGGTAATTCTCGTTTTGTTTTCCATACAGCAGCGAAATAGTTTGGCAAAACGCGCGGAGCTGATAGTGGTAGTCACATACGTTAAGCGGCAGTGGATCGCGCGCCGCCGTTGAGTACCACTGTCGGTGGTACTTCTCTACAATATATCCAGTTCTATACTGATAAAAGTTATTCTCATTATCAATGCTCCACACAACAATAGACATGAGATAACACTTTGATGGAAGACAAAAATAGGTATACATATAAATTATCTTACTTTCTTACTATGTGTCACGTATTATTTCCTAATAAATGTTAGAAGAACATTCCTCGTCGTGCAGCTTAACCCGTAAGAGGTCGCACACAGAGGAAACCACCGGGTGTCGTATTATCAGTAAGTAATAAGAGAATGACAGCATTGTTTCGCAAGATTTATGTCGGTATTATCTAATAAGGAAAACTTGTACCTTCTTCTGCGATATGTATAAGATTGAAAACGTATTTTTAGTTTAACAATTTATAAATATTTCTTACGTGATATTTGGTCCGTGACCTATGTCGGGTTAAGATACATTATAATGGGATTCAAACATTCATCGATTGTCAATGTTTGATTCCAGAATTCGAGATTAATTCCTTAGCGTATTTAGATTTAAGTAGGTATAAGGTAGACTTAGGATTTTTAGGATTAACTAGGATTAAGTAGGCGTAAGTAAGATTAAGTAGTTGTAATTTGGAGTTCAGTTTAAAAAGAGAGTCTCCAGTTGTAGTATAAGTGCGGATTAATAAACTTATCACAAGATGATGGTGAAAACCCAAGAAGTGTTTGAAATGTGGTAACGAGTTCGTTTTCACGTTTCTCTGCGTCTCTCTCTCTCGCTTTGATGGAGCAGTACAGTAATTACAAGTTTCACGCAGGTGACTTTTGAACCGACTAACGAGAGCGCGGTTCTCGCGAAGAACCGCGACGATCGGTTAAGAGTGGGGAGAGAGAAGCACATGCGCATCGCATGACACGCTAGATGGAGACACGGTGATTAAAATCTTACAGCTAGATAATAAAACTATTTACAGTATGTACACGAAACATTCCGCCCGCCTTCGTAGCGGGCACGCGACGAATGTTTCTTAGACGAAGATATCCGGTGGTTTACAAGTCATTTTGTCTCGTCGCTTTTCGCGCCGGGGAAAAGACAAATTTTTGTGATCGGACGTTGTAGTGTCGCTTGGGGGGTACGGATAGTGACGACGCGAACAAGCCCATCTGGGCCAGGATGAACCGTAGTGATCCGAACAATGGGCCAGTGAGTCGGTGGAGTGGACTTTTTCACGAGGCAAAGTTGTCCGAGTTGGATGTTCGGGTGGGCAGCGGTCCACTTAGTTCGCCCTTGCAGTGTGTGGAGGTATTCAGCCGACCACCGTTTCCAAAAATGATCCCTCATTTGTTGGAGTTGCTGCCAGCGAGTGAGTCGATTTTGCGACTCCGCAGTCAGAGATGGCTCCGGGATGGCTATTAAGGGGGAGCCTACAAGAAAATGCCCCGGAGTTAAAAATTGAAAATTGTCCGGTTCGTCGCTTAAAGGAAAGAGGGGCCTCGAATTTAGGCAAGCCTCTATCTGGTGGAGGAGAGTAGTCATTTCCTCAAACGTCAGTGGAGTGTCGCCGATGACTCGCCGAAGATGAAACTTCATAGACTTGACGGCGGCCTCCCAGATCCCACCGAAGTGGGGAGCGGCCGGTGGATTGAACAGCCAAGTAGTACCCAGATCGGCCAGTAGAGGCGCTAATTTGCCCCATTCGTCGTTTGCGTCGGAGAACCAGCGTCTCAACTCCTTGTCCGCTCCGACGAAATTTGTCCCACAATCGCTCCGTATGGAGGCGCAATTTCCTCGTCGGGAGACGAACCGCCGGTAAGCTGCTAGAAAAGCGGCTGTCGTATAATCCGATACCAGTTCCAAGTGTATCGCGCGTGTGGACAAACAAATGAAGACTGCGACGTAGGACTTACGAGTCCGGTATCCCCGTCCGGGAGACGTTTTTGTGAAAAAGGGACCGGCATAGTCGATACCAGTGTTTAGAAACGGTCTTGCCGGGGTCACGCGAGGCGAGGGGAGATTCCCCATTTGTTGTTGAGAAGCCTTAGCGCGCCATCGCCAACACGTGACGCAAGAGTGTATATAGTGCCGAACAGCGCGTCGACCTCCTATAATCCAGTATTCTTGTCGAAGCGTGCTCAAGGTTAGTTGGGTACCTCCATGGAGAACTCGTCCATGGCAATCGCGAATGATTAAAACGGTGAAATTTCCCTTTTCAGGCAAAATAATAGGGTGCTTTTGGTCGAAATCCAGAAGGGAATGCTTTAAACGGCCACCGACCCTCAGGACGTTCCGATCGTCCAGGAAAGGAACGAGACGAGAAAGGGGCCCCCGGGAGATTGAAGCGGCCTTTTCTAGTCTCGAGATTTCCGTGATAAACGCGCCGCGCTGCGCAACTCTGGCCAAGGCAAGTTTAGCATCCTCTATTTCGGAAGGTTGAACATAGTTGATTTGAAAAGGGGGCGTGGGCTTGCGTTGCAGCTTAGACATATAACGCAGGCACCACGCGGTTACGCGAGTTACTTTCTTAAGCGAGGAATATCTCGTCAAGAGGTCCCACAAGGGGGGGCTCTCGGCTATCGTACTCGTATGAACAATAGTTTTCGAGCGCCTTTCTTCCGCCGTGCCGATCTCGACAATGCAATTCGACTCGCCGTTGTACGTAGAATTTCGTAAGAATGATGGTCCTTGCCACCATAGTTGATAGTTAACGAGCGTAGCCCCGTTTATACCGCGCGACGCGCAGTCGGCTGGGTTTTCCTTCGTTCGAACGTGATGCCACTTAGCACTCGGCAATGAAGTTTGGATCTCGGAAACGCGGTTGGCGACAAACGTCTTCCACTGGAAGGGTTGCCCCTGTAACCAACTCAGAACTACTGTCGAGTCCGACTAGAGATGCACGTCACCGCGTGGTAAATTCAAAACTTTAGTAACGCGTATCATTAACCGAGTGAGAAGCGTAGCCGCGCACAATTCGAGTCGAGGCAAGGAATTTTGCTTCAAAGGAGTCACTCTCGTTTTAGCGGCAACCAGATTGACCTGTGGGTGTGACTGATCGAACGAAGAACGTATATAGATTACGGCGGCGTAAGCCTTTTCCGACGCGTCCGCAAACCCGTGTAATTCATAAAAACCAGTTTCCGGCTTCACGAGAAGCCATCGAGGTATCCTCAAGGAGGAGAGTGCTCCTAATCCAGCATAGTAGTGCTCCCAGATTTCTACGAGGGAGCTAGGGAGCGGTTCATCCCATTCCAGTTTTAGGAGCCATAGCGATTGAACGAATATTTTTGCAACAATTACTACCGGCGCGAGAAATCCTAAAGGATCGTACAGACTTGCGGTTTCTCGAAAGACTGTTCGTTTTGTAAGCGCTTCGTCTCGGATTTTCGACGAGACGGTAAAAACAAAGCAGTCTGAACTGGTCTGCCACTTCATTCCCAATAAAGAGAAGGTTTCCTCAAAATTACAAGAAAGTTCAGGAGTAGAAGCTATGTAATCGTGCGGCAGACTTTCGAGAAGCTCGGGCCGGTTCGAAGTCCACTTTCTTAGGTTGAACCCGCCCGCCTTGAGTAAGGAAATCAACTCACTCTGTAATTGGAGCGCGATCGGCAAGGTTCCAGCTCCCGAGATCACATCGTCCATATAGACGTCGTCATGCAAACACGGTGCGGCTAAGGGGTAACGCTCCCGTTCATCCGCGCTTAATTGTTTAAGCGTACGCATCGCTAGATAGGGGGCACACGCCATCCCGTATGTTACCGTGAGTAGACGATATTCCAGTACTGGTTCCAACGGATTCTTCCGCCAAAGAATGCGTTGGACGTCGCAATCGTCATTATGGACGCGTATTTGGCGGTACATTTTTTCAATGTCCGCCGAGAATACAATGGGGTGGAGCCGCCAGCGCGTTAGAATATCGAAGATCTCGGGCAGTAAATTAGGACCCGTATGGACTAGATCATTTAACGAGATACCAGACGTCGTTTTGCACGACGCGTTAAAAACTACTCTAAGTTTAGTAGTAGTGCTAGACGAACGAATTACCCCATGATGCGGTAAATAATAAACGTTAGTAGTTTCGCGAGAATCTCCCGTGGCCAGAGTCATATGGTCGAGTGTCTCATACTCTTCCATGAATTGGCGATACGCCATTTCGAACTCCGAAGACTTGAGGAATCTCCTTTCAAGCTTTCTTAAGAGAACCTCGGAAGTATGACGAGAAAGACCGAGGTCCCGAGTAGTACCAGAAAACGGTATCCTTACGATATACCTGCCACTGCCCTCGCGAGAATGCGTCTGAACGAAATAATCTTCGCAAGCCTTCTCCTCAGCGGTTAAAGTAGAAAGTGGTGCCGATACCTCTTCTTGCTTCCAGAAGTTTTGCAAGATCTCCGAAATATCGACATCAGTAGAGCACTGAAGAGTGACAGCGGTTTTTTGCGAGAAGTTATCCAGATCGTCGACCCGGCCAGTAAGAATCCAACCCAGAATGGTAGCTTGGGCTACCGGTGTGCGAGGAGGGCCGCACCGTAACCCTTCGCGTATTATTTGAGAATAGACTTCAGCGCCTAGAAGAATATCCACTTTTCTAGAGGAAGCGAATTCGGGGTCAGCGAGTTCAAGATCGGTCAGATGTGACCAGGAAGTGGAAACCGGAACCGGACTCGGTCGATAAGCGGAGAGCCGTGGAAGCACCAGGGCTTGTGTCAAGATTTTGACCGAATCGCGATTACGATGTGAGATTCTTATATTGATCGAACCCCTCGAGTATGTTTTATTTTTAGCGACTCCTATAACTGGAATTTCAGTGGGTGACCTTGGGAGTCTTAATAATTGAGCGATACTCTCACCGACCAAGGACACCTCGGAACAAGGATCGATCAACGCTCGAACAGTCACCTCCTCCCCAGTATTGGATGCCACCCTGACCAATGCAGTAGCGAGAAGTACAGAAGCGCCAGGCGGTTGCACCTGTGCGCAATGAGTCGTTGCAGTGGTCGAGCTCGGCGACAGAGAAGTGCTCTTTCCAGACAGTGCGGGCTGCTCCGTTACCTGCGAAATTGTTCCAGAAGAGGAAGGTTGTTCGATTGGAATGTGAATAGTGGTATGATGCTTACCCAGGCAAAGTTGGCAGCGCTTATTCGATTTACATTCACGAGAGGAATGCGCGGCCAAACAGTTAAAACATAAATTCTTTTCTATTACCCGATTCTTTCTCTCCAGGGGGGTCAGGGCCTTGTACCTCGGACAGTAAAGTATAAAATGATCGCCTTGACACAGAGCACACTTTAGAGTCCCGTTGGCGCTCTTGGTTACACAGTGCGTCTTGGGCCGACGCGGGGCTCCGCTGGAAGCTGCAGGCTGTTTTCGGCCACCTCCTTGATGGCCAGATGACTCAGCTCGATTTTGGTCAGCTGATCCGTTGGGGCTGCCTCCGGACGCCACGAGAGCTCTCACCTGAGAGCTGAGGAACGTTTTCATCTGCTCGAAAGTTGGATGCTCCAGCGTTGCTCCAATGGACGTCTCCCAGGCCATCCTCGTTGTCGGGTCCAATTGTTCAGCCGTAAGCACCACCAAGAAGGCGCTCCAGTGTTCTACCGGGAGCTTCAGCGTGGCTAAAGCTTCTACTGCATCTCGTGTTCCATGCAGCAAATCCTTGAGCTGCTGAGCCGATTCTGTCGTCATCGACGGCAACGACAGAAGAGTCTTCACATGTGCGTGAATGAGGAGACGTGGGACGTCATATTGTTCCAGTATAGTCGCCCACGCTCGCTTGAAGTTGTCCGTGGTGACCGTGACGCTTTGAATTAGTCGAGCGGCCTCTCCAGTTAAGCTAGTTTTTAAGTAATGAAGTTTATCCACGTCCGTAAGAGACGAGTTTTTCATTACCAGAGAGCGAAATAGATCCCGAAAACTTGGCCAGCTCTGATAATCCCCAGCGAACGAAGGTAGCGCGATCTTTGGCAAGGTCCTGCTATGTGAGTCGGTTCCGGTTTGTACTGAATCTTCCATTGGCTCAGGAAGATCGCCTTGAAGATCCAACAGGTGAGCTTTCTGCTGCAAGTAGGCTTCTTCGCACAAGTCCATTTGATCATCCTTGAAATAGGGTTTCTCCGCGTGTTCTTCCTTGAAAAGAGCGCACATTTTGGAGTTGTTTTGGAAAAACGTAGCCCAGTAATTTTCCAAAAGCTCCAACCGAGCGATTATTACGCCCTTTGTTATTTTACTCGCGCCTAGCTTCTTCATATTCTCAGTTAACCTTGAAATCCGTTTATACAAGTATTTCTGTTCTGAGATGTAGGTATCCATGGTGTTTCAAAGTCAAGATGGTTAGGTCGAAGAAAAACTGTCCCAACCGGCACTGTTTACTCTTTAGAATGACCTCGAGATTGTTCCAGCCCGTTTGATGCCGCGTTGACGCTAATTAATCACCAGAGTCTTTTGTCCAAGAAGAGTGAATTTTAACTCACCACACCTCCGGCTCGAAGGACCATAATGTTTGATTCCAGAATTCGAGATTAATTCCTTAGCGTATTTAGATTTAAGTAGGTATAAGGTAGACTTAGGATTTTTAGGATTAACTAGGATTAAGTAGGCGTAAGTAAGATTAAGTAGTTGTAATTTGGAGTTCAGTTTAAAAAGAGAGTCTCCAGTTGTAGTATAAGTGCGGATTAATAAACTTATCACATTATGATGGTGAAAACCCAAGAAGTGTTTGAAATGTGGTAGCGAGTTCGTTTTCACGTTTCTCTGCGTCTCTCTCTCTCTCGCTTTGATGGAGCAGTACAGTAATTACAAGTTTCACGCAGGTGACTTTTGAACCGACTAACGAGAGCGCGGTTCTCGCGAAGAACCGCGACGATCGGTTAAGAGTGGGGAGAGAGAAGCACATGCGCATCGCATGACACGCTAGATGGAGACACGGTGATTAAAATCTTACAGCTAGATAATAAAACTATTTACAGTATGTACACGAAACAGTCAAGGAGCGCAGTTCCGCAATACAACAAAAGTTGAAATTGTATGGAAAAGATGTGGATTATGCTGTTTTATAATTATTTAAACATCCAGTTCAAATGTCACGCGAAAAAAACGAATTTTAGAAAACATTAATATTTTTGTTTATAACATTTTTCTAATTGTTTAAACAATTGACAAAACTTTTACGATTGAATAGACCTATTTAAAAGAAGTAACTTTTGTCTGGAAACTTTTTTCTATCTCTTACAGATTGCGGGTTATAAAATGAAATCGAAAAATATCCGAATGTTCAGGGGTTAATTTCACACCATTAGAGTGAATTTGGGCACCAAAAAAATTGCGTTGCAATCAGGAGAAAATCTTCTACATATTCAGAAAGTTTGAGAATTTTTCGAATTTTCGGGTTCGGGATCTTCCCTTGTAAGTCATAAATTATCCAAAACTGTCGGAAACCGTTCTCTACCGCCGACTAGCGGGACGATACGGTCATAAACCGCGACCCTGGCGAAATGTTCTGGCCGATCAACCTGATTAATTTTGGGGAACTAGAATTTAAAAAGTATTATCCAACATCAATACGCCTCGCGGAGAGACACAGGAAGAAAAGGGGTACTCCGCTGACTGCGCGTGGTCCCGCCTGCGTCGTCCTCCTTACAAATTTCAAACAGATCCCTTATCTCTCGAGTATAAACACGCGCTCGAATTTCGAAACAAAAGCACGTGTTGATATATTCCGTGCGAGAGACGTACGATTGGTCCGTATTAAACGTATTCCGTGCGATAGAAGGTGGGCATTGGGGAGGAGATATTGATGTGAAGAGAGCCACTTGAAGACAGTGGCCGTTTGGGAGGGATGCAGGTCCGATTGAATAGGTTAGGACCAATCGTACTTCTCTCGCACGGAATACGTCAACGCGTGCTTTTGTTTTGAAATTCTAACTCGTGTTTATACTCGAGAGATAAGGGATCTGTTGCGAATTTGTAGGGAGGACGACGCAGGCGGGACCACGCGCAGTCAGCGGACTACCCCTTTTCTTCCTGTGTCTCTCCGCGAGGCGTATTCCCCCAAATTAATCAGGTTGATCGGCCAGAGCGTTTCGCCAGGGTCGCAGTTTATGAACGTATTTTCCCGCTAGTCGGCGGTAGAGAACGGTTTCATACAGTTATGGATAATTTATGACTTAATTGGTTCCGACTCGTAGCAGACGTGAACTCAGGGTATTGGAAAGGGTAAACAGGAATGGTATGCATTTTCTTCTTTATAGCAACTCGAAGACTTTCTGTTTCTCTTCTCTTCGGACCCTTTCGAATCGAAACACGTGGTGTCTGCTGCCTACAGCGAAGCAATAGGTACATTGGCAGTAAAAGGACGGAGCGCAGGCTTTTGTGAAAGTGTACGATGTTTCATTCGTTGCACTTCTGCAAAGCCCGTGTATTTCAGAAATGGGATGGTTTCTTTTTACCTAAAGCCTCTTCTCCTGGTGGGGGTTAACTCATAATGGAACGAGAGAAGCTACTTGGGGGTAGAGGAAGTTGCTTGGAAAAAATCGTGTCAGTCAGCTAGCAATCACGTCACAGAAATGTTCACGGTCCAAGAATATTACAGGATGTTCTGGGTGTACGCCCGGAACAACGGGGACGCAAGTGCTGCTGCGCGAGAATTTGCGCTGGAATATTCACAGATTCGAACACCAAGCGAGGATACATTTCGCCGTTTAACGTCGAGGTTATTCTCGACGGGGTCCATAATGCCGCAAGGCAGCGAGGTGAACAGACCCGCAGCAGCGCAAAATCTGGGCACCATCATCGACGCCGTTGAAGCCGACCCAACTGTCAGTGTGCGCGCCTTGAGCCGCCGCCTAAAGTAAGTCACAGTTCAAGATAACTGCAGCAATTATTAATTAAAAAAAAATGTTATCTAATAGTGAATGTTTTTGCATTATGTTCTAGTGTCAGCAGGACGACGGTACACCGAATCCTCAGGGATCGCATGTTGCATCCGTCCAAATATGTACGGGTGCAACATTTGCACGCCGGGAATTACATCCAGCGGGTTCAATATTCCAGGTGGCTGTTGGGAGAAGTGCTCAGGAATCCGTCGTTCACCAAATACATATTGTTACGTCTCGCGGTCGTCATAATTTAACTTTAATGTATAACAAGTGTAACAGAACATTTATTGGCGTAACACAACAAAAGCAGTAGTAAACTATAAAGTCAATAATCTAAGATGGTCACGAGATACATTCGTTCGGTATGGCGGCTGACTCTCGATTGACAGCTTGATAGGTGATCGATACGATCACCTTCTTCTCGCTGTCTCTTGTCTTCGTTGCGAACACCAGTGGGCCATGGATCTCATCCATATGGTGTCCGCAACACAGCCCTCCTTCCTCGAAGAGCGGTCGTCCCGATCGCGTCGCTTCCGCTTCCGCTTGGTCTTCGTACCCTGGTCTGAGGAGGGGGTCGTGCTGGCCAGGTGGCCTCCCCAGACCGCCGCCTCGGCATTCGCCTTCCCGCCCCGAGGGAAAACCACCCAAAAAACCTGGGGCAAGGCGTGGGTACAACGGGATCGTCCTCTTCGGTTTCTTCGCTGTTTGCTTCAGCGTATTTTCCCGCTTCGAGAATTCCAACGATGTATCCGTCTCTGACGATGTCCCTCGGTGAAATTCGCGCTCGTCTTGTGTGTTTCTCGATGGGGTGTTCTAGTTCCTTATCCCTCGAGGCCTTTGGGAGATCCCACGACAACCTCCGATGTTGAGTCTTCCTCACGGGTCCGACTCCGAGACTGCAGCCTCTCCGTTCGGACTCTGCTCCGACGCTGCGTCTTCTCCTTTGGGGATGGTTCGGGAGTTCCTTTGCAAAAAAAGTCAAAGAGATATTAGCATTCTCTTCGCTTCACACGGATCCGTTGGAGCCGTACGAGTTGGGGAGCCAGCGAGGGAGGCCGAGTACGCCTGCAGGGGATCGCTGCTAGTCGCGAGCATACGAGCGACCCAGCCCCCAGCTTAGCTACCAAACTCGCTAGCTCATCTTCTCTCTTCTTTCTTCTTTTCTCCTCCAGTTCTCCAATCCTTGACTTCGTGATGGCCCCATGCCTCTTCTTGGCCTCCGGTGCTGAACCAGGGGACCGTCTCGGTGCAGCTCGGCAACGACCCCGTTTCCGCGATGTCCCCTCCGACCGATCCGAGCGACTGCGTCGCACGTCCGTCCGGTGGTTGGGGACACCATTTCCCGTTTGCTGTCCCTCAGTCAACCCGGACCTCCATTGAACAAGATTCTGGGTAGAGAAGCCACCAAGATCCGGGTCAGGAGAGTTAGCGGGGTGTTTTCACGTATGTCCACACCCCGCTGTGGACCAGCATGCTATTGTGGCACATTCGGGGGCCTTGGGGTTGCATTCGAGCCGCGGGAGCAGTCCCCCGACACCTTGTCCCTCGTCGTGGGGTATCGTGCACCTGGAACACACAAAAAAGAGGGGGGCTGGGCTACGAAGGTAGCCTCCGTAGCCCAGTCCACCAGATTAGTCTAAAACTAATCTTCTTTCTTGCTTCTTGACGTGTTCCGCGACGTCTTCATTCCTCTTGGAATCGTCCTTCGTACTTCGCAAGGCGGCGCACGTGTACCACCTTGCACTTCTTCTTAGGCGAACGCTGGATCCTGTAGATGACGTCGTTGATCCTGTCCACCACCGTGTATGGGCCTTCCCACTCCGTTTGCAGCTTCGGGCATTTTCCTTTGACTCTTCTTGGTTGGAACAACCACACTCGTTCTCCAGTCCGGAACTCCACCGCGTGGACACGACTGTCGTACCACGACTTCATCTTCGAACTATAGAGGTCCAGACGACGTCGAACAAATCCATGGATCTTCTTCATTTTCTCTCGGATCCATTCAGTGTATCCTTGTTCGATGTCTCCGTCTTCTTCTACTTCTGGAGGCAATCCTCTCCACAACTGCAGGGGCAGACGAAGTTCTTGGCCATACAGAATCATCGCTGGTGTCAATTGGGTAGCCTCATGTCGTGCTGATCTGTAGGCTAGGAGGAACATGGGGATCCACTCGTCCCAATCCCGCTGATGTTCTGAAACAAACATCGCGAGATATTGTAGCAACGTTCTATTCAAACGTTCTACCAGCCCATCGGATTGAGGATGCAGAGGAGTCGTCCGTGTCTTCCTGATCCCCAGCAGCTTCATCAATTCCTTGAACACAGAGGATTCGAAATTTCTCCCTTGGTCCGTGTGTATCTCCAACGGTACACCATGACGACACACCACGTTGTGCAACAGAGCTCTTGCCACTGTGACAGCTCGCTGGTCTGGCATCGCGATTACTTCCGGCCACCGGGTGAAGTAGTCCGCCACGACCAGCACAAACCTGTTTCCGGCCTGAGACCTCGGGAGCGGACCCACAACGTCCAGGGCAAGCCTCTCGAACGGAGCTCCCACGTTGTACACTTTCAGGTTCCCTGCTCCCCTCTGACGTGGTCCCTTCTTCGCCGCACAGGTGTCATACCGCCGGCACCACTCTTGAACGTCTTGTCGACATGTAGACCAGAAGAACTGTTGGCGGATCTTTGCCAAAGTCTTGTTTACTCCGAAGTGTCCAGCTGCTGGCGCATCGTGGAACTCCTTTAGCACTCCTTCAACCTTTTCTTGTGGCACAACCAAAAGCAACGATGTCGTTGTGCCATCGTGGGACTCCCATTTCCTGAAAAGCAAACCTTCATGAATTTCCAGCGATTCCCATATAGACCAGTAATATTTCAGCCGTGGGGAGAAGTGAGCAACGTCCTGCCAGCCAGGCTTCTCCCCTTCCTCTTTCTTTCTAAGGATGAAGCCGATTTCTTCATCCTCTTCCTGGCTTCGTTTCCACTCGTGCTTCTTCTCTTCGGAAAATATCCTGTGAATCTTCTTCGTGGTATGCCCTTCCTCTTCTGCTTCTTTCTTCTCCAGTCGATTGCAGTTCCTACAATTTTCTTCGACACAAGGTCTTCTTGAAAGTCCGTCGGCGTTTCCATGAGCTCTTCCTTCCCGATGGCGAATCTCGAAGTCGTATTCCTGAAGTCGTTCTATCCAACGGGCGACCTGTCCTTCAGGGCGTTTGAAGGTCAGCAACCAGCGAAGTGCCGCATGGTCCGTTCTTATCAGAAATCTTCTTCCGTAGAGGTAGTGATGGAAGTGCTCGATAGATTTCACCACTGCCAGTAGTTCTCTTCGGGTGACGCAGTAGTTCCTTTCCGCTCTTCCCAAGGTCTTGGAGAAATAAGCCACGACTTTTTCTTGTCCTTCGTGTTCTTGTGAGAGGACGCCGCCTATGGCAAAGTTAGAGGCGTCCGTGTCCAGAATGAAATCCTTGTCGATCACTGGGTAGGCTAGCACCGGGGCTATGGTTAGTTTCTTCTTCAGCTCTTGAAAAACTCCTTGGCATTCTTCGGTCCATTTGTAATCTTGTTTGGTCTCGGTGAGGCGATGCAGGGGTTTGGCGATACTGGAGAAATCCTTTACAAATTTTCTGTAGTACGTGCACAATCCTAGGAAACTTCTTAATTCCGTGACGTTCTTCGGCTGTGGCCATTCCGAAATGGCTTTAATTTTCTCCGGATCTGTCTTGACTCCAGTCTTCGTTACGACGTGTCCCAGATATTTTACTTCTCGGCAGAAGAAGGAGCACTTCTTGGGGCTCATCAGTAGTCCAGCTTGACGTAAACGTGAAAACACTGTCCGTAGGCGTCCGAGCTCCTGTTCAAAGTCCTTTCCGTAGATGATGATGTCGTCCAGGTAAACCAGGCAGATTTTCCAGGTTAGATCTTGAAGTACGTCTTCCATCAGTCGCTCGAATGTTGCAGGGGCGTTGCAGAGTCCAAAGGGCATGACCTTGAACTGCCATAGTCCCGTCCCTACTGAAAACGCAGTTTTCTCCCGGTCCTTCTTGTCCATAGAGATCTGCCAGTATCCGCTCTGCAAATCCACGGTTGAAAACCACGATGATCCAGTGAGGGCATCCAGGGTGTCTTCTATCCGGGGTAGAGGATACGAGTCCTTCTTGGTAATCTCGTTCAGGCGACGGAAATCCACGCAGAACCGTATGCTTCCATCCTTCTTCTTCACGAGGACGATCGGAGAAGACCACGGGCTCCGGGATTCTTCGATTACGCCTTGTGCCAACATCTTCTTGAGCAGCTCTTCCACTTCTGCTCGACGGTGTAGGGGCAGCCTCCGTGGCGCCTGCTTTATGGGCTGGCAATCTCCAGTATTGATGGTGTGTTCCACACGTTCGCAATTTCCAATTTGGCTCGGATCCGTGGCGAAAACGTCCTGAAATTCGTAAAGCAATTCAACAAATAGCTTCTTCTGTCTATCTGTCAAACCTGATGAGCAGCGGGTGTACAGTTCCTCCAGATGCTGTGGGACGACCGTTTCCCTTTCTTCTTCTTGTTTCTTCTCCTCGGTCGGTACGCCGAGGCATATCTCTGTTTTGTCGGGAAGGCACAGCACATTCCTGGATAGATCTATGCTGCAACGATGCTTCTTCAGGAACGCTGCTCCCAAGATGCACTTTTCCACCATTTCGACGACGTAGAACTCCTCTACGCTCGAAAATCCGCCCACGTCGATCTCTAGGTTCTTCTTCCCGAGCACTCTCATTTTCTCTCCGGTAGTGGAGCGAATGTCGAGTCTTGTCCGAGAGATGTCTTTGGACGCACACAGCTCTTTGTCCAGAAGGTTGACCGGAGAACCTGTATCTAGGATAATTTTACACGGTTTTCCACCGATTTTTCCACATACGTAGGTCTCGTCGATCGAATTCCATTGCTGCCCAGTCGCCTCCTGCATCGCCACACTCTTGACGACCGGGGGACTGTTCCTTCTGGTCCGGCGTCTCCCCCTTACGCCGTCCCCTTCCCGTTTCCCTGGTCCGGCTTCTTCGGGGGGACTCCCCTGGTTTGGCCGTTCTTGGCCTTGAAACAATCGTTCTGAAGGTGGTCTATTTTTCCACAGAGCCAGCAGGTTCTCGGCGGGTTGTTCGCTCGGTCCTCTGTTCTGCTCTTCTTCGTCCGGAACCTTTCAGAATTGTTGGAGGGTTTAGCTTTCCGTTTCTCGGAATATCGTTCTCGCGATTCGACCGCGGGGCTGTGCGTCATCGACTCAACGGCCTCAATCTCTAGAGCTCTTGTCACGGCAGCTCTCAGAGTCGTGAAACCGCCGAGCCGCAGTTCCCGCTGCATTGTCGAGTTCGACAACGCCGTCACGAACTGAGACGCGGCGAGCTTGTCGCGTGTTTCTATCGGGCAATCAGCGAAAGCGGACTGCGCTAATCGCTCGATTGTGGCGGCAAGCGAGGAGATGCTCTCATCTCTCCGCTGTCTATGGCTCTGAAAGAGCACATAGTTTAGATTCGACAAATTTTTCGCCCCGTAGCGGAATTCGAGTGCCGAAACCACATCTGTGAAATTTTCGCACTGGGTAGCGGAGAGCGTCGTGAGGACGCTCCTCGCTGGGCCCCCGAGAGAAGCGATCAAGGCCGCAGCCTTTTTTTCGTTATTCCAACCGTTAGCACGCGCGATGGTTTCGAATTGTACTCGATATTCCTCCCACGAAGTTTTGCCGTCGAAAATGGTCGGTCTCACCGTGTATCCTAAGTCAAGTGTTCCGGGGATGGGGCGGCAGCGGATGCACCGACGTGGGTAGGGTAAATCGCGGGGGAAACACTATTTTCAACGGGTACTACCTCTCCACCCCGAGAGTTCGCGCCGCTATCCATCGCGTCATTTCGGTTTAAAACTGAAGCGGCTACGACCTGTATCCGCTCCTCCAGCTTTGTGATCCGGGTCTCGAAGGCCGCCTGTGCCTGTCGGTCGGCGGTCTCCTTTTCTTCCCGGCGACGGTCCTCCCTCTGCCAGCGGGCCTCGTCCTCCCTCCTTTGTTCTCGTATCTGGCCCACGATGCTAAGTTGTAGGGAGGTGAACAGCTCCTGGATGGAAGTATCGTCCGTCGCTGTGGGTAGAAGATTCGCGGCGGCCGCGGACGCGCGAGTGGGCATGCCCCTTCGAGTGGGCATCCCACTTCTGACACCATTGTTACGTCTCGCGGTCGTCATAATTTAACTTTAATGTATAACAAGTGTAACAGAACATTTATTGGCGTAACACAACAAAAGCAGTAGTAAACTATAAAGTCAATAATCTAAGATGGTCACGAGATACATTCGTTCGGTATGGCGGCTGACTCTCGATTGACAGCTTGATAGGTGATCTTCTTCTCGCTGTCTCTTGTCTTCGTTGCGAACACCAGTGGGCCATGGATCTCATTCATATGGTGTCGGCAACAATATTGTGGACGGATGAAGCAATTTTCAACAGGAAAGGATGCTTCAGCTCCCACAATATGCATGTGTGGAGCGACGAAAATCCCCTAGCGCTTCGTCTACGTGCAGCACAAGTACGTTGGTCGATCAACCTATGGGCCAGCATTTGTGGCGACTTTATCGTTGGGCCGTACATTCTGCCAGACAGGCTGGACGGCCCAGCGTATAAATATTTTTTAGAACATGTTCTACCGGATCTTACGAACGATATTCCATATGAGATCCGACAGAACATGTACTACCAGCAGGACGGAGCTGAGCCACATTACGCCTTGAATGTCCGCGCTTATTTAGGTGAAACCTTTCAGGACAGGTGGATCGGCCGCGGCGGTGAAGAGGCCCCCCACTTTGCGTGGCCCCCACGGTCACCAGATGTGATTATTGCTGTTACTCTTTACTTATTCTTGTTGTAGGTATTCTTTTTTTACTTATGTGTTGTATTTGTTGTGCAACAATCATTTCAGACTGAGGTGTATTGTCAGCCGGTGGATATCCCTGAAGAAGCAGTTGCGCTGATTCACGCCGCGGTGGCGGTAGTCACTTGAAATGACAAACAAACCATGACAAAATGTTCTATTTTATTTGTTACGTCTTTTTCATTTGCCATTCTACGCAATTTCCTTCGATGCATGTCGAGTTGCTTGTTCGTATTCGCAGCGCGGCGTGCGGCCACGCTAGCGCGGGAACTCGGCCGCCAGACTCGGGCTCTGATTGGTCGGTGTTTTTTGTTAATATCTCGTTAACGAAACCTCGGAGAACATTTTCGCAAAGGAAAAAGTTGTTTGCAATTACCCCCTGATTCACCCCCTTCAAGGAACCGCAGCATTTTTGGAACAGCCTGTATAATATCACCGATTATGCAAAAACAGAATTTCTTTATTTTTCATCGCATCATTAGGAAAGTGATTTTGTTGATTAAATGTACAGAAAATAATTTAAATCGGACTACTTTGAACAAAACGGGCTTTCAATTCTACAAATAAATTTTATGTTTAATATCGTTAATAATGATATTTCAAATTATGTCAGGTTTGGTATCTTTCCATCTTTCCTTCGTACACACCCGGACCTCTCTAACTTCCATTATTGCTACGTTCAGCGAGGCTCTGACGCTAGACGCAGCTCTCGTGTCGATTCCTTCAAGACTTCTTGATAGAAAGAGCTGTGGCAACAGCGCGACAGAGATAGAGAGAACAGAAAATGTGGCAACTATGCATAAAAAGTTCGTCTACATAGAGTACCTGGAGATGTCACCTCTGTAGAAGATTTTTTTATCGACCGCAGTAGTTTCATTAGGGTCCGTCTGTTTACAAGGGACGCTTCGTTCGATTCGGACCATAACAAAAATGAGACGGCCCCTTTAAGGGGACCTTCCGGTCTAAAAACCGATTTTTTTTTTTATTTTATTTTTCGATTGTTCAACCTTTTAGGAATATGTGTTTAAATGTATTTGTTGAAATTCGTAAAATTTCCAAAGTTTTAGGCGTTTGAGTAGCGGCAAATATATGGGTCACAACTAGTCACTCGGCGCTCACGTAAAACTTTAAAAGCGTTTTTCCCGAAACAGTGTTCTCAAAATCGGTGGGACCTGTATCTCCAAAAGTTATTATCCGATCGCACTTAAATTTTTTTTTATAAATAAAGAAAATGTTCCTGGCTAGGGGGGATACCAGAAAAAATTACAAGAAATTGAAAATTTATCATTTTCAAAGACGTTGAAATGATGAAAAATATAGGCAAAAAGTGATTTCAAACTTTAAGTGTCATTATTTTCTAAAAAATATAATTTTTGTATTTTCTCTGCCACCCCTCCCCCCCCCCCCAACCAGGAGTATATTCTTCAAAATAAAATGAGTTTCTGTCGCGCACCTTCGATTCGCTTTACGCGACAAATATTATATTTATTTTTATGCCGGTTCGCTGACGCGTTCGTGACACGCTGGAAAGGGTCTAAAAGACCCACACATAACTTATCCTCTGGCGAGGGAAAAGATTCTCTAATGGCTCTCCCGTGGAGGGAAATGCTTAACACTCGTGCTACCTGGTAGCTCGCAAAATTGTCTCTGACGACCGCACGTCTTCGCAGCGACGAAGCGATCGCCTTCCGCAGTCCTACATGACGTAGGTCCGGATCTATTGGTAGTTCCAATTCTGGCGTGATTGGGGAAAGCCAATAAGCGACGACACGTATTGTCTACGTAATCGCACGTAACAACAACACAGGAAATAGGTATGCCCGAAACAGTAAACATGACGGTTACAAGTAACCTCTACGCTTATGACTGAGGACAAGCGCGACATTATCGTACATCTATTCCGAACCGTTTCAGTCGAATCGGATAATAACTTTTGGAGATACTGGTCCCACCGATTTGGATCAATTTTTTGACGCCATGATTTTAACGAGTTCTCAGTGCCGTCTGCAATGATTAATTATAATACATGAAATATATTTCTATAATTTCAGATATCCTTAATACAATGCAAAAAGTCCCATTAAATTATATATAGTAGTTTTCCTTTAATTAATTTCTAAAATCACCTATTTTGGGGGGCTCTAGATCGGAAGGTCCCCTTAAGTGCATCTAAGAGAGTTAAATTTACAATTCCTATTAAAATAATAGCAATTATTAAGTGAATAATATGTGTTTTCTTACCACAAATGGAGTTAAGCCACTTTCAAAATTAATAACTAGATTTGTTATAAAATTTGAAAGAGCCCAAGTCCATTCGACATAATTTAGAATGCTTCAAATTGAAAAAACAATACTCAATTTATTTTATATTTTTTTTCAACACTTCACAATTTATGTAATTCAAGAAATCTTCTATCTATATAAATTACATAACAATTTACTGCTCATCTACATTTTGTGCATGCGGACATTTGAAAATCCGCACTTCCGGACATTATCAATAATGGATTGGACTTAGGCCACTTTGAAAGTAATGTTTTCAATTATTGAAATGACTGCGAAAACGTAGATGTCAAAAGTATCGTATACTTTTGTTGGAAATATTCGGAGCTTTCGGTTCCGGTTTCCTGTTCGAACATGTGAAAACTTTCTTTTGTACCTGCGTCACAGGTGGCCTTCCGGCGAGGCTCACTTCCATTCGTGCAAGCGACCAAGCAACCACGCGACTTTTACGTTCCATTTCTTTATAGTTATATTAAGCATAGACATAATCACTGAATTTCATATTATTTCATACTATAATGATCGTTATATGTTAACCAAATAGTATTGGCCGGTATTATAATAAAGGTGTCTTTTCTTTTGTGATATCTGTGACTATTATTAAGAACTCACATAACCTCAACAACTCTGAATATACTTAACCGCAAAATGCTGTTTATGACAGCTAACTTCAAGTTGTATACGTTACTACAGTCAACAAAAAACAGTTGACAAATGGACTTATGCCACTTTCAAAATAAACAGCTCATATATACTACTTTCGTGTGTTTCTCGTCGATCGTCACTGCGAACACTGTCGCTTATAATCATATTTCTTACTTTCCGACTGAACATCTTTGCAACGCTTCAAATAACGAATCAAGACTAAACTTCTATACGATGAATATGCCTTTACGATTTCAATATTTATAAACATACGGCTCATAACATGCGATATGCGACTTAAGAACGTCTAGAAGAACACTGTAAATATACATGTCGCGGGCAACAAGAGACAATACAAAATATTTCGTCTGCAGGGTGTCCCAAAAATGTCGGAGTTCCTTGAAAGGGGTGACTCAGGGGGTGATTTGAAACAACTTTTTCCTTAGCGAAAATATTGTCCGAAGCTTCGTTAACGAGATATTAACAAAAAACCCGGACCAATCAGAGCGCGCGCCTTCCGCCCGAGCTCCCGCGGTAGCGTTGGCTACGCGGTAGGCGGCTGCGCTTGTACTACGCACGTACGAACAAGCAAGTCGGCATGCATCGAAGGAAACCGCGTTACACAGTTTTTTTTTTCTAAAACAGAATCTTAAATAATAATTATTTGAAGTGAGAGGACAAGAAATACGTAAATTTCGTTTTCAAATACCGCATAAACGAAAAGGTAATGTAACAGAAAATGTACCACAAGTGATCGTAATTCGTTATTGAGGTAAAAACCCGTAGTTTAATAACGGCCAACACAACTAAATTTAAAAAATAATATTAGGTGTATGAATAAATTCTTTCCGACTGGATTTACATAATCAGTACAAAGCTGCCGAATTTCTATCGCGGTGATATTCGTAAGCTGACTGAAAAATAGCAAAAGGTAATTAACAATAGTGGAAATTATTTTGTGATTGATTTGTTTTCATATTTTTTAAATCAAACTGTTATTGTACCCTAAAATCGGGAAGAATTTATTTCTACACCTAATAATCAGCAATAAATTAAATAAAACTCACCCATTCGGACATTCCTTTCTTTCCTTTTCGTAAACCTGTGTCACTGGGTCACTGTACCGATCCTGGTCATCGGTGGACGAAAAGATTTATGGTAGGATAGCGCCCAGTGCTCAGCTGATCGCAGGTATTCGCAGGACACCACCCCAAGGTAAGGGTCGCAACGTCAAGTGCGTCCGGGTTAATGTACCGAATATTCACTTCACTGCACTGCTGCTAACACTGATCACTTAATTTATTTTTCATGGAACGTGTTGTGCCTACGTTATAAAAATTGGTGGAAATGAATTTTACTTGGCGTTCGGAGCCGTGGGTATTCTCGCGTAAATTCTCACATTGCAGCACTTGCGTCCCCCTTGTTCGTGGGGTACACCCAGAACATCGCGTAATACTATTGAGCAGAGAACATTTCTGCGACGTGATTACTAGCTGACTGACAGGATTTTTCCCAAGGAACTTCCTCTACCCCCAAGTAGTTTCACTCGTTCCATTATGAGTTAACTCCCACCAGGACAAGAGGCTTTAGGTAAAAAGAAGCCAGCACATTTTCGAAACGCACGTGCTTTGCAGAAGTGCAACGAACGAACCATCCTACACTTTCACAAAAGCCCGCGCTCCGTCCTTTTACTGCCAATGTATCCATTGCTTAGAGATAGACAGCAGACACCACGTGTTTCGGTTCGAAAGGGTCCGAAGAGAAGAGAAACAGAAAGTCTTCGAGTTGCCATAAAGAAGAAAAGGCATACCATTCCTGTTTCCGTTTTCCGATACCCTGAGTTCACGTCTGCTACGAGGCGGAACCACCTAAGCCATAAATTACCCAAAACTGTAGGAAATCGTTCTCTACCGCCGACGCGTGGGGCAATACGGTCATAAACCGCCACCCTGGCGAAATGCTCTGGCCCATCATCGGACAATATTTTCGCTAAGGAAAAAGTTGTTTCAAATCACCCCCTGAGTCACCCCTTTCAAGGAACTCCGACATTTTTGGGACACCCTGTATAGTATCAAACCGTTGGTGCTAAGTGGCGAGATTTCTCGCCAAAAGCGTTAACGACTGGTAACAGGTCGCGAGATATCTCGTCAAAAATTTTAAACGGCTGGTAACGGGCCGTGAGATATCTCGTCAAAAACGTTGCGCGACTGGTATCGAGGCGTGAGATATCTCGTCCGGAATAATGAAGGGGTTAAATGACTAAAATTACGTAATAAAATAATGCTAATAATATCCTGTATTGCACAATAATAAATGGAAAAATTGGTGAAGCTGTAACTGATATTTTATTATTTTTGTTATTAATAGAGCAAGACTTTCAGAAATTAACATGCACATATACAGTTCATAAAATAATTGATATCTTATGACATATACAACTATTTACATAAAAGTTTTACATTAAGAAATCATATGTGTTTATGTAAAATAAAACATAAGTTATAAGACTTAAAATCTTAATTTATAATGAAGAAAGGAACGTTATGTAAGTATTAGTAAATAATTATGAAATATTTTTTCTCTGTAACGATTGTGGTATCGGTGCTTTATTTATAATTTTTATTGTTTTTGATTATTTAATGTTGCTAATATTAGTTCATACAAACTAAAACTATTAAGGGGGTAGACACGTCACGTGACCTGGCCGATTTGGCAGGTTGGTATTACAGCAGGTTTTTTCTGCACAGAAATGGTAATACCCATAGATACGCGGATGCCTGGTGCACGCGAGAGGGAGCTGTTTGCTATTTCCGTATTCTATTCTGCATAAGGAAATAAATTCTCAGCTGTTGCGTTGGACTTGTAAATATTTAAACGAAAAGTCTGCTGGTACTGCAAACGTAGAAAATTCATTGTACATTTCAATTACTTGAAATGTGCTTATGCTACAACATTCTACGTTGGCAGTAAGGAATTATATGTGAAAAGGAAAAATAGATGAGGGGATGTCCCCAGAAAATGAAGTTTGTTGGATTAAACATTTTTTTATTAGCAAAACACTGAAATAGAAAATGAAATACACTTATTACAGCAGAAAGCAGTTATGAACAAACATTATATATACAATTGTGTTGGATGTTGAATTGGGCTAGTGAAAATGCACAGGATGGATACGCGTGATTATTATGTGGGCCCCTCCTCGAAGTGACAGAAAATATAACTTATGTATATGCTATATGACAATAAATGTTTAGCGGCTATTTCGTTCTTTTGCGCTATTTGTGAACTTTTTATCATCTTTCTGAAATATTATTAATACGCCGCAACAGTATCTTTAGGAAATCGGGTATAGCATATATGTTATATTTTCTGTCACTACGAAGACAGAAAATCCCCTCCTAGCTCGGTTGGCGTCATGGAAGGGGTACCCTCCTTCACCCTGCATTTGTGGTAGGTGCAACGATATTCTTGAGCCCAGTGTACATATGTACACCTTGGTTTGATCTGCAAAAATAAATAAATTTAATAAAAATTACTTTTTGTGTTTATACCACTTGAATGTAAAAACTGATACTTACACTTCCTGAAGAATCAATTATTATTGTTTGCTGTTTCCCATAAATATTTTCTTGCAATGGCACTGACTCCTTTCGATTACAGTTAGTTGCCATAGAATCTGTGGAAAAAGTTAGAACGAGTTGTAATTGATCTGAATGCAGTAAAAATGTAAATGTACGTATGTTATTTACTTATCTTCATGCTAGCGGAGAAGACTGCCTTCCTTTCCTCGCTTCACAGAGCATGATTTTCACCTTTGATACTGGTTGGTGGAAATATCTAAAGCAAATTCATATATTAGAGGAACATTCATGATGATTTTCAATTAATCCAATTATTTGCATAATAAAAGTATGTGTCATACTTACGCTTTTATACATGTCATTTCCACTTGATATGAAAGAATAGCTACAGGTATTTATTATTAGGAGAGTGTGAGGAGACCTACCACCACCCCCGTCATAGAGTGTCCTCTTCACTCTCCGTATGCATCTTCTACATACTTTGTAAACTACATGCTTATACTTACATTTTGGGACATTGCTTATTTAACAGCTCTTCATATGCGCGGAATGCACTCGCCGGTGCATTAGTGACATTGGATTGCAATTGCTTATTCGACAGCTCTTCACATGCGCCGGTTGCACTCGCCGGTGCTATCGCGATGTTGTCATCCATTGTTTTATGTACTTTTTTGTGTACTCGTACCTGCTCCTCCTGTTTTTATGTACGGAGGTTCTCTAATCGGCTATTGTCGATTGTATCTACTATCTATAATTCCTGGCAACATGCAGTCCTCATAGAACTTCCTCAGTTTTTCCTCCATTTCTGTTGCCCAGAATCGATCATCTCTTGATACTGTTGCAACCTTCATTCCTTTCGGCGTCCATAAACAAAAATAAGCCCGTTGCCTTTTCGTTATGTGCAATTGTCGTTGCACTTGATAATAGTAGTGATGATTTGTATTCATTCCACCATCCCGGAAAATACGCTTTATTGCAGGAAGTTTCGCTATTGCTTCAGAAGGCGATAAATCCTTCGCCTATTCAGAACACTTTATTTCGACGATTATATCATGGTCCACGAGGCCGTTAGGAGTTGCATCTAAGTGAGGCACAGTGTCATCGATGAAGAGGCCACACGGTGGAAAATGGATTCCTAATTCTTCTTCCATTTGGCTCAAGGCGTTTGCCTCATTTTCCCTTTCGTATTCGAGAGAACGTAAATTTTGGAGTTGCGGGTACATTATACTCTTCACAGTATTTGCCCGTGGTGTAGTCTTTCGTAATCGGCATACCTTGCCGAAATTGGATGCAGGTAATAATTTTTTCCTATAACCAATCCACTTTTCGCTATTCGCCTGATCGCGAGTTTCCATTTCGATCTCGTCTCGCATCGTTTGCCAGTGAAGGAGTATATCCGCATGCCTTTTATACTTAGAAGAGTATACTGTCTCTTCCATATCTGGTTTTTCTGCGTTGGGGCCGTAATCCTGGTCGCACGATTGTTTTTTATTTCGGAAGGAGGATGCTTTCGCTTCTTTTTTATATTCCATTGCTTTTTCTGCTGCACGCTTCCGACGTCCTTCCAACTTTCTTACCATGGTTGACGGCTCTTTATTCATTGCCGTACTCAATCTGCTAAACGCCTCTTTTGTGTTATATTGGACGACTGCAGCGGAGACTCTACCCTGATACGAGCCCCCTCGTCCAAAGTTTATCCTTTTGCCTCCGATGAATTTAGCAATGATATTATTAAAACTTTCAACAGCATTGTTATTTAGACCGTGCAGCAAACTGTCAGCTTTAGCGAAAAGTTATTGCATCGCTTCTTCGATACTTTGATAAATACCTGCATTTCTCAGTCGTGGAACGTAGTCTTCTCTGTTGGGATCAGAGTATTTATTACAGAAGTATGCTAAGTTCTGACATTCCTTGTGTTCACCGAAAACGTGACTCGGTACACCTGTCAAGTCTGCCTTCAAATTTTGTATTCGTTTCTCGAGTGTTATTTCTTCTTTCAGCCGGTATTCTACAGCTTTCTTTATACCAGTACGCAGGCGGAGAGTATTATTCTGTACGACAGCTCTTAGATCTTTATTGCGGCCTTTTGCTACGATTTCGGTTATTTTTGTACTGAAATTGCGTAACAGGTGATTGATGCATTCTATTTTTCGTACCTGCACCATGTACTTTTCATATGGATTATTATCCAATATCTTCTTGTACACACTGCTATCGCCATCGGCAACTAATATAGAGTATATTAGGCCGTGCATATCTATGCTGCAATTGAAGCCTTCGACAATGGCAACACTCTCCATGCCAGTTGAACTCTGATTACGACCCCAGTTCGTGAAGCAACGATGCTCGCGCGGTTCTTCCTTCTTCGTAGCTGCTATTTGGCAAGTCATGCAGAATGTATTCTTCACGCTGATGTACAGCACTTTTTTCGTGTGCTTTCCCACGATGGCTCCTACGCCAGAAAGAGAATTATAATCTCCTCCGCGGTATGACTTTTTCATCCAGCTGCCATCTTCGACAACTGGGATAAACGGTACATTAGATTCTGAATATACGTCGCCTCTTGCTATAGCTAATGCTTTTTCCTCTTTTCCAACATCTTCCACTTCGCGTTGTGTGGCCACTTCGAGGCTAACGATTATGCCATTCTGAAAGTTCTCATAGATCCTTTTCGTCATACAGGACACGTTTACGGCAGTCAGTATGTCCTCTTGTTGATTATATCCGCCGCCCGTCATCATTGTTGCGGCAACAGCGGCGTGGTTGATATCCATAATGGCATCAAAGTAGTAAGGCTTGGGGGATTCAAACCGTGGACCTCTGAGGGGAGCGCGGGGGAAGTGGTGGCGCGCGGGGTATTGCGGTGGAGGGAACTCTTGGCGCGGGGAGAGCGGGGAGTGTGAGATTGGCTGCGCGCGCACAAGCCGCGGAGTGGGGGAAGCCGTAATCGTGCAGGGGATCAGTCCTGACCGAGCCACCGCGGAGACCTCTTCAGACCCGGCCCGCCGCCGGAAATTTTTCAGAGGGAGGGAATGGCCCACAGCTAAAAATTTTCATACCTAACCGAGGGATGGGATTAATGGAAGTTAGTTATTTAATGAGAGAAACTGTTTATGATTAATATTTTATTTCTCAAATCTACGGCTAGGAAAGAACGTCTTTCTAGAATACGGTACCGCACAGAAGTGAGCTCTTCTCTGACAACGGACTGTTTTCTCGGTTGCCGTGTCTTGTAAGAAAAGACGCTCTACAGACGTATCATTATCCTTTACTATATTCATGCTTCCCCGAATGTTGAATCGCTTTTGCCTTTTAACAATATAGTAAATCCAACAGGGATGACCTTGGCCAACCCCCGAAAACTTTTTCACACCTGACGCACCCCTGAAAATTTCCCAAACCAATATGTAGCAAACAGACGATTTTTCCCCAACGCAGCAGAAATAATAATTTTGAATCAACGATCTAGCGAACAAAGATGTAGCAAGCATTCTAAAGCCGACAATTTTTCAAAAATGTTTTCAATCTTAACATCGCAGCGTATCGCGCGCGTAATTTGAGTCCTCTGGGGCAGCCGTGCGGGATGACGTCATTTGGCGGCGTGAAGAAGGCGCGAATCATAAAATTATGCGGTGTCAGCAGAATTTCTTTTTCCAAACTAACAGACACTTTTTCCCAACGCAGAGGAATAATAATTTTTTAATCAACGATTTACCGAAGCACTATGTAGAAAACATACATTCTAAAGCTAACAATTTTTCAAAGCGTTCTGATTTAACATCGCAGCGCATCGCGCGATAACATGTGTAATTTGAGTCCCCCTGGAGCAGCCGTGCGGGATGACGTCATTTTCACGACGCGAAGAACGCGTGAACGAAATATAATACTTTTGGAAACTTGGAATCTTAAAATTAGGTGGCGAGGAGAGAAGGAGGAAGATGGGTAAGTAAATGCAGATTTGGAATAATATATGTTTAAGAAAGAACCCCGCACTAATTACATGGGAAATTTAATCCCGGTTAATCTCGTTCATTTTCACATATGTTGTAGCTTATGACCTGGTGAACAAAAAATGTAATAGGCAAAAACGTCTGTGATGGATAGTTACTGAGATACAGCTAATCAAACGGCAAAAAGAAAAGTTACGGTAGGCTCGCGCTCTCTCGCATCGGCAGGACGCAACTCTCCTTATTGCTTGTTTTTTCTAGAAGCGGGTAAGCAAAGATAGGGTGCAATTCTAGAAAAGCTACCGCCTCATCTGTATACATACATTGAAAAGGATTCTCTCCTGGGTAAAATTACATACTAGTGGAGTACAATCGTTACGAATCGTACAGAACGTTGACATAACGTTATACAGTATTTTCGCAAGCAACTGCTTTTTTGCCATTGTTCCTGTTTTTATATATCTACAGTTTTATATTATATTTTATATTTATATTGATTTTATATATAGTTTTTTTTATATATACAGAGGTATTAAAAAACATTCTATCCAAAACTATCAGGGAGTGGTCCTTCTACAGGTTCACCTAACATTAAAACATATTTTCGCATAATTCGAAAACTGTGACCAACCGAAACATACGTATATGTATAGTAAAAGGTTATTCCATATGTTGATGACTTCAACATATTTAAAAATCATCCGAATCGTTGAGAAAGCTGCTTTCCTCGAACTTTACTAAGGACAACTCAGTCAGAATTAGCAATATTGAAGTTGTCGTTTGGATGTTGTTGCGGTGGTCTGTGAGCAGCATCTAATATTGTTTCTAACAATAACGAAGACGGATAACGAACATTGTCTTGATACCTTGCATACCCTAGGTACCACAGCACACTTGCCACATGTGAACATGTACCAAGGGTCCTTGCACCAGATTTACAGGTACAATAATAACCTAAAATTGGCTCGGTATCATCGTCTACACCATCTGATTCAAGAATGTTGTATGCTATAAATATTTTATGTTTTGTAGCATTTCTAAACCGTGAAAACACTCGTATCCTTATGAGATCAGGTTCGTCAAGGAGCGAATCTAATTGAAACTCTTCTGTGTCGTCACGCTGCATTTTATCCTGAACGTAAGATCGTGCCAGACGAACCTGGAATGTTCCAATCGTCAAATCTCGTAAATATTCTAAGGTCAGGTGCGGAAAATTATGTAAATGCTCGTCCTTTAAATGTATCCACATTGCATTTCTATAGCACAGCCTTTCAATTTCAACTCGTGCGTGCACAACATTAACATCTTTGGACTTATGAAGAAGTTCTTGTGCCAATTCTGTATTAGCGCCTTCCATTGAAATTAGCGGGTGATATTTATTAATTATAGCCCCTGCAATATTATAAAATTCACCAAGATGATGAATATGGTGCATATTAATTATGCGGTTAAAAAACTTAAAAATAGACTTAATATGCCCATTTCTAGTTTCAACTATCCATCTTGTTTTCGTCACCAATCGAGACTCATTTGCCTCTTCAGTAGATAGTTGTTTCTGATGGCATTCAAGTAAGGCTGGCATCCTGTAATCAATGCCTAATTCACGTAGTAACGGTTGGGCATCTCGATACCCACGATCTAATACGAAAATATCGCCATCTTGGAACCATTGTCTCATATGATTCACGTCGCGTTCAAATTCGCTATTTAACATTCGAGCATCATTATTTCGCGAGTCAGAAAAGTATGGTCCTTGAATAGTCAGTATATATCCATCTGGAGCAACTATTAACGCTGGTTTTACCAAATGTCGACCTTTATGTACGGGATACGTTTGTCGTAAAACACGAAAGTTACTACTTTTGTTAATATACGAATAAGTCCCATCAATATAAGCAATTACTTTTGAAATACTCGGTTCAGAATTATATAACTCATTTGCAAAAGACGTAACATGATTCGTTATATATTCATCTCGAGTTATTGCTTGAAAACCAATATTCATCGGGACAAATCTTTGTAATAAAGACTGTCGAACTTTGGTAATAGCTAAACTTACCGACTGTCTAGAGGAATATCGAAAAATGACTTTAAGAAATTCGTCAGATAATCCTTGCCGTAACTTACATAAAAAAGTCAAAAGGTCTTTTTACTAATGTTTCGGAAACCGTGTTCTTGAGGCACTCGATCGCAGTATGTATACAGATCCTGAAACTGTTCTTTTGTAATAGGTGCTACAGTCTTAAAATCATCATCTGTAAAACAGTTTTCATTGTCGTAGCAACTTTTACTGTTCGCTACATCTCGAAGTGCCTGTAGAAAAGCTTGCAACTGCTGCCCTTTTATTACAAATGGTCTATTTATGTAACGCAAGGCGGAAAGTAATGCTTGTAAAATATGACCATTGCTATCTAAATGTCGATTACAGCAATTAACATATTCAGGGATATAAATATTTTTCATAACGAAAACATTTACCCTGCATTCTAGAGAAAGCCGATGGACATTTGCAGAGGAATTGCAAAATATACATGAACTATTTCGGGTTTGAGTAACAATGTTCAGTCTTAAAGAAGCTGGATCGCGATTTATTTGCTTTATTTCATCCTCAATAGATAAATTACAATTAAAACATAGCCGACTTTCAGCCTCTATATCAATGGGTTCAGAATCTAATCGGTGGCGTCTAAGAATTGCAATTTCCTTTTTGATAACATTTTCTTCGCCATTTATTCGCGACATTTGTCGATTACGAAAACTACGACTGCAAACATAGCAGCAAGTTCGATTTCTATATGCCATAATGTAACAGTTTAAAAATAGAGCGCGCGTGCTGCGCTAAGCAATCGGACACCGGAATGTATTACTACAGTGTTAGCATCGATTTCGTCCTCCAGCATCGGCAACGATTTCATAGCTTTCGGCTGGCTAGCTAAACGCGAGATCCCTCATGCAGCGTAGTCCCTCCCCACTTCTGACAGATCGACGGTACGGTGGAGGGGGAACTACTAGCGAGGTGGTAAAGCGGAGAGAGACCGCTGGTCAAAGTCAAAGTGAGGCGTAGCGCAAGCCTACCGTAACTTTTCTATTTGCCGTTTGATTAGCTGTATCTCAATAATTATCCATCACAGACGTTTTTGCCTATTACAATTTTTGTTCACCAGGTCATAAGCTACAACATATGTGAAAATGAACGAGATTAACCGGGATTAAATTTCCCATGTAATTAGTGCGGGGTTCTTTATTTTAAAATTAAAAGAATATAAAAATAGAATACAAATGTAATTTAACATTTTTTCCTACAAGCATCAGCTACAATATCATTGATGGCGCATGCTAGCAGTTCGTAATTTACAAGATAATCCCCGTCGAAATATTCACTATCGCGTATGATTTTAGCAGCACGACGCGTATCTAATGTTTCGCAGGCAACATCGCTCTGTTGTAGCACGGTAACAAAACATGAAAATTTTGTCCTCACATCGTATGCAGTTTGATACAGCCGCGGATACACATAGGCTATACGCAGCTCAAGATTAAATAAAATTGTTACTGTGTCCGGTTTGAAATACAGGGACTTATTATGTACTCTCGTCTTTACAATTGGAGGCGAGAATCATAGAAAGAATTATGCGGAGTCGATAGGAATTGGTGAGGAGAGAAGGAAGAAGACAGGCAAGTAAATAGATTGTATTATATGTAAAATGATTATATATTGTTACATTGATTGAAAAATAGAAATATAAAAGAATAAAATATAAAAATAGAATATATATAGTGTCTCGGCAGAATCATCTCTCTCTCTCTCTCTCTCTCTCTCTCTCTTCTCTTTTTCGCATCAGCCGCAAGACAACTAGAATATTCACGAAGAGCTGATGAACTTCCTATTTACTTTTCGCAACATCATACATACATACTCTTCCACACAACACCTCACATACACTATACACACACTGACGCTCTCGTGACCGACCCGAGTGCTCGGTTACAGAGAGGAGTAGTATCTCGACAACATTCGCCGAAACTGTTACATATCTAGTGTATCGCCTCAATTCTCTATCTCTAAATAAACCGCACTATTCTCAACATTTTTTACATCGCTCTATACAAATAGAATATAAAAATATAAAACTAGAATATAAAAATATTAAAATACAATGTAAAAAAGAAGAAATATAATTATAATTTAATTTATTGCTCACTTTCGTGTTACAATTTAACGATCATATACTCTTTCTATTTCATTCCTATGATTGCGTCAGTGTAAGTTTTGCCCTTCTACTGTATCCTGCCATGTCTTAACAATTTTTCTATTTTACAAGTGTTTCTTAATCTATTCTATGTTGCATAATCTTCTTTTATCACTTTCTTGTTCTTCCCATCCTTTTCTTCTCCCTATTATCCCCTGTAAAATAGTCAAGTTTTTACCATTCTCCTCTAATTACCTCTTTCCAATTCCTGCCGCTCTCTCCACTTGCTTCACATGCATCAATCACCTGTTCCACTGTTTCTTCCTCTTTCTTACAAAGCCTACATACCCTCTCTTCTTTAGCCAATATTTGCATGCCCTTGTTTCACAATGGAGAAATAATATGTTTTTGAGAAATTCATTTTAAAATTAAAAGAATATATAAATAGAATATAAATATAATTTAAGATTTTTTTGTTACGAGCAACATCTCCAATATCGTTCAAGGCGCATGCTAACAGTTCACAATCTACAAGAGATTCGTCGTCGAAAGCACGATACGTATCTAATGTTTCGCAGACAACACCGCTCTGTTCTAGCACGTTAACAAAATTTAAAAAATTTCATGTGCACAAGAAATGTAGTTTCACACAATCGCGAACACACATGGTCCATACACAGCTCAAGATTAAATAAAAATGTTACTTTGTCCGGTTTGAAATACAGCGACTTATTATGTAGTGTCATCTGTACAAAACGAAATATAAAATAGAAATAAAAAAATAATTATGGTTGCGGTGGCGGGGGTGGCGATATTGAGGGGGGTGGGAGGGTGACGAGGACGACGACGATGACGACGGCGATGATGATAGGAGCCCCTCGAACTCCTCGGGGAGGGGCGATGACGATCGCGAGGGCCGCAGGCGCAGCAGAGCCGCCGATAATAAGATTGAGCCCCGCAGCTCACGATCGCGCAAGATCTGTAGCCGCCGGGCCCTTAGCATCATCAGCGAAGGTGGTGGGGAGCCCTAGGACATACAAACATCGACATAATATTGATAAATTAAACGTAATAAACATCAATCACACAAAACAATGCAAGCTATTATATACCGACGGAGACGACTCCGGGGATGTCGGCAGTGATGGTGTAGGTGGTGGCGAGTCCTAGAACTCAACAATAACTGATATAATATTAGCACGTTAAAAACGTAATAAACATCAAAATTCGCGAAACATTGCAGAGTATTAGGTACCTACATACCACTGGATTATCCTGCCACATCGCCCGATCAAAAGTAGGAATAATTTTCCAGTATCCCATTATGGCTGTTTTATGTTCGAAGTCGCGGTCGCGCTTGACAGACGACTGATCTTGCAGCACTCATACAATTCGTCACATGTGGATCCATATCTAAATTTGCATACATTGCAAAATAGGATGTCTTTATTCTTCACCTTCTTCTTCACTGACCACCCCCTTCCTCCTTCCACTCATCTTCTTCGAATTCTTCACTGACCACCCTCTCCTTTTTGCACGCATTTTCTTCGAATTTTTCACAGATAAGCCCCTTCTTCTTTGCACTCAGCATTCGAGTTGGGAGTGTTTTAGTAATTATTTTAAATAGATTTATTTACATATAATGATGTAGTATTGTAAAAGAACAATTTTTATTTAATTAAGTAAAATTCATTTTTTTTACCTTTTGTATCATAATTAATATAAATTGTATTAATCTCGAAATTAAAGAAGCTGATTATAAATTATTTTTTATGTGGAATAATAATTAAAAATTTATAATTATAAATTTATAATTAGAGGTGATATGTTATCCAATTTTATTGATATCTAGTTTTTAAATGAATTTATTCACCTATTTGAAGGAATAGGAGGTTGGCTCTGTTCCCTTATTGAAACACACAATAGTTCAAAGTGAGTCTTTATTTGAATGTCTTATGGCGGACAAGATGTTAACCCTTGTCGAGGTGTGGGCGAAGACTGGCGTCTGCCGGACGCACAATTTTCCGGCAAGACGCGCGCTACTAGAAACACCTCCTAATTGGTTGACCCGATGCCGGTGTCAACCAATCGGTACTTTTCAGGCCCAAAATCGCGCCACCTATTTCGCGCATCTTCGACGCGCTTTCACCGTAACGGGGGTGAGATTTGGCGGGAGAAACACGCCTGGCCATGCAGCGGGATTTCCCCCAGGCCCGGAGGCGCATAACGTGGCCGGTCGCAGGCCGCCGGGCCTCGCATCGTGGGCCCTTCGGAAACTCTAGATTTATGATACCCGTAATAACTATTGAGGCCGTAAACGAAAGTCCCGAAGGAAAACATGCTTTGTTCAAACTTCAATCACAAAAGGAACGGAAAGCGGCTTACTCAAAAATAGTTTTGTTGGCGCGCGTGTCATAAACCATACCGACCATTTGCACACCAAATGTTCGTACTTGGTCGTGCCGATGGCCGCTACATGTTTATCAAAAAACATGTCTTTTTTGATTAATAATTTGACGTCGGCCCTGCCCAAATGAATAATTTTTAAATGGCAGCAGTATATTGACTATACAAAGGTAGCATAATGATTAGTCTTTTTATTGAAGGCTTGAATGAACGAGAGTAGGTATAATAGGCCGATTCTGGATCAACGCAGGGCGAGGGGTGAAGCGGGGCGAGGGGAACAGCAGCGGTGGCGAGGGGGCAGGCGGGTGGGGGGACCGCGACTCGTGGAGGTGGGGGCCGGGACCCAGGATCACTGGCGGTAGAGGGGGGTACCTCGAGGTCACGTAACGCGTTCCTCGACGATGACACGTCACGCGTTGCAGGAGGAAGCGATCCGCAACCCTCTTATCTCCCCGAGGCCAGATCGCGCCCCGATATTCGCTACTTTGGAATCGAGTGTAAGAGAGAGAGAGAGAGAGAGAGAGAGAGAGAGAGAGAGAGAGAGAGAGAGAGAGAGAGAGAGAGAGAGAGAGAGAGAGAGAGAGAGAGGTACGATATGAATCTATCCTTCTCTCTCTCGTTGCAGGGGGTCGGAAACATACCGAGGTACGTCGCGTAGAAGATGCGAGTCGACACCTGCACGGCTGTTGCGTAATAGCCGCGCCAAAAACATATAATGTTCGAAGGTCAATTACCGAGAATAATGAGGTACGTCGCGTAGGAAACTGATGTGAGTCGAAATCTGCACGGCTGTTGCGTAATAGACGAGCCAAAAAACATATAATAGGCGAAGGTCAACTTCCGAGAATACTTCAAAGCGATTCGCAACCCTCTTAACTCCCCAAGACCAGATCGCGCCCCGATATTCGCTACTTTGGAATTGAGTGTACGAGAGAGAGAGGTACGATATGAATCTATCCTCCTCTCTCTCGTTGCAGGAGGTCGGAAACATACGGCGGTACGACGCGTAGGAGATGATGCGAGTCGAAACGTACCGTTTCGTATCGAGTAGTCCGAGAATAATAATAATACGCAGCATCTTTGCGCGAGCAATCGCGAGACCTCGAAAATTCAAAGCGAGCCGACACGCTTCTATCTATCGTTCGAAGGCGCGATTGCCGCGACGAGCAAACAAGGAGTACGAGAGAGGCTAGATATTGTCGTGTATCTCTCCGTCTGTAGTCCTTTGTCGGTAGGCGATCAAAGAAGAGACGGCGGTATGTCGCGTGGAAGATGTAACGCGAAACTGGCGTGGTTATCGCGCCAGAAGCGTGTCGAAACATACCATTTCTTATCGTGTAATCCGAGAATAACGCGCGGTAGCTACCGAGATAATACGGTGAGTAAAAGATCGATAGGACTTAAGGTGGAAATCTACGCGTCCCATTGGGGTGCAATGGGGTAGGGAGAGTTTAGGTAGGGATAATCGTATATTTAAAGCAGGTCGCGTCTTCGACAGGGTAAAATCGTGAATGGTAACGCGTCGGAAGATTTGTGTGATATAATCGTTGCGCGTCTCGCGTTTTATGACAACGGTATCTAGTGAAGTGTTACATACGTTGACAATAATAATAATAATAATAAATGTGTCCGACATCTTGACGCGAGTTTGACTACGTGGCGGAAACGTGTCGCGGAACGATATACAGTCTGTTATATCAAGTGACAACATGGATACGTTCAAGAACGCGTTCGTGCTTTTGGCGCGAATGTCCGAACTTTTGAGGACCACCGCGGAATTTCGCGAGTGGATGAACAGGTGCGACGAGACCGTACGGCACATGGTCGTGTATCAACGAGGCGAACGCGTGCCGGTGTGGGAGAAGCAGCGGATGGTGTCGCTGCTCGCGCGAACGCAAACATTGCGCGCGATAGTGCGAGGACGATTATCGCGAGTAGGGTACGGGGTCGCCGCTCGAGCGACGGCACCCAAGGTCGTGTGGGAGGAAGTCGAAACAGCGTTCGAGAAACGTTTGTTGACCGGCGCTGTGATCAACGTCGGGATCGCCGATCCACGCCTATTCTTCGAGAATGCCCGTCGACTGGTGATTTCTCGCGTTACGAACGCCATTACGGAGCACCGCAGCGTATCCGTGAACACCGTGCTAAACGCGGAATTCGTGTTGCGGGACGAGAAGGATGTAAAGAGTTTCGCGACACGCAATAACGTACTGTTCATGTCGTATAACGTTCGCGAGTGGTACGCGACTCAAGTGATAGCTCCGACGTTGGTCGCGATAGAGGAGTTTCAGGAGCGCGAGAGTGGCTGGACCTTACGGGCGGTACAGAATCTCATGATTAACATTAATAAGCATAATCCGTTGCGCGCCGGGTGCGACGTACCGCTTCCGCGAGCGGTCTCGACGAAAAAAGCGGTGGTGAACGTGCAGTGTAAAGAGAACGCGTGTTTTTTGTGGTCGGTCGTCGTTAGTTTGTTCCCGGCTGATACTAACGGCGACAGGATGGCGTCGTATCCGCATTATTCGTCGGTGCTTCGTACGGATGGCATGCAACTGCCGATGACGATGGACCAGGTACGGAAGTTCCAGGCGGCAAACGAAGTGTCCGTGAACGTGTACCTGTGGGACAACGAGGACGGATGCGTGCCTCTACGCGTGTCCTGCAACAAACGCGAAAGGAGACACGCGAACGTGCTGCTGGTACAAGATGGCAAGGATTCGCAGCGGTACAATTTCGCGTGCATCCGCAATCTCTCCAGGTTAATATCAAGCCAACTCAGCAAGCACGGACATCAAATGTTCGTTTGCGATAGGTATGCAAATAAGAATAATAAATCAAAAATTCGAGCGATACGTAACGAGCGAAGCGTTTACAGTGTTTTTTGTTTCCGTACATGTTTCAGGTGCCTCAACTTTTTCTCCTCGGTGGATTGATTGCAGCGGCACACCGCAGATTGCACGCGCTTGAACGAGTGCGCGGTTCAATTACCGTCCGAAGAGGAGAAAATTTTGAGGTTCCAGCATCACGAACGTAAGGAACGCGTGCCCTTCGTGATTTACGCGGACTTCGAGTGTTCGCTGGAGGCGATTGATCAACCGGCGATGGATCGTCGTCGCACGTACGAGTATCAACGCCACAGAGCGCACAGCGTGGGATACTACGTGCATTATTCCGACGACCAGGCTCTGTGCGGGTACCGAGCGCGTCGCAGTGACACCGACTGTGTGCAGTGGTTTGTGCGCGAACTGCGGGAATTCGCGAACGTTGCGTACTCGTGGTTGTGCGTGAAGAAACCGATGACGCCCTTAACGCGACAGCAGTGGACGAGTTTTCACGAGGCGACCGCGAGTCACGTGTGCGGGGGACCCTTCGACCGAGGCGAGGACGATGCGAAAGTGCGCGATCATTGCCACTCGACGGGTGAGTACAGGGGTGCGGCGCACAGATCGTGCAACTTACGGTATCAACGTTCGTGCACGATACCTGTGGTGTTCCACAACCTGTCCGGCTACGACGCGCACTTCGTCATCAAGGAGTTGGCAGACGCGTTCGAGGGAAAGATCAACCTCCTACCGATAACGAAGGAACGATACATATCCTTTACGAAGAACGTCGAGGACCTCAGGGGCGAACGCAAGAACTGGAGAAAAATGTTGAAGTTTCGCTTCGTCGACTCGTTCAAGTTCATGGCCACGAGTCTGCAGAAACTCGCATCGGATCTCGGGAAGGACAGACTTACGATCCTAAGACGCGAGTTCGAACATCTCCCTGACGAACAACTCGATCTCCTCACCAGAAAGGGGGTCTTCCCGTACGATTACGTGGCGTCGTACGACAAACTGCACGATACGCGACTGCCGCCTCGTGACGCGTTCTACAATCGTCTGAACGATAGCGATGTGTCGGAGGCTGAATACGCGCACGCAACCAACGTGTGGAACACTTTGCGTATACGGACATTAGGCGAGTACAGTGATTTGTATTTGAAGACGGACGTGTTGTTGCTCGCCGACGTGTTCGAAAACTTTCGTATAGACTCTATCGCGAGCTACGAACTGGACCCGGCGCATTACTGTACGTTACCGGCGTTCACGTGGGACGCGATGTTGAAATACACGCGCGTCGAATTGGAACTGCTCACCGACGTGGACATGCTGGTGTTCGTGGAGCGAGGTATACGCGGCGGCCTGAGCCAGTGCTCGCATAGGTACGCGCGCGCCAACAACAAGTACCTGCTGACATCGATGTACGACGCGACGCAACCATCCACGTACTTGATGTACTTCGACGTGAACAACCTGTACGGATGGGCGATGTCGCAGGTGATGCCGCGCGGTGGATTCCGATGGCTGGACGACGACGCGGTTGCCGCTTTGGACGCGAACTCCTTGCCGGAGGACGACGGACCGGAGGGCTACCTGCTGGAAGTGGACGTGGAGTATCCGCGGGACATTCACGACGAGCACGCGGACCTTCCGTTCTGTCCTGTTCGCGAGCACGCGCCCATCGGTAAGCAGACGAAGCTGATCGCCACGCTCCGCGACAAAGAACGATACGTGGTCCACTATCGGTACTTGAAGCAGTGCATTCGACACGGACTTCGCGTATCGAGAATTCATCGCGTTCTGCGGTTCGATCAATCGCGTTGGTTGCGCGACTACATCATGCTGAACACGGAGTTGAGAACGCGAGCGACCAGCGATTTCCAGAAAACACTGTACAAGCTAATGAACAATGCCGTGTACGGGAAAACGATGGAGAACGTTCGAAATCGAATGGACGTGCGACTGGTGACGCGGTGGGACGGACGTTACGGCGCCGAATCGTTGATCGCGAAACCAAATTTCCATAGTCGCGCGATATTTTCCGAACACTTGGTCGCTATCGAGATGCGAAAATTAAAAGTGAAGTTCGACAAGCCCATATACGTGGGCATGAGCGTGTTGGACGTGTCCAAGGTGTGCTTGTATGAATTTCACTATGACTACTTGCGCGCCAAGTTCGGTGATGGGTGCAAAGTGTTGTACACGGACACCGACAGTCTCATGTATCTGCTGCGGTGCGAGGACGCTTACGAGCAGCTGAAAAGTGACGTCAGTGCGCGATTTGACACGAGCGATTACGTGGTGGACAACCCGTACGGTATGCCGCGCGTAAACAAGAAGGTGCCAGGACTCATGAAGGACGAGAACAACGGTACCTTGATGACAGAGTTCGTGGGACTTCGATCGAAGATGTACGCGACTCGAGTGCGTGACGCGTCGTCGTCGGCGGGAACGTACGAGACGAAAAAAGTGAAGGGGGTAAAGAGAAGTGTCGTAACGAACGAAATACGTTTCGAGGACTACGTGCGGTGTCTTCTCGAGCACGCGGAAACTACGGTACAACAGAACCATATTTGCGCGCGATTAAACGATGTGTATTCCGTGAACGAACTGAAGACCGCGCTCAGTCAGTACGACGATAAGCGTTACGTTCCAGCCGATCGGATCGAAACCCTTCCGTGGGGACACTATCGGATTCCCGAGTGCGACGACAGTGATAGTGACAGTGGTACGGTTAAGTAGATACAATAGTTATGTGTATAGTTATATGTATATGTAGATTCGTAGTAATGTCGCGTACAATATATATATTGATGTGTATACAAGTATGATACACTGTATGAACGTAGAGGGGGCTTTTAGTGGGTATGCCAGAAATAGAGAGTCCCACATAACCCCGACATAACTGTTGTCGGGGTATGCGTAATGCATTTTCCCCCTCTTTAAAAAAAAAAAAAAAAAAAAAAGTATGCAATGGATGGACATAAAATGTTTTCTTAATATACGTATGTATAATATTACACATTCATGTAAATAATGTACAAAGATCGTGATATATATTGTGCTTTATTTTTTGTTAAATACAAAGAACGAAATAAATGTATATGTATATGTAATAGTAATACTAATAAAGAGTTGCTATTGAATCAGAGAACATCCTTTTCCCGTATCCACGAGTTCTTGGACGAGTCGAATCCCAACCATTTCACGTACACCTGGTTACCCTTGCGACGAATAATCTTCTCGATCAGATACACGTCCGGATTCGCGACCGAATGCAGTTCGTGCTCGTAGAATCCGCCCGAGATCGGCTCGCCCGCGGAATCGCGTAGAATGTACGTGACAGGACGCGTTCGTTGTACAGCGGTGATTTCAAACACCTCGGTCGACCAGTTCGGCGTGTATCCCTTCTCGATGATCGTCTTGAATTTGCTGACGCGTACTTTGTCGCCGAAGCGGAATTTGGCGCGTTGTCGTCGTCGTTGCTCGACACCCGACGATACGATGAACGGTAAACGAGTGGCGGAGGTCACGTCGACGGGTCGCGCGTTGATCGTGCGATGTTTACGATGATTGTAGGTGCGCACGAGCGTCGGCAGTAGATTCAACCAGCGATAAGAGGCTTTCAAGGAGAATTGTTTCCACATCAGATTCTTCAGCGTGCGATTGAAACGCTCGATGATCGACGCTTTCATCACGTTGTACGTCGAGTAGTGGTTGATTCCGCGAGTCTTCGCGCATCGTAGAAACTCCGCGTTGTAGAACTCCTTTCCCATGTCGGTTTGTAGGTTTCGCGGACATCTGCCGCTTCGTCGCAACACGGTCGCGAACGCCTCGGTAACGTCGCGGCCGCTTTTCGTTTTCACGGGAACGGCCCACGCGTACTTGCTGAACGTATCGATGATCGTGAGTATGTAGTTGTAGCCCCGATTGTGGGTTGCGTACGCGCGCATTTCCACCAAATCTGCCTGCCACAGATCGTCGTAGCCTCGAGTGACTACGCGTCTCCGTGGGAAATTTCGTCTCGCTGGAGCGTGCAGTTCGTCGACCAGTTGTATTCGCTCCTTACTCGCGCCCATAGCGACGATAACGTTCCACGACAAGCAACAGATACTGCACCAGGCACTCGAAGCACGTACGGTGTCGACGGGGTTTGTCGTCGTAGTCGTCACTCATCGCGACGCTTCCTTGCCTTTCTGTACTTCCGCGATCAATGTCGCAAGCACGTCGAGTCTATCCTGCAAGTGATCGAATTGTTGTTGCAGCGTGGTATTTATCGAATTCTCCGAATCACGGATGCGTCCTTCCACGGCGGTATTTATCGCGGTCGTCAAAGCGTTCAGTCGCGTCGTCGTCGATTCGTTCACGTCGTACACGTATCGTTTCGTCGCAGCGTCGGTATCCTCCTCCGGATGCGCCACGCGACGTATCTTGCGTTCCATAGCGTCGAACGTTGACCGATCGGTGCCCAGACACAGCGCGTTCTCTCGCACGTGATTCGCGACGTACAGATTCCGCGAGCGAATCGTCTCCGTGCGTCGATCGTTGTCGTCGTCGTCGTTGTCGGCACTACCGTGCAAAGGTGCTCCAAACTTGTTTACCGACATGTTGGGTGGGCGGTGATCGCGAACGAGACTGACGCGTAATCGAACCGACCGATCAATTTATGATGAGACCGGCTTCGCGAAGTTCCTCCAAGATGGACGCGATTTCGTTGTCGTGTCCGGTGTGTCCGGCCTCGCGCGACGCCAAGAGCAATCGCAGTCTATCGACCAATTCGTTCGGATCGTCCCAGTACACGTAATCGATCGCGTTATCGGTAACCGTCATCGCGTCATCGGTGGGCAATCCTCGACCTTCGTGCGTGACGCTGTCGCCAGAAACGCGGTCTCCACTACGCAACAACACCGACACGATCTTCCTGTACTTGTAACCCTTGTTGCCTAGCGTAGGTTTGCTAGCCGAATGGTCCCGTCGAAGCGCGTTCGTCGCCAACAAGATGTCGCGGTACGCCTCGAGATCGGCGTTCGTGTACGCTTGCTCGTTGGGCACTCGCATGAACAGCAGTTCGTACAAGCCTCGCGTGCCAGCGAATCGCTTGCCTTTCACGCCAACGTCGTCGTTCTCGCCGATAGCGAGCACGGAATCGCCGATCATCAGCTGTTCGTCGTCGTCTAGGTACACGCCGTACACGTTGTCGATGAGTTTCTTAGTGTCGGTGAAGAACAAGCGCAGATATTCGCGCGATAGCGGCCCGCTGACGTTTCGAGTGTACGCGTCGAGGTTTTCGACGGTGGTGGTTGTGGTTTTTGTATCGAGAACTTCTCGAATCGTTTCGTCCGTCTCGCCATGGTCCGGCTCATGTTCCTCGGTTGTTTCGTAGACGTTGCTGTCGTCGTCGTCGTTCGAATCCAGAAGTGGAGTCGTTTCGGGCAGTATCGTCGCTTCGGTCGTGGACGGAGTAAAGGATAATCGTTTCTTCGAACGTTGCTGCTTCCGCTTGACGAGCGATGACGTCGCTGGACTCGTTTTCCACGTCGCGGTGTTCTCGACCAAATGTTTCAGCGGTTCGACGATGGGACGCATGCTCTCCTCCGCAGCAGCTTTCGTCGCCATTTTACCGAGCTTTAGGTTCATGTATTTCCGTCGAATAGCGGCGCTGATTTTAACAATTTTCTTCTTCGTCTCGACCTCTCGCGGTTGTTGTTTTTGTTGTTGTCTACGACGCCGTTTCTGTTGTATTTCTCGTTGTTGCGCGATCTTAATGTTTACACCGCTGGTAGCTGTTTCGTTAGACATCCTGGTGTGTGTGTGTGTGTGTGTGTGTGTGTGTGTGTGTGTGTGTATGTGTTGCTCGACGAAGGACTCGCGATCTACTGAGGTTCACGAGCTATCGCGAACTCGTTAAATCCTCGTCGATATAGACCATCGTACCGGGCACGGTCCTTGTCGATGACAACGAAGTCGTAGCGTCGTTTCCAGCATTTGGCGCACAGGTCGGTGAACGCCTCGAACGTCATGTCCGTGTTCACGTGATCGTTGTACACGCGACGCAAGTTCGTCCCGTACTGTTTGAACAGCACGTTGTCTCCGATCAAGTGTTTCGGTATTCTCGCGTACGATTGGCACAGGTAGAAGCAGTCCACGTTCGCGTGCCTGCCCATGGAGAAGTATTCGCGGATCGCCGTCTGTTCGTCGCACGCCACGTCGTCGAACACGAAGATCGAATCGGGCAGAGCGTCCCTCGGCGGGACGATCTCAGCGGTGTTCGAGTAGGGAAAGTACCCGAGTCCACCGACGCGCGACAACACTCGCTCCAGATACCGATACTTTGGCTGTCGCAACGATTTCGGGTAACCTGAAGGCGAAACCTGTCGAGCGAATCAGAATCGTAGCGCTCCTCGAATCGATCGCTATCGAAGAACCGTCGACTTACGACTGGCCTCGCGTCTCCGTGCATCTGCATTTTCACGCGTATGGTTGCGGTAACGCGTAGACCAACGAAGAATAAGAAGAAGAAGAAGAAGACGACAGGATCGGGACTCGTGAACGCGATCATAAATCGTTTACCGTTCGAACTACACATTCCGGGATATCAGTTCTGCGGACCGGGGACGCGTTTGTCGAAGCGATTGGCTCGCGGCGACGAAGGCGCGAATCCGCTGGACGCGACGTGTCGAGAGCACAATATCGCGTACTCTCGTCGAAAGGATTTGGAGGGACGATACGAGGCGGATCGAGCGGTAGCCGAACGAGCCCGAGAACGCGTGTTCGCGAACGACGCGACTTTCGGCGAAAAAGCCACTGCGACCGGAGTGTGGGCCGCGATGAAAGCAAAGACTAAACTCGGTATGGGTATGAGACGAGGAGTAGGAAGAAGAAGAAGAGGAAGGACTACGGGACGGAAACGCAAATCCAGAGGACAACACCGTATCCTACCGGTAGCGAAACGTGGATGCTTTCTTCCGCTTCTACCGCTCGTGCTGCCCGCTTTGTCGGCTATCGGAGCATTGGCCGGCGGAGCTGCCGGTATCGTCAAAGCGGTCCACGACGCGAAGGCCTCGCGCAAACAGCTGGAAGAAACGTTGCGTCATAATCGCGAGATGGAAGGGCGAGGACTGTATTTGTCACCGTACAAGCGCGGCGCCGGCGTGAACCTGCGACGACGACCGAGGAAAAAAAAAACTCCGCTCGACCGGGCTTGCGGCGGCGGCGATAACGCGACAGCAGCTACAACTACTACCTATGACTAACCTGCAATTAGAGCGCGAGTGCGTCGACGTACCGTTCTTTCGGGGGGTATTTATGCGCGACACGCTCCCCGCGCGCGTACGATCGAACGAATGCGGCATCGCGAATCTGGACGAGAATCGCGGCGAAGGTACATACTGGGTAGCGTACGCGAAACGCGGACCGCGCGTACAGTATTTCGACAGTTTTGGGAATTTGCGACCACCCGCGGAACTGATCGACTATTTCGGACGGGGAACGACACCTACGACAACTACGATCAAGTACAATCAGGATCGCTTTCAACGTTTCGACCAGATGAATTGCGGTCACTTGTGCGTACAATTTCTGCGACAAAAAGCTCTGGAATTTTGGCCTCGGCGCTTCCCGAGATAAATTGACGCGATACCTTACGTCCTCGTCACTTTCGCTCTCTCGGTCTCACTAGCGTAACCTACAGCGGTACGATGTCGCTCACGCTCACGTTAACGGGTCGGAGCAGCGTGCTCACGGTCAATTACTTTCCGCCGATCGATTTGAGCGACGGACAGTACGAACTAGGACTCGCCGACTTGGAGACGTTTCACACGATACCGAACATCTACTCGAGCAACGACACGTTCTACTTCGTAACGAACAACAACAACAAGAACGCCGCGATCCCCGGCATCGATGCCGCTAGCGACCGCGTTACGATCCCCCATGGCTCCTACGAATTAGACGCTATCGCCAAGCACTTGAGGCGTCAACTGCTCGATCGATATCCTAGAAGACGCGACGACAACGAGACCGACGACGACGATAACAAGTATCCGCTAGTGCTACGAGCTAACAACAACACCATGAAAAGCGAACTGTGCTGCTCGTTCTTCGTGGACTTTACGCAACCGAACAACGTGGGATCGTTGCTGGGATTTTCGCCGACGCGTGTCTTATTGCCGAGAATCTGGTACGAGTCCGACGAACCCGTGAACATTATAAACGTTAACGTGATCAGAGTAACGTGTAACGTCACTGCCGGTGCGTACAGCAACGACATATCCGTACACACGATTCACGAATTTTCGCCTCGCGTACCACCGGGATATAAGATATCGGAAACTCCGCGACACGTCATTTACCTACCGATCGTTGCGCGAGCGATACACGAACTAACGGTACGCATCGTCGATCAATACGATCGCCCTATAGATTTTCGCGGAGAGGAAATAACGATTCGCCTGCACGTGCAACGACGTTCGCGCGATAAGATAACGTGAGCGCGCGAGGGTTTAATATGTTGGTGTTCGATCACACGTACGACTCATCATCATCATCATCGTTCACCGCTCCTACTCCGGTCTCTGCCACGCATTATCGTCGAAACGCAACACCTTCACCGCCACCGACAACGCTGATAAAGACAGGGAGCGGAACAAGAGGAAGAAAAAGAAGAAGAAGCTTCAAATCGTTGACGCATCGAAACGCGTGTTTCCTACGATCCCTGGGATTCGTCGTAACATACTAACGTATCACTTATACGTACATACACACGTCTAACAGGACGTATACCATACTGAACGTGACGAGTACACCGACGTTCGACGATCACGTATCACGAAGATCGAGGTGCACGGCTACAATCCGTACGCCAACACGACGTACGACAATAACGACGAGATACGAATACCTATTCAGCAACAAGATCTGTACACGCTCCCGTGCGAAAGTTATCTCTACGTGGAAGGACGTCTCACTTTGATGACCGCCCCGACGACTACCGAGGAAGTGAAAGCTTCCGTGAGAGTTTTTCTGGACAACAATTGCGTCGCGTTCATGTTCGACGAGATTCGATACGAATTGAACGGCGTGGAGATCGATCGTTGTAGAAATCCGGGAATCACGACCTCGCTGAAACATTACGCGTCATTGTCCGTCGAGAAGAGCAGAGCGTTAATGAAAGCCGGTTGGGACCACACCATCGCACACGACCGCGAAATTTTTAATAGCCCGGCGTTCAATTTCTGCGTGCCCATGAACGCGCTACTAGGATTCTGCGAAGATTACAAGCGTATCGTGATGAACGCGCGACACGAGTTGATCCTGATTCGCGCGCGAGTCGATACGAACGCGATGTACGCGCCCTCTCTATCCTCCGCGATAATACCGAAACTGGAGATACGCAAGATACAATGGCGTATGCCGCACGTCGTGCTTGAAGACACTCAAAAACTGGCGATGCTACGTCTCCTGCAAAGCGATCGACCTATCGATATGAGTTTTCGATCGTGGCAACTGCAACAGTATCCGTTGCTGCAAACGACAACCAAACACACGTGGACCGTGAAAGCCTCGTCGCAGTTCGAGATACCGCGATACGTGATATTCGCTACGCAAATCGAGCGAAGTTATAATCTCAAGAAAAGCGCGAGCAGATTCGACGCGTGCAAACTCACGAACGTACGATTGTTTCAGAATTCCGAGACGTATCCGTACGACGACCTGAACCTGGATTTCGATAAATCTAAATACGCGCTCCTGTACGATATGTACGCGAAATTTACCCGTTCGTACTACGGTCACGGCGAACCGTTGCTGAACACGACCGAATTTTTGCGATACGCCCCTATCGCGATCATAGATTGCTCTCGACAGAACGAGTCGGTGAAGAGCGCCACAGTGGACGTACGAATCGACTTCGAGTGCAAAGAGAACGTACCCGCTAATACAACCACCTACTGTCTCATCATATACGAGTGCATAATCCAATACAATCATTTGACGAACGTAGTGCGAAAAATCACGTGATTCTAACGACTACGACTACGACTACTATACCGATGAGGATAATCGCGAAATAGTCAGTAGCTCGTCTGCAGCCGTCGGTGACACTTGTTTTACTACATACTACTACATATTACTACCTAACAATGTTATCCGTCGTGGCCGACCTGCAAGGCTTCAAGACCGAACGTAACACGTTCGTCGCTAAGGAAATTGCGATTCTCGCGAACAATCGCGACACGGAAACGACCATTTGTCATTGGATTTTCGAACCACCGTACTCCTACGCTCGCCTGTCATCGTTCGAGAAGCGTCAAGCGACCTGGCTCACGACGAATCATCACGGACTTCGCTGGTCCGACGGCTGGGTGCCGTACCACAGGCTATCAGAAATGCTCGCTCGCGAGCTCGCAACCGTCGACGTGGTGTTCGTGAAGGGAGCGGAGAAGAAGACCTGGTTATCGTAACTGCTCCTACGAACAGATCCAAGCATCGTAGACATCGTTGACATGTACGAGAAGAAGAAGAACAACAACGACGATGACACCTGCGACTCCGACTCCGACGACGACGACTACGAGGATACCGACGAGGACAACGACGGCTCCGACGTTGACAACGATTATCGTGGAATCGTACCTCCTGCCACGGTCGTTCCTAACCTGAAAGCAATGCCAGCAAAGAACACTGTCCGATGCGCTTTCCACAACGGCGGCGGTTGTATGTGCGCGCTGGAAAACGTTCAAAAAATTTGGAATTATATGCACTGGGGACTCTAACGCTACACTTTCTTTTATCGTCTATATTATACAGTATATATTCCTTATATCTTAAATATTTTACGGACATTTATTGCATAAATAAACGCAATATTTTTTTATGAAAATATGTTAAGGCTTTTATTTTAACACCCCTCCTCCTCCTCCTCCTCCTCCTCCTCTTGTAACGACGATGGCTACCACCCCCCTCACCAACAAACTACACTTTGCATATGTGTGAGTGCAAACCACTATAAAAGAGGTACCGATCGGTCTTGCGGACCACATTACATCGCGTACGTTCGCGCTTACACAGTTAGTATCCACAACCGGTCAGTAGACTCAGCTGTAGTGCGTATTCAAAATGTTTAACCAACATTTCAACGCTGCTTCCTACATGGGCGAAAACCACCTCAACCGTTGCAACGCTACGGATTTTCCTGCTAAACAGCGTCGTCCGAATCTAAGGTACATTATATACGTCCGTATACTTTTCGATTTTACACGAAAACGTTCGATGCGTTAACTCTGCGTGTGTTTCTTACAGCGATACATCTGCGCCACCGCCCAAGAAGGCCATCATACGAATTATGGAACGCGATTACCCATTAACATTGACCACGTACAAACGCATCGCAATTGGAGTCCATATCGACCAGGATTCGTGTCGCGTTGAAATCGCGATAGTCGACAACAAATCCAACGAACTGTGTTTCCCCATGTCTACGTGGAAACTTCTGCTGCAGCAAGAACCGGAGATACTTCAACGTCTCTGTAACGACACAACTCCATCGCATCAAGACTCTATCGTCGTCGATCATTTACGCATCGACTTTACACGAATCAACAGTCAACGAATTGTCAAAATATTGGATGATAGTTCGTCCATATACATGGTCGAAGCTACGATACGGCAAAAGTTTAAATACGATCGCTGCATCGATCACACGTTCTCGTGGTTGTCGGAAATTCTAGACTCCGTAAGCCTCAAATACGCTTCCTTCGTAGCCATTATACGCGCCGCTACGACACCGATCGCGGACTATGAAAAACTCATTTCCGAAAGCGAATACTTCGAACCACATTCTTTGTTAGATTGCGAATTATTAGCGTTATGCTTGGACTCCATTATACGTGATGCTCGCAACGTATCCCAATAATGTATACATGTCTATATATATGCTTTACCAATAAATACAATACTTTATCGCACGAATATCTGTATTGTTTGATACCTTAAACGATCCTTTCCTATCCTCGCAGGATATCGTTTATCCAAAAAAAACTGGTGTTCTTTCAATCTTCGTTTCTTACACTAGGTATGTTATGAGATCTGGACAACATCTATACCTCTTATTACGCATTTCGAATAATATCGCATCTCTCCCACCGAATATGCTCTTGATAATCATCTCTAGCCTAATGGACCACCGAAAACAGTATTCGATTACATCGCTTTATTCTTGTGCACATCATATTTTGCTGTTACGTGAGATCTTTTAAGTCATATGCGTATTATTCCTTCTCGAAAGTTTACCGTCCAAAATTATCGCGCACCGATGCCGCGCATTATTCTCGGAAGTTGACCTTCGCCTATTATATGTTTTTTGGCGCGGCTATTACGCAACAGCCGTGCAGGTTTCGACTCGCATCTTCTACGCGACGTACCTCGGTATGTTTCCGACCCCCTGCAACGAGAGAGAGGAGGATAGATTAATATCGTACCTCTCTCTCTCTCTCTCTCTCTCTCGTACACTCGATTTCAAAGTAGCGAATATCGGGGCGCGATCTCGTCTTGGGGAGATAAGAGGGTTGCGGATCGCTTTGAAGTATTCTCGGAAGTTGACCTTCGAGCATTATATGTTTTTGGCGCTGTTATTGCGCAACAGCCGTGCAGGTGTCGACTCGCATCTTCTACGCGTAATACCTCCGCATGTTTTGACCACGGGCCGAGAGGATGAGTCATCGGCGGTACCTCCCTCTCTCCCCTCCCCCTGCCCCTCCCCCTTGTGTGTGTGTGTGTGTGTGCGCGTGCGCTCGCGCGCGCATTCCCTCGCCATCGCGGTTCCCCTCGCCCCGCTGCACCCCTCGCCCTGCGTTGATCCAAAATCGGCCTATTATACCTACTAACGAGTTGATGAAATATTTCCTGTCTCTAGATTAAACTGTTAATTTAAATTTTAAGTAAAAATGCTTATATTTTTCTATGGGACGAGAAGACCCTATAGAATTTTATAATTTATTTTAAGAGTAAGTTTCAATAAAATAAATTATATTATTGGGAGGATATTTACATTTAATTAACTTTAAAAAAATTTATCCAATTATTTTTGTTTCAAATGATACTTTATTGAAAATTATTAGATTTAATTATCTTAGGGACAACAGCGTAATATCTTTGGAGAGATCATATTTATAAAGATGATTGCGACCTAGATGTTCAAATAAGATATAATTTAAATGCAGGAGTTTAAATTTTAAGTCTGTTTGACTTTTAATATCTTACATGATTTGAATTCAGATCGGCGTGAGCCAGATTGGTTGCTATCTATATTTATCAAATCAATTTTTGTACGAAAGGACTTAATTTATAAATTATTTTTTGCCATATTCAATAAAAATTGGAATATTTTATTTATTAAGAATAGGCGTTTACCCTCTGATAATTGTTGGTTGGGCCTCAAATTCTAATTATTCAATATTAGGAGAGATTGAGTCAATTTTACAGTCAGTTTCTTATGAAGTAAGTTTATTTTTAATAATATTTTTTGTAATTTTATTAATTGAAAGTTATTCATTATTGGATTTATATAAATTTCAATATTAAATTTCAATATTATATTAAATTTATTTTAATTTTAATTCCAATACTAGGACAAGAAAACCGTGGATAGGTTTTTTAAAATCGGAGATCAAGTGCTACTGCACGACGAGACGCTAAGACGCGGACGGTCAAAACACTAACACCGGCTTGGATAGGTCCCTACACGATTCAAAACACACAAGATAACAATAATTACAGTATAAAGGGCGACGAACAATCCGCGTTTACGCGAACCGACTTAAACACTTTATAGAATAGGGCAGGAATAGGGAAATGGTCGCAGGTATGAGGGAAAATAACAGCACGACTAAGTAGATTTGAAAAAAAAGAGGTGAAATATATTTATTTTTAAGAATTTTAAGTAAGAATTTAAAATAAGTAATCTAACTACCCCGGATATTCGCCGTTTCTTAGGGCGGCCGCGATGGCGGCTTCCCAAAGGAACCACAAGCGTGTCCGTCGCGTGGGCTCAACGACCAGGTCCCCGTGAGGCTCTAGAACAATCACCAGACGCGAAACAATTAATTTCGAACAATGGAGAATAAACAAAACGTAAACAATGGGAAACTCACCGAACAAGGTCCGCACGCCCCACGCGTCCTCGTCGTCTAACCAGGCAGCGTTCTCAGCCTCAAACCGACATCGCTCCGTGCGATACTCCCGCACCGCCCGTCAGTATTGAATGTTCATGTAACTCGGTGGAACCGGAAACTCCAAACTCTAGAAAATAAAACGAATGTTAAACCCAAGCACACTCCTGCGAAGACGCGAAAACATTAACGAACTTGCACTTAACGTACCAACAAAAACATCGCGAGCTCCCGCGGGATGGTTAACAAAGTCAACATGTTCGGCCAGTAGATCGCAACGAAATAAGAAGCGACCAAGAAAATCGATTCCCATATGCCTTCACTTCTCACTTCTACTCAAGCCCGTACAAAGAAGATAAATTGTCCTACGTTAGCAAAAAAAAATTATCTCACACACGCACAAGGAAAGACTTCGCGACCAACAAAACGAAACACAGACTACACCTTGACATTATAATTTACTGGATTTTCGTCCTACAAACGACGATACTACCCGCAGGAGGAGCAACCCCCGACACAGATTTCACTATAAAAGAATTCCAACACCACCCAGACATTTACTTCGAAAACCTAAGCGTTCTGCAGATTTATTGAGGTACCTGGAAGTTAGTATTACACGTAGACATATCTTACATCTACCGATTCGAAGCGAACCTCCAAATTGCACTATTTGATATACTTGTGCAATGTAAAATAAAACTTCTACCGACAACTTACAAAAATTCTGTAAAACATTCGCCACGAAAATCCAAGACAAGGTAGACTGCGTCGCCAAATTCCTTACCCACGTCCAGCAAACTAAAAGCTCAGCACAAAACAACAGCGTCGTGGACAAATGGACGGATTAGGTTACATAGGCAAATCACTCTCCGGGCTAATGGATTCCGAAGATAGAAAGAAAATCAATGATTAAATAGACCTTTTAAAAAGACAAGATAACTGACTAAAAAAATGCAATCAAGGGACAAATGCAAAGTATAAGAACAAATACCGAACTTCTCAACGAGACTCCACATGGCATACGAGACAACGAAAACACACTCTTAAACGCAATTTGGCAAATTCAATACTTACTCCAACAGACAACCAACATTACTAAATTTCGAGAGACAGTAGACGAACACCTCATACTAATAAACAGCGTCGCAGAAACACTATTGCACGACACGCAAGACTTGTTAGAATTCATTATGGATATAAAGAAAGGAGTCCTAAACCCACGATTAATACCACCGGCACAAATCATAACGTACCTCGCTTCCGCACTCGCACATATTCCGAAAGGACTAGACTTCCCAATTGGAATAAAATTAGAAATTTTGCACGGCCTGTACGAAATCCTTACGTTCTCCGCATTTTCGGATACCAAATCAATTACTGTAGTACTAGATATTCCATTGTTAAACGCGAAAAAATTCAAATTGAGCAAGGTACACCCGATACCCACGAAGATAAACGAATCGTTCTACGCATATATAGAATCCCTCGACTCACACGTTGTACTTGACACCTCTGTGCAAGATTACATACAACTAAGCAAACGGATGTAGCAAAATGTAAGACAATAAACGATCTGTACCACTGCACCTCTAATCACCCAGTGTTCAAAGCGATACCATACGGACCGTGCGAAGTACAGTTGTACACAAAATTAACAGAAACCCCAACCAATTGTAAAATGCGAATTATGACACTGAATCACACGAACCTGATAGAATTGCAACAACCAGGCACGTGGATTTAAATCGCGCCGAAATCGATACAACTAACAGTAACTTGCGACGACAAGACCACAAATATGTATAGCATTAAGGATTCTGGTATAATAACAATAAGAAACAAATGTACAATCACTACCGCCGAATTCACAATAGAAACTGGAAAACAATACGGAATAGAAAAAACATGGAATTACATACCTGGTTACAATTATCATTAGATGAAATTACACTTCCACAGACCACTCTAAATTCGTACTGAAATACAAATTTCGAGCTTAAAATGATAATCAAACACCCGGAAGAATTAGATAAAGTTAACAAACAAATTAGAAGACCTACAAAACGATTTAGAAAAACCCGAAATTATACCAATATACCAATATATCACTATAGCTTCTTTACACTATCCACAATAACGGAATTTATCACATGGGGACCAGTAGTGAAGCTAGGGGGATTCTATCCCAAGTCCTCTGAGGGGAGCGCGGAGGCAGGGGGAAGTGGGGGCGCACGGGGGAGCGCGGTTGTGGGAACTTTGGAGGCGGGGGCAGAGGGAGTGGAAATCTGTCTGCGCGCGCCCGAGCCGCGGAGTGGGGGAAACCGTAATCATGGAGGAGATCAGTCCAAGCCGAGCCGCCGCGGAGACCTCTCCAGACCTGGCCCGCCGTCGAAAATTTTTCAGAGGGATGCGATGACCTTGGCCCACCTCCGAAAACTTTTTCACACCTGACCCACAGTCGGAAATTTTTCCCAAACCAATATATAGCAAACAGACATTTTTCCCCCAGCGCAGAGATATAATATCGGATGATATCGGGAAAGATCGGCTTTTGCAAACCGCATATTCGGGGGACGGGAAAGAGAGAGAGACAGCATTACTTAGTGGTACAATCACAGTTATTTTATAACTAATTTCGGGGGAGGGAAAGGGGGAGCACTATGTGGTACAATCGCATGCATTCTAAAGCTAGAAATTTTTAAAACGTTCTGATTTAACGTCGCAGCGTATCGCGCGATCTCGCGTAATTTGAATCCTCTGGAGCAGCCGTGCGAGATGATGTCATTTTCACGGCGCGAAGAACGCTCGACCGAAAACATTGAACACATGCAGAAACATCAAATTAAATAAAAAATAATATTGGCAAGGAGAGAAGGAAGATGACAGGTAAATAAATTAAGAAAGAATATATGTGAAAATGGTTATATATTGTTACAAAAAATAGAATATAAAAATAGAGTATAAATAAAATATAAAAATAAAGGAAAATAAAAAAAAATAGAAAATATGTTCGAGTCCAGAATTCGAGTTTAATTCCTTAGCGTATTTAGATTTAAGTAGGTATAAGGTAGACTTAGGATTTTTAGGCTTAACTAGAATTAAGTAGGCGTAAGTAAGATTAAGTAGTTGTAATTTGTAGTTCAGTTTATAAGAGTCTCCCGTTATTGTATAAGTGCGGATTAATAAAACTTATCACACGAGAATGGTGAAAAACCCAAGAAGTGTTTGCGATGTGGTAAACGAGTTCGTATTCTCGTTTCTCGGTGTCTCTCTCTCTCTCTTTGATGGAGCAGTAAAGTAATTACTAGTTTCCAGCAGGTGAGTTTTGAACCGACTAACGAGAGCGCGGTTCTCGCAAAGAACCGCGACGATCGGTTAAGAGTGGGGAGAGAGAAGCACATGAGCATCGCATGACACGCTAGATGGAGACACGGTGATTAAAATCTTACAGCTAGATAATAAAACTATTTACAGTATGTACACGAAACATTCCGCCCGCCTTCATAGCGGGCACGCGACGAATGTTTCTTAGACGAAGATATCAGGGGGGTTACAATTCATTTTGCCTCGTCGCTTTTCGCGCCGGGCAAAAGACAAATTTTCGTGATCGGACGTTGTAGTGTCGCCTGGTGGGTACGTATCGTGACGACGCGAACAAGCCCATCTGGGCCAGGATGAACCGTAGTGATCCGACCAATGGGCCAGTGAGTCGGTGGAGTGGCCTCGTTTTTCACGAGGCAAAGTTGTCCGAGTTGGATGTTCGGGTGGGCAGCGGTCCACTTAGATCGCCCTTGCAGTGTGTGGAGGTATTCGGCCGACCACCGTTTCCAAAAATGATCCCTCATTTGTTGGAGTTGCTGCCAGCGAGTGAGTCGATTTTGCGACTCCGCAGTCAGAGACTGCTCCGGGACGGCTGTTAAGGGGGAGCCTACAAGAAAATGCCCCGGAGTTAAAAATTGAAAATTGTCCGGTTCGTCGCTTAAAGGAAAGAGGGGCCTCGAACTTAGGCAAGCCTCTATCTGATGGAGGAGAGTAGTCATTTCCTCAAACGTCAGTGGAGTGTCGCCGATGACTCGCCGAAGATGAAACTTCATCGACTTGACGGCGGACTCCCAGATCCCACCGAAGTGGGGAGCGGCCGGTGGATTGAATAGCCAGGTAGTACCCAGATCGGCCAGTAGAGGCGCTAATTTGCCCCATTCGTCGTTTGCGTCGGAGAACCAGCGTCTCAACTCCTTGTCCGCTCCGACGAAATTTGTCCCACAATCGCTGCGTATGGAGGCGCAATTTCCTCGTCGGGAGACGAACCGCCAGTAAGCTGCTAGAAAAGCGGCTGTCGTATAATCCGAGACAAGTTCCAAGTGTATCGCGCGTGTGGACAGACAAATGAAGACTGCGACGTAGGACTTTCGAGTCCGGTATCCCCGTCCGGGAGACGTTTTAGTGAAAAAGGGACCGGCATAGTCGACACCAGTGTTTAGAAACGGTCTTGCCGGGGTCACGCGAGGCGAGGGGAGATTCCCCCTTTGTTGTTGGGAAGCCTTAGCGCGCCATCGCCAACACGTGACGCAAGAGTGTATATAGTGCCGAACAGCGCGTCGACCTCCTAGAATCCAGTATTCTTGTCGAAGCGTGCTCAAGGTTAGTTGTGTACCTCCATGGAGAACTCGTTCATGGCAATCGCGAATGATTAAGACGGTGAAATTTCCCTTTTCAGGCAAAATAATCGGGTGCTTTTGGTCGAAATCCAGAAGGGAATGCTTTAAACGGCCACCGACCCTCAGGACGTTCCGATCGTCCAAGAAAGGAACGAGACGAGAAAGGGGCCCCCGGGAGATTGAAGCGGCCTTTTCTAGTCTCGAGATTTCCGTGATAAACGCGCCGCGCTGCGCAACTCTGGCCAAGGTAAGTTTAGCATCCTCTATCTCGGAAGGTTGAACATAGTTGATTTGAAAAGGGGGCTTGTGCTTGCGTTGCAGCTTAGACATATAACGCAGGCACCACGCGGTTACGCGAGTTACTTTCTTAAGCGAGGAATATCTCGTCAAGAGGTCCCACAAGGGGGGGCTCTCGGCTATCGTACTCGTATGAACAATAGTTTTCGAGCGCCTTTCTTCCGCCGTGCCGAGCTCGACAATGCAATTCGACTCGCAGTTGTACGTAGAATTTCGTAAGAATGATGGTCCTTGCCACCATAGTTGATAGTTAACGAGCGTAGCCCCGTTTATACCGCGCGACGCGCAGTCGGCTGGGTTTTCCTTCGTTTGAACGTGATGCCACCTAGCACTCGGCAATGAAGTTTGAATCTCGGAAACGCGGTTGGCGACAAACGTCTTCCACTGGAAGGGTTGCCCCTGTAACCAACTCAGAACTACTGTCGAGTCCGACCAGAGATGCACGTCACCGCGTGGTAAATTCAAAACTTTAGTAACGCGTATCATTAACCGAGTGAGTAGCGTAGCCGCGCACAATTCGAGTCGAGGCAAGGAATTTTGCTTCAAAGGAGTCACTCTCGTTTTCGCGGCAACCAGATTGATCTGTGGGTGTGACTGATCGAACGAAGAACGTATATAGATTACGGCGGCGTAAGCCTTTTCTGACGCGTCCGCAAACCCGTGTAACTCATAAGAACCAGTTTCCGGCTTCACGAGAAGCCATCGAGGTATCCTCAAGGAGGAGAGTGCTCCTAATCCAGCATAGTAGTGCTCCCAGGTTTCTACGAGGGAGGTAGAGAGCGGTTCATCCCATTCCAGTATTAGGAGCCATAGCGATTGAACGAATATTTTTGCAACAATTACTACCGGCGCGAGAAATCCTAAAGGATCGTACAGACTTGCGGTTTCTCGAAAGACTGTTCGTTTTGTAAGCGCTTCGTCTCGGATTTTCGACGAGACGGTAAAAACAAAGCAGTCTGAACTGGTCTGCCACTTCATACCCAATAAAGAGAAGGTTTCCTCAAAATTACAAGAAAGTTCAGGAGTAGAAGCTATATAATCGTGCGGCAGACTTTCGAGAAGCTCGGGCCGGTTCGAAGTCCACTTTCTTAGGTGGAACCCGCCCGCCTTGAGTAAGGAAATCAACTCACTCTGTAATTTGAGCGCGATCGGCAAGGTTCCAGCTCCCGAGATCACATCGTCCATATAGACGTCGTCATGCAAACAAGGTGCGGCTAAGGGGTAACGTTCCCGTTCATCCGCGCTTAATTGTTTAAGCGTACGCATCGCCAGATAGGGGGCACACGCCATCCCGTATGTTACCGTGAGTAGACGATATTCCAGTACTGGTTCCAACGGATTCTTCCGCCAACGAATGCGTTGGACGTCGCAATCGTCATTATGGACGCGTATTTGGCGGTACATTTTTTCAATGTCCGCCGAGAATACAATGGGGTGGAGCCGCCAGCGCGTTAGAATATCGAAGATCTCGGGCAGTAAATTAGGACCCGTATGGACTAGATCATTTAACGAGATACCAGAAGTCGTTTTGCACGACGCGTTAAAAACTACTCTAAGTTTAGTAGTAGTGCTAGACGAACGAATTACCCCATAATACGGTAAATAATAAACGTTAGTAGTATCTCGAGAATCTCCCGCGGCCAGAGTCATATGGTCGAGTGTCTCATACTCTTCCATGAATTGGCGATACGCCATTTCGAGCTCCGAAGACTTGAGGAATCTCTTTTCAAGCTTTCTTAAGAGAACCTCGGAAGTATGACGAGAAAGACCGAGGTCCCGAGTAGTACGAGAAAACGGTATCGTTACGATATACCTGCCACTGCCCTCGCGAGAATGCGTCTGAACGAAATAATCTTCGCAAGCCTTCTCATCAGCGGTTAAAGTAGAAAGTGGTGCCGATACCTCTTCTTGCTTCCAGAAATTTTGCAAGATCTCCGAAATATCGACATCAGTAGAGCACTGAAGAGTGACAGCGGTTTTTTGCGAGAAATTATCCAGATCGTCGACCCGGCCAGTAAGAATCCAACCCAGAATGGTAGCTTGGGCTACCGGTGTGCGAGGAGGGCCGCACCGTAACCCTTCGCGTATTATTTGAGAATAGACTTCAGCGCCTAGGAGAATATCCACTTTTCTAGAGGAAGCGAATTCGGGGTCAGCGAGTTCAAGATCGGTCAGATGTGACCAGGAAGTGGAAACCGGAACCGGACTCGTTCGATAAGCGGAGAGCCGTGGAAGCACCAGGGCTTGTGTCAAGATTTTGACCGAATCGCGATTACGATGTGAGATTCTTATATTGATCGAACCCCTCGAGTATGTTTTATTTTTCGCGACTCCTATAACTGGAATTTCAGTGGGTGACCTTGGGAGTTTTAATAATTGAGCGATACTCTCACCGACCAAGGACACCTCGGAACAAGGATCGATCAACGCTCGAACAGTCACCTCCTCCCCAGTATTGGACGCCACCCTGACCAATGCAGTAGCGAGAAGTACAGAAGCGCCAGGCGGTTGCACCTGTGCGCAATGAGTCGTTGCTGTGGTCGAGCTCGGCGACAGAGAAGTGCTCTTTCCAGACAGTGCGGGCTGCTCAGATACCTGCGAAATTGTTCCAGAAGAGGAAGGTTGTTCGATTGGAATGTGAATAGTGGTATGATGCTTACCCAGGCAAAGTTGGCAGCGCTTATTAGATTTACATTCACGAGAGGAATGCGCGGCCAAACAGTTAAAGCATAAATGCTTTTCTATTACCCGATTCTTTCTCTCCAGGGGGTCATGGCCTTGTACCTCGGATAGTAAAGTATAAAATGATCGCCTTGACACAGAGCACACTTTAGAGTCCCGTTGGCGCTCTTGGTTACACAGTGCGTCTTGGGCCGACGCGGGGCTCCGCTGGAAGCTGCAGGCTGTTTTCGGCCACCTCCTTGATGGCCAGATGACTCAGCTCGATTTTGGTCAGCTGATCCGTTCGGGCTGCCTCCGGACGCCACGAGAGCTCTCACCTGAGAGCTGAGGAATGTTTTCATCTGCTCGAAAGTTGGATGCTCCAGCGTTGCTCCAATGGACGTCTCCCAGGCCATCCTCGTTGTCGGGTCCAATCGTTCAGCCGTAAGCACCACCAAGAAGGCGCTCCAGTGGTCTACAGGGAGCTTCAGCGTGGCTAAAGCTTCTACTGCATCTCGTGTTCCATGCAGCAAATCCTTGAGTTGCTGAGCGGATTCTGTCGTCATCGACGGCAACGACAGAAGAGTCTTCACATGTGCGTGAATGAGGAGACGTGGGACGTCATATTGTTCCAGTATAGCCGCCCACGATCGCTTGAAGTTGTCCGCGGTGACCGTGACGTTTTGAATTAGTCGAGCGGCCTCTCCAGTTAAGCTAGTTTTTAAGTAATGAAGTTTATCCACGTCCGTAAGAGACGAGTTTTTCATTACCAGAGAGCGAAATAGATCACGAAAACTTGGCCAGCTCTGATAATACCCAGAGAATGAAGGTAGTGCGATCTTTTGCAAGGTCCTGCTATGTGAGTCGGTTACGGTTTGTACTGAGTCTTCCATTTGCTCAGGAAGATCGCCTTGAAGATCCAACAGGTTAGCTTTCTGCTGCAAGTAGGCTTCTTCGCACAAGTCCATTTGATCATCCTTGAAATAGGGTTTCTCCGCGTGTTCTTCCTTGAAAAGAGCGCACATTTTGGAGTTGTTTTGGAAAAACGTGGCCCAGTAATTTTCCAAAAGCTCCAACCGAGCGATTATTACGCCCTTTGTTATTTTACTAGCGCCTAGCTTCTTCATATTCTCAATTAACCTTGAAATCCGTTTGTACAAGTATTTCTGTTCTGAGATGTATGTATCCATTGTGTTTCAGAGTCAAGATCGTTAGGTCGAAGAAAAACTGTCCCAACCGGCACTGTTTACTCTTTCGAATGGCCTCGAGATTTTTCCAGTCCGTTTGATGCCTCGTTGACGCTAATTAATCACCAGAGTCTTTTGTCCAAGAAGAGTGAATTTTAACTCACCACAGCTCCGGCTCGAAGGACCATAATGTTCGAGTCCAGAATTCGAGTTTAATTCCTTAGCGTATTTAGATTTAAGTAGGTATAAGGTAGACTTAGGATTTTTAGGCTTAACTAGAATTAAGTAGGCGTAAGTAAGATTAAGTAGTTATAATTTGGAGTTCAGTTTATAAGAGTCTCCCGTTATTGTATAAGTGCGGATTAATAAAACTTATCACACGAGAATGGTGAAAAACCCAAGAAGTGTTTGCGATGTGGTAAACGAGTTCGTATTCTCGTTTCTCGGTGTCTCTCTCTCTCTCTCTTTGATGGAGCAGTAAAGTAATTACTAGTTTCAAGCAGGTGAGTTTTGAACCGACTAACGAGAGCGCGGTTCTCGCGAAGAACCGCGACGATCGGTTAAGAGTGGGGAGAGAGAAGCACATGAGCATCGCATGACACGCTAGATGGAGACACGTTGATTAAAATCTTACAGCTAGATAATAAAACTATTTACAGTATGTACACGAAACAAAATAAAAGATTATATATATATATATATATATATATATATATATATAGATAAAAGAAATTATATTAGGGAGGCGGTGGCGACGACTCCGACGACGGCGAGGAGTAATTGGCAAAGCCAATCGAATTGCAACAACCAATCGAATTGACGGTGGCGACGGTGTAGAGGGGACCGCGGTCGTCGCAGGGGCCCCTCTGGATAAGGCGCCCATGGGTGCCGTAGCCGCGCGGCCATCACGGGACCAATCACTCACCTCCAGGGGTGCGGGCTGTGGCGCGTCCTCCGCCGACAGTTGCGCCAACCAGGCTCTCAAAATATTTAGCGGTATGCCATAGAACACAGACACAAACGTCGATATAATGTTGACATATTAAACATATTAAACATCAAATCTACAAAACAATACAATGTATTACATACTTGTGGAGGCGGCGAAGGCAGCGGCAACGGCAAGCGGGGCGGCGAGGGGGGCGACGGTGATGGCGAGTCCTAGAACATAGAAACTCACGATATAATATTGGCACGAACGCCTGATTTGATCTCGCTCGATTTCAACGGTTAAACACGATAAAAATGTCAAAATATTGTTATGTACATACCTCAGGAATGTCTCGGCACGGTGGGTGATCGTGCTCAGGGGCGATCCGTAGTAATCCCATTGCACAAAAAGTTTCTCACAAAAAATCAGACTGCTGTCTTTAACGTTTTGAAGACAACTGGACTCGCAACATCTCCAGGCTCGCACCGATGTCTTTGTGCTCCACCTGCATTTTCGCTGACCATCCTCTCCTTCTATGCATCTTCTTTGAATTATTCACTGGCCACCCTCTCCTTCTTGCTTCTTCGCATGCATCATTTAGCTGAATGGCTTCCCCTTCTTTGGACACATCATCCGACTAGACATTACCACTTTGAATGTGTATCAAACGTCTATTGAACCACTTTGATCGCGTATCAAACGTGTATCATACCACTTTGATCGCGTATTGAACATCTATCGTACCACTCTGAACGTGTATGGTACCACTTTGATCGTATATTGGACGTCTATCATACCACTTTTAACGTCTATCGTACCACTCTGAACGTGCATCGAATGTGTATCGAACCGCTTTTACATAATAATAATTATAACTATCGTCTTAATCTAGCGTACATCACATGCAGGAGGTTAGGTTGGGGAGGGTGAAGAAAAACATTCTTATATGTGTTACGGGCGAAGTCCGCAGGGTGTACAGAGTCGGCATTGCCCGGGCAATGTCAACAATGCACATCGCTACAGGGCAAAGCTCGCAAAAATGGTTGATTAGCGAACATGGCCCGCTTTAATGTGAGCAAAGTTGACATTGCCCGCCACTGGGTGGGCAGTGTCAGCACCTATAATTTCTTTGCGAACTTTGCCCGGATTGAAGTGGGCATTGTTGACAATGATGAATTTATGTGGACAGAGCCGCGCTAGGTTGTTCCTGTTTTATTCATATGTGGGGACTGATATTTGTTATTTAATAAAATTACTTACTTAGTACAAATTTTAAAATATTTATTGGAACACAAAAGTATACTGCCTACATATTTGGGTCGATTATTTATTTATTTTGACATGGCAATGAGCTGTGACCCTTCGAATTACATAAAATTCTCGCTTTTTTTACATTTACAGCGGTTTGTTGTGCACTTATTTATACAGTTACATTTAATATATCCTTGAGAACCGAAAGCAGATTGATCGGCATTCACACTACGCAGAGATATCTCACACTCTGGAACGTCTTCTGCAGTTAGGAAGATTTCATTACAAGTATCGAATTGATTTCGAGAGTAAAGAGAGGATAAAATACCACTTTTTGTGCCAATTTTGTAAAACCCTTCTTCTGTGACTTTTGGTATGATACCTATTATATTTCTCGGATCGCGTTTATTACGATCAACACTTGGCAGTGCAATGATTACGGAGGTTCCAATTTTTTCAGGTGGAAATTTTTTGTTGCTTAAGCGTAACATTCTTCTAGCTTGCTCTTGGATACCATTAGTCGCTTTGACTTTGTTAGAAATAAGATCACGTTTTCCGGTACAGTTCCGACATAAAATATTTGAGGAGTGATTTTGTCTTTCACTGCAAAACTTATGAATAGCTGTCTGGCATTCTACACAGTGAGTAATCTTTCCATCTCTTTTCTCACAAACAGAACATACTAGCTCAATTTCAGAAGAATCGATATTTCCGGGAATTGTTTCGACAATAGGAGTGTTTATGATATTCTCAGATGATTCTTCATTATTACAGATATCAGTAGAATTAATAACGTCCTCTAATTCTTCTTCTTTTATCAAATCATTTATTACCGATGACGGCAAATTGGATGATAGAAGACCGTAGTGAGACTTTCTGCCAAACATTGCCTCACATGGTGTTTGTTTGATAGAAGAATGCAAACTGTTATTTTTTTTCCATTGACAGAAACGTAACCCATCACTCCATTTAGTTATATTATTTTCCTCCATCCATGCAATGAGTATGTCTTGCGCATCACGGTTCGCCCGCTCAACACTATCCTGGCTCTGCGAATGACTTGGTTTGCCGTGCACGATTTTTAGACCAGGCCACATGTCTTTTAATTCCTCTTTAACGCTGTTACAAAATTCTATTCCGTTGTCTGATTGTAAGACGGATGGAGCACCGATGATGGAAAATATACCTATAAGGTTATAGGAGACATCTGCAGCAGTTTTGGTCTTGAGCGGGCGAAGAAACACAAATTTAGTTAGGTCTTCTTGATAATTTAAAATGAATTTATATTCTCCATCTTGGCTCGTTGGTATATCTATTAGGTCTACTTGAGCTCGTTGATTAATTGCTTTAAATATCAAAGGCTTCAGTACAACACCTTTTTTGGGAATGGCTTTCTTTTTTTTACAGATAAGACAAAGCTCAAGATAAATTTGAATCACTTGTTTCATTATGTTTACATATTTGGCCTTAATATGATTTTCTAATTTGTGTTTCCCGCCATGTCCCGTATCCAAGTGTGCAGCGTGGACAATATCAAACAGTTCTTCACAATGCACGTAATGCTTAATATCCTCCTCGTTTTCTAGCAAAGGCCGAATAAGTTTCTTACACTCACCTATAGTCAATACGTCGTATCTTTTAAGGCGCCTGTAATCGGTGTACATCTTTTTGGTTCTTGACATTGCTTCTTGTACTTCAGATATTAAATTTTCATATGCGTCTGCATTCGGTATTAAAAAAGAATTTATACGTAACGGAATAGAATTCAACTTTTCCTTAAACTTCTCACGCGTTTGATCTATATTTACTTCAGTTTTGGTCATGGTGCTCAAGTAGTAATTGATACTTCAAGAATAACGAGCAATTTACGTGCAAATTTTACAGCACAGCGACAAACAACTATTGGCATAGGCAACGTTCGTAAACTACAGCGCAAAACGTAAGACTGAGATGGCAGCCAGACAATGCCGTTGTGACGTCCTGGCTGCACCACGGGATCGCGACGTAGTGTCCGCCAGTTGTTTTATACCGTCAATTGTTTTATTTCTACACTATCACAGAAACATGGTCCCTTACTACGCAGCAAACAAAACAATTGACAAGCTGTCAACAATTGTTAAGAATGGGCAAGCGCAACCGGTACAGCTAGATTAAGCGAACTGTAAAGTCATGCGAATGAGTTAATAAATAGACGACAGTTTCTAATCAGCGGTAGTCCTTTCATTACACAGTTCGACAGCCATCTGGACTTGTAACATTCAATAGCTGTTTCTTATAGGTTTTCGTGCGCTGAAAACAAATCCGCAAACCGTTTGTCGCCATCACCCTCAACTTTGAACATCTGTGGTGTCCAGACAGTAATAGTTACTCGGTTGCTTGTTGCTTCAAATTATTCTATGAACCCTCCCGAAGACAACGGTATAAGTTATTAGTGCATTATGAACATTTAAATATGTTTAAACAATGATCATCGGGAAAAGAACACCCGAAATGCACCCATTTTTGCAGATATCTTTCAATTTATTTCCAAAACAAAGGGTCTAGGAGTAAATCTGACTACTCCACACGATGCAGCAGACATTTTTCCTTCGGAAAGCATCAACAGAAGTGGTAAGTCACGTTTTTCGAATCGTCACCCTTATCGGATATCTCAAAAACTGAGGGTGATGGCGACAAACGATTTGCGGATTCGTTTTCAGCGCACAAAAACCTATAAGAAACGGCTATTGAATGTTACAAGTCCGAAAAATGTCAAATTTTGTCGAACTGTGTTGTCAGGGAAAATACGAACTCTATTGTTGAGACGCTCCGGCACATGGAATAGATTCTCTAGATTGATTTTACTGAAATTGAGGTAACATCTGTTTGTGCGAAAGGAGATGGAAAGATTACTCACTGTGTAGAATGCAAGACATCTATTCATATATTTACAACAAATCGCTGCAAATGTAAAAAAGCGAGAATTTTATGTAATTCGAAGGGTCACAGCTCATTGCCATGTCAAAATAAATAAATAATCGACCCAAATATGTAGGCAGTATACTTTTGTGTTCCAATAAATATTTCAAAATTTGTACTAAGTAAGTAATTTTATTAAATAACAAATATCAGTCTCCACATATGAATAAAACAGGATCATTGTCAACAATGCCCACTTCAATCCGGGCAAAGTTCGCAAAGAAATTATAGTTGCTGAAACTGCCCACCCAGTGGCGGGCAATGTCAACGTTGCACACATTAAAGCGGACCATGTTCGCTAATCAACCACTTTTGCGAGCTTTGCCCAGTAGCGATGTGCATTGTTGACATTGCCCGGGTAATGCCGACTCTGTACACCCTGCGGACTTCGCCCGTAACATATGCATTAAAAATTGACTATATTTATTTATGCATTTCTCTCTGGCGTTTAGACCACCAGTTGAATATTTTAAATACATTTTGCAAGGCAAAGTGCTTTGCGTGTCTGCCACATCGCAGAGTATCAACTACATTTAGCTTATTTAGAGATTTGATATCCTCATAGTCAATGTCCAGTGTCTCAATGATCACGTCCGCTCTCGTATTTTCATCGAGGAAATCCGCAAGCCAGTCGCGTTTCTGCAGCCCTTTAACGTATACGATATGGGATGCGTCATCTTCTGCATCGATCGCATCAGCTACAGCTTTCGTAATTATCTGTTTATCCATACTGTATGGAACGTCTCCATCTTCCCACCGTAGTCCATGATGTTTTGTCACAAACCACCGGATGCTTGATTTGTCGGAATTTGTAAGAAGATATTGTGGCATCGAACTCCCAAAAATATAGTGCGAGAGAATTGTTCCTTTTCGTAGGACAGCCACTTCCTTCACGACAAATCTTCCATCAACGATGAACCCTTCCAGGTCAACAAATGTTGGTACGGCCATTATCGACACAATTTAGAGGTCAGCTCGCTTCCAAGACAGACGGGAGAATGCAGTCTTTCTCGTAAACCATCTCGATTTTTACGATAAAATTTTGAAACAGGAGAGGGCGTGGCAATTTAATTGATTTTGCGCACCACGTTTGTCTGCGGATTGTATTCAACCACCCGATCGTGCAGAATCAGACAGTAGGCTGTAGTATTTGAAGGCACATTCTCTTCACATTTGAATTCTATGCACACGTCCACGGTGCTTTCTTGATCGACTTGTTACATGGGCCCTTCTGGCCCATCTCGTGCTTGCTGTCCTCGCGTCGCTTCCTGTCGAATAGGCGATTCAGCGGAATCGCCTCGCGCGTGGCAATCACGTTGTACCGAGCTGCATATCGACAGCCGTGAGGACAACGTGACTGCTGACGGCCCGGGCCGGCATATTTCCTAAGAGGCAGTGACCGCCAGGTGCCGACGGGGCGATCTTTTCCCTCTATCGGAGACTCCGTAGATTCATTCGATTTCGAGAGCTCGCGTTAGGGAGTCACGACGAACCAACGGGCCGTCTAGATCTCGCGACCTCACCTCCGCGTCGACACCGCGAAGCGCGTCCGTCCGAGGAGGAGAAGCGCAAAGGTAACTCCGTCCGACGCACCGAGAACGGCCTAGCCGGGAGAGCCCTTACGCGCCGATTCGGGTGACCGTAAGACCGCGAAGACGCGAGAAGGAACGAGAAAAGCGATACGACGTACGCCGAGTGCGCCGACTTCTGTGTGCTACCCGAGAGCACAGCAAGCGACCACGACCTGCGCGTGGTTCAGCAACCTGCTAGCGTCAGCGAAGACGGAGCGCCATCTCCAGGGTATGTAACCACTTATTTGCTTCATAAAGAATATACTCTATTTTATTGTTATCCTCCTAATTCCTCAGAGTACCATTTTATTCACACCTCCTACCTTTCTCTCCCCGGTAAGCATAGTCAAGGTGGGCTTTAGCCCTTCGACAAAAGCAAGAACCCGTTAAATCATTTCAACCGCTCGTGGTAATTTATTGAAAAGTCCCTTCAGGACGTAACAGACTCATTTTGTCGCGAGCAATCAATCACCACGAGGCGGCCTTATCGCAAAAATTGGGCCACGGTGAATAATGCGTCGTTGCAATTATGTCCGTAATACGATATACGGAATTGTATATACATGTTAAACAAGATGGCGTGCCTATTCTTGCCAAAGTCCAAGTTCATGTCATCGTACGGGTAAAATTCCGAGTTGGGAAAAAGTTTTACATTGGTCAAGTTGCAATCGTCGAACCCAATAACATCTTTGGGCATCAGTAGTATGTCTAGGCCGATTCCAACCCAGGTCCTCTGAGGGGAGCGCGGGGGAGTGCCGTGGGGATAACACCAAGCGCGGGGGGAGCAGAATGTGGAAGACTGGCTGCGCGCGCACGAGCCGCGGAGTGGGGGAAGCCTTAACCGTGGAGGGGATCAGTGCAGGCCGAGCGGCCGTGGAGACCTCTCCAGACCTGGCCCGCCGTCGGAAATTTTTCAGAGGGAGGGAATGACCCACAGCAGAAATTTTTCATACCTAACCGAGACAGAGAATGACCTTGGCCCACCCGCGAAAATTTTTTCACACCTGACCTGACCCACACCGATCTAGCGAACCGCCTCGCAGCAAAACAAAAATTTTTCCCAAGCGCAGAGAAATAATTTTTAATCAACGATCTAGCGAACCAATATGTAGCAAACAGACATTTATTTCCAACGCAGAGAAATAATTTTCAAACAAATATGTAGCAAACATGCGTTCTATAACTAACAAGTTTTTAAAGCGTTCAGGTTTAACGTCGCAGCGTATCGCGCGATGACACGGCGCGAAGAACGCGTGAACGGAATATAATACTATTTGAAACGTGAAATCGTAGAATTAGGTGGTGAGGAAAGAAGGAGGAAGGTAGGTAAATAAAATGGAAAAAATAATATGTTTTAAATGATAATATATTGTTACAGGCAAAAAATATGAAAATAGAATAACAATAATAATAATAATAATTTAACATTTTTTCTTCCCACAAGCATCAGCTAGAATATCATTGATGGCACATACTAACAGTTCGCAATCTACAAGATAATCCTCGTCGTAATATTCGCTATCACGTATTATTTTAGCACCACTGCGCGTATCTAATGTTTCACAGGCAACACGTTAAAAAAGTTTCAAATTTTATTCTCACATCCTCTGCAGTTTGATTCAGCCGCGGATACATATAGCTTACACATGGCTCAAGATTACATAAAAATGATACTGAATTCGGTTTGAAATACAGCGACTGAATATCCATTGTCATCTTTACAATCGGTGAATCAGAGATCGGACAAAATTCCACCGTTAATTCATAAATCCGCATCGAGTCTGATTCAGGCAATTGTGCACGTTCTTCGATGGTTGTACGGCTGTCGAATAGTGCACCCCATGTATGCCATGGTAATATGAGATGATTCTCATGATTGTCGCCGAGAAGAACTTCCACATTTGCCATAGGTTCTACGTTGATCCCAATTTCCAAATATTTGCTGCCCATGGATGTTAATGCATATCTTCTGACCATGATACGCGATGCTCGGCGCGGACTAAGAGAACAATCAAAGCTATGAAATTTTCCGCTCGTATCAAGAATAAACATAAAAAATTTCGAGATGTGGAAATTAAGCCTTACCTGTCAAAATATGTATTCTCCCCACATGGAGCTATGCTATCATCCCGCATGATTGGAACGAAATAATCCTCACACCCAACGAGTAATTCATCAACGGTATTGAACAATTTTTGTAGCGCTGTTTGGTCCATCAAAGTCACTGAGAATACTGAGCGATTGATGGAATAACCTCTGGGAGCCGGCTTAAATAGAGGTGTAATTGCTTCCCCCACAGCCACATTTTATTCTAAAGCCACCAAATTTCCATAATGTTTTTCAATCTTAACGTCGTAGCATATCGCACGATCGCATCTAATTTGAACCCACCTGCAAGGATAAAAGTCACGACACGTGTTGAATGTTATATAATACTTTTGGGAACGTCGAATCTTAGAATTAGGTGTCAGCAGAAACTGTGTCGGATGATCTTGCTCGCTAATTCGTCATACGCATGAATCATAGAAAGAATTATGCTGTGTCGATAGAAACTGTATAGAACAATGTTGGGATGGATCGTCGTTTTTGCATGCGATGCATCCCAGGGAGGGGTACAACAAAAGAGTTAGACAAATATACCAAATCGTGGTGAGGGCATAAAAGCGCGTTCTAAACTGCACAAAGCCTCAAATCGTTGCAACGTGTTGCGTGAAAGAAAAAGACACTACATTTACATTCCATTTACGGTCCTGGAAAAATTCGCACAAGTGGAACGCCAACTGCGAGATCAATCTGCACGATTGATTTCACGCGAAGAATACCTCGCGTGGGAAGAACGGTGCAACGAGTATATCGAATCTCTGGAAGAACACAGGTGAGTGAAACTTCCTCGATTATCGATCGGTGTTCGACATTCGTTGGTTGCTCGAATCGCGCAGCTCGAAGGACTGACATATTCGTTGCGCGGACACTTCGTGCGTGAAGGTGCCGGACATTCGAGCACGGGACTTTTGTGGCGCGAAATAGACACTGCGTTCGATAGCCGCGTATTAACAGGTGCCGTGCTAAATTCGAATTACATCGAACCGCGCAACTTCCTCCAGGATGCGGCGACCATTGTGTTGGAGTCTGTGCGGGGCGCTTTGAGGAAACATCGGAAACTCAAAGTGAACACGGTGTTTAACGGTGAATTTGTGGCAGGTGACAAGCATGCTTGTAAAAGCATCAATACCCGAAACTGCGAACTCTTCGGTATATCCGATCTGCAGGAATGGTACCAGCGATACGTCGTCGAACCTACCCTGGCATCGTTGGAAGAGTTCCAGGAACGCGACAGCGGATGGGCATTGACGAGAATCCTCAATCTGACCGTCAATGTCAACAAATACAATTCGCTGCGCGGGGTGTCACTACAAGTTGCCACGGGAAGTATCGCTGAAGAAAGCGACGATTAGCGTGCAATCACCGGGCAACGCCTGTTCCGCTTGGGCAGTGGTCGCCGCTCTACATCCTGCCGACAGACACGTTGAACGCCCAAGTTCATACCCCGACTATGCTTCCATATTAAAACTCCAGGGCATTGAACTTCCAATGTCCCTGACGCAGATTGGGAAGTTTGAGGGGCAGAATGGCATCTCCGTCAACGTGTACAGCTTCGAGGAAGAGAGGAAGAAAGGGCCGACAGTCTTCCCACTGCGCCTCATCAGCCAAATGAGGGATCAGCACGTCAACCTGCTCTACACGCCGAATCAAGAGCACGGCGATGTAGGGCACTTCGTGCTGATCAAGGACTTGTTCCGGCTTGTGAGCACGTAGTTGAGCAGGCACGGGAAAAAGAAATTCATCTGTAATCGGTACGTATATAAACTTATGAAATGTTGAAATGTCTCATGAAGAAAATGAAATAAAAAATTTTGGGGTTTACAGATGCATGCACTATTTCGGATCTGCCGAGGAGTTGGAGGCTCATTCGCTGGACTGCGGGAAGATGAACGACTGCGCCATCCTGCTGCCCAGCGAAGGCAACAATCTGCTCAGCTTCGACAGCCACTGCAGGAAGGAGCGACTTCCTTTCGTGGTGTACGCAGATCTCGAGTGCATCATCGAGAAAAACGGAGGACAGTCGGAGGGGTGAAGAGGATTGCAAATTGCACACGTGCCAGAAACATAAGGTGCATATTATCGGCTATTATATGCTCTGTTCGTACGATACTTCACTATCGACGTATTGATGTCGCCGCGACGCGGATTGTGTTTCATGTTTCGCCGAAGAACTGAAAAATTTTACAGACTTTGCTAAATCCATCCTGGCCAATAATACTCAAATGTTGGACTTAACTACCGAGCAGTGGACGGAATTTAGCAATGCAACACATTGCCATATTTGCGACGAACCATTCGATGCTAGCAATATACGAGTTCGCGATCATTGCCATCTATCCGGACGGCTTAGAAGCTCAGCATATTCGGAGTGCAATTTAAATTATAAAAATACGTTTTACATCCCCATCGTTTTTCATAATTTATCCGGCTATGATTCACTTTTCATTACCGAGGAAATAGCTACCGCTTTCGAAGGTCACGTTGATGTATTACCCATAACTAAAGAAAAGTATATTTCTTTCACAAAAAATGTTGAAGGCTGGAAAGTACTCACGGCGTCCGCTTCGAGAACGCGTACGTGTATTCCAAATCATTGCAACAGCCGAAATATCAGTATTTGGAGAATTTATTGACTCCGATACATGAAATTGGCTACTTCACATTTTCGAATAACAGTGATGTCATCCCGCCGAGAGAATCGCTTCCGAATTCCATTTTTATCTTTGATGACGTGGCATGCGACAAGCAAGATAGGATAAGGGAATACTTTGCAATGGGGCGCCACTCGAACGTTGACTGCTTCTATCTCTGTCAGACATATGCAAAGATTCCCAAACATCTTATACGCGACAATGCGAATCTGTTGATTCTGTTTAAGCAGGATTGTACCAACCTGAAACACGTGTACAACGATCATGTAAACACTGATATGTCTTACGAGGATTTCTGCGTTTTTTGTCGTAATTGTTGGCAGCTGGAGTATGGTTTCGTGGTGATAGACAAGGATAGCGCGATGTCCAGTGGACGTTATAGAAAGGGATTTAACGAGTTTGCCGTACCATGAGACGGTCAATCATTGTCAACACGTCGGTGGGAAAGCAACGTCTGCGGTGCAATAATGATTGATATCGATAGTCTGGAGATTAAGGATCGCGAGAGAATAGCGAAGGAAATTGCAAGAACCAGCAAAGCCATTCGCAAGAAACATCAGGCTTTGAAGACCGGCAAGATGGAGGAAGATATCGCGTTGGAGAGATACTTTAAACCTATTGTCGAACCCTTAAAACATATTATGGAAAATACCGCAGCGGCAGAAGCTGAAATATCACCACTGATAAGCACAAGCGTTGAAGGTAATGAAACATTAACGCATGAAACAAAAATCCGGCCGAAATGGAACACATCGTGTAAGAGAAAGAGGAAACCACGCACGTCATCGGATTATTCACTCGTAACATCTACTCCAGTTCAATCGAAGCGAAAACGGCAGAATGTTGCATCAAACGAGTCCCCGGTTCCTCCACCGCCAACAAATACATTTCCCAGTGTACAATTGCTCACAACCAATGATGATGATGACGCTGATGTTTCTTAAACTACTCCCGATGAGTCGTATGCAACATCTATTAGACAGCAACTTCAAACATCCTTGGGACAAGAAACGTTTCTCAGCCATTTGGGCCCCCTGGGACAAAAATATATGAAAGCAATCATAAGTAGGGATAAGGAAACTGTCACAGACACTGTGTATGGCGTATACTTTGGCGATAGTAGAATGAAGCTTGGGGCTAAGGCATTCGATATGGACAAGGCTGATAATATAATCATCCATGGTATAAAATACAGAGGTTCGCCCGGCCTTTACGAACTGATTTTCAAGAGAATTCACGACGATGCTGTATACACCGATGCCGATAAACAAAAATACAAAAGTATACTGCTGACGACGAATGCCTACAAACGCGGCCATTCTGCTCAAAATCCCATATTGGACAACAAGGGATACAAGTGCAAACATGTAACTGCACCGCTACTCCCTCGTGTATCAACCAGTAAAGCAGGGAAAGGTCTAACGGCGCCGCGAGTCGTGGTGGTGAATGATAACAAGATCGATTACATGCGCTGGGACGATCCCAACGAGGTTGTGGATCCATACCGTTTGCTGGAAGCGTCACGTCAGGCGGGCAACAACTCGCATGACCATGAAATTCTGTTGATTATCGAGGAACTCCACGAGGGAGGCTTCATTATAAATAAAACCGCGCACCGATGATGTGCACTGTATGCATTGAGATGCCGATCAACAAATTTGGAGTATCGCTCGAGAAGAGTGGCGCAGCTAGAATAGATTAGTACAAATAGAACGGTTTGCTTTGCAATTATATGCGAGATAACGCTCTTTGCGTGACTGGTGCCGACATTGATGCAAAATCACGCAAGATACGACGCGTAGCTCAACCGGTGGCTGATAGCGATGCCGTCAATAAACCATACGTGGAAAAGAACTTTTGAGACAGCAGCAGGAAGAATTAGAGAGGAAGCTGATTGTGCTTCAGAGAGAGATGCTGGCGCTGCAAAACAGCGTTTAAAAGTTATCGCAGGCATCAAATTCTATCCCGCAGCAGCGCTGCGAAGGAGAATCATGCGAGATGGTTGAACTTGTCAAGAATTTCCTCGGATCGATGGGGCACACATAATGCACGTACACGATAATTATCTCATCATTCGTGACAAAGACATCTCTGCGATCAAAGAAGCAGCCATCATCTAAATCCAAGAGTAAAGAAAACCATGGCCACAAGAAGCGGCAACTCGTTGAGGAATTGCATGCTCCAGCTCGAAGATATTTCCCGCGGAGGCGAGTCATAGTGCACGGATACGATGATCCGTGGCAAGCTGACGTTGTATAAATGCGTCCATATTCGTGATTCAAAAAAGGTCAACACTACATACTCACCGTCATCGATGTGCTGAGCAAGTATACATGGGCGGTGCCGCTCAAGACTAAAAGTGGCGCTGAGGTGACTAAAGCGTTTGCAAAGATATTTAGAGATCGATATCTGAAAAATTTGCAAACCGATCAAGGAAAAGAATTTTACAACGCCGATGTGCAGAAACTCTTGACAAAGCATGACATTAATCATTATTCGACGTATGCAGTGATGAAGGCCTCCATTGTAGAACGTTTCAATCGAACATTGAAGAACAATATGTGGAAACTGTTTACGCTCAATGGAACCTACAGATAGACCGATGCGCTACCGCGTCTACTTGCAGAATATAACGCCCGAAAACATAGAACCATCAGAAAGCGTCCTTGCGATGTTACCTTAGCAATCACCGATAAGCTGCTGGCCTCCGTATACAGCAACATAAAGATCGCTGCTCCAGCGAAATTCAAATTGGGCGAGTTTGTGTGCGTGAGCAAATTTAAAACCATCTTTGATAAAGGCTACACGCCGAATTGGACACCGGAGGTGTTCGAGATAGCCAAAGTACAGGCAACTAATCCCGCAACGTATCTGCTCCTCGATTCCTGTGGAAAACCTGTTGCCGGAGGATTCTATTAACACGAGCTGCAACGCGTCATCGAGCCTGATGTGTATCTAGTGGAAAAAGTATTGCGTAGGAAGGGGGATAAGGTATACGTCAAGTGGCTGGGGTTTAATGAAACACACAATTCGTGGATAAATAAAAATAATGTATTGTAAAAATAAATACATGGTTCAAAAATACAATGATACATATACATGTGTGTGAACAATTTTATTTTTATACAATAATTCCACCATTTATAATACTTTAATAAATATAATAATTTCTATACATGCATGAACAATTTTATATTACGCAATAATTCCACCATTTATAATGAGGAGTTAATAAATATAATTGTATGTTCTATTTTACAATAATTTCTATTTTACAATTGTTCACGAAATCGCTGTACTTGCGCCATCTTACTAGATCGACGCCAATTACACATGTAACGGCTGCCTGCCCACTCATGTGGAGCGCGGATCGCTACTCCTTCCATCGACCCGCGATCGATGGAAGGGGGAAGCTCTGTTTCCTATAAATCACGCTGATTTCCTGGAACTCGTCCGCTGTTCCTGGATATCGCCTGCTTGGTAATATACTCTTGCTTACGCACTACGCACTTTGCTTGCTAGCTTTCGACTCTGCTTCGAATATTTGAGCTTCGCGACTCTGCTTCGCAAGCTAGGCTTTATACGCTACAATTAATACTGTGCTTAATTATTACTGAACTTATTAACTATTCTTAAGGTTTAATAATTGTGTATTGAATTGAAATTGACTGTTTGTATTGTGTTTGACCTTGTGTATATATTTAAATTATAACTGTGACTTATTTCTAGAACGCTTAAAATTAATCTTAGTTTAATACATTATTTCTATAGCGCTTAAATCTGCTCGTAATTACTCTTTAATTGCCATAAACCTAATCTATTGCTAATAAAGACTTTAAATATATATTATTTGCGCGTCTCTAGTCACCGGTATTTAAACTGTGCTTCTCCAACGTCGTGAAAGCTTGCCTGCACCGATCCTTCAAATACTTTGCTAACAACAATGATATATTATAATGTCTCCAGGGCAGAGTACCAGTCGAATCGGGTACGATATACCGCTTATCGTCGTGTGGGCTTACAGCGATTTTCGATTCCGAAATGGTGATGAAGGCCTCCGTCGAAGAACGTTCCAGTCGAACTTCAGTTTCAATTTATTGCCACAGTGCTTCGTTTTATCCGTGCTTTCGCGTACGAAACCCGTTTTACCTTTTAAATTTATCCGCGGGAACGTATTTGCGTGGCTGTATCGCCGTAAGATCTGCAGAAATTTTGAAGGAGGCACATTAGGGGAGCCGCGAGCGATCGTTTAACCAGCAGGCCGGTAAAAGAGGCGAAACTGCTGGTCGCGAGTCAGAGTTCACGAACTACTGTCGAGATCCCCCAGAGATTTGGTGCGTGAAACAATGTCGAAACGGTAGCGTGCAGCCGTCCTCTCGTTAGATTCATTACCGCGGGTATTTCATTGCAAGAGTAACTGTTAAGCATTCCTTAAGGATAGAAGGGATCGTTAAGGGTAAATAACCTCGCTGCTTCTTCGGGCTCGCTTTTGTCGCGATCGAAGTTACTTGAAACCAGAGATAGGCAAAAAATTATTTGAAATAAAAAAATGAAATCGTCTAAAAGACGAAAATTTTATTCGAGACTCATGAATAAAACTAATTCGCGTCAATATTTAATCGTAACGTTCATGATTGAAATCATGGGTATTCAATCGTCAGCCATGATTGAACTCCTTCAGGCAGCGTATTCAATCGTCGGCCATGATTGAACTACTACAGTCAGGGTATTCAATCGTCGGCCATGATTGAATTACCTTCAATCGTGGGGATTCAATCATGAATGAATGAACAGTGTTCTCGTATTCAATCATAATTTAGTCGACTAACATTGGCGAGCCTCGAGACTCGCGAGAGCCTTTGATCGATGCCGCGCGCGGCCCGAGCCGAGCGACATTGTATCGTTCACCCGTCTAAACTGGCGCCTGGAGTTGTTCGGCGATGTCATCGATTATACGAAAAGTGAATTTCTTTATTTTTGCTCGTATCAATATGAAAGTGACACCAATGGATTCCTTGCATTCTCCCGATTAAACGGATAGAAAATAATTTAAATCGGACTACTTTTAATAAAGTTAGGTGTAAATTCTGCAAATTAATTTTATATATAATTTCGTTAATTATAGCCCAAATTATGTCAAGTTTGGTATCATTTTTGTCGGCAAAACAGAAGGAGACAATTGATGTCACTTTCATGCAGATCCGATAAAGAATTTCACATTTTTCCGTTCTTAACGGCTAGTGCTATCCTTGTCTTTTATGACCCCATGGTTCTCGGCGATCCATGTCGATTGTCGAGCGTTCGCTACTGAAGGGTCTTAGATAATATGTCTTCGACTCCTCGATAAAGAAAGAATGATAGTGAGCATGAGTTTGGAATTTGGATCAGCTTAACGAGCACTACTTACAAATACATACAGATGTTAGGAAATAATCGCGCACAGTGGTTTAAAACACGATTCTAGCTGCGCAAAATTATTTTTGTTGTTAGTTTATCCTGTACATATGTATAATTTAATAGTATTTACTCATTTCTTATTTTTAGTGTTATTTTTTTACTTATTTATGATTACTTTTTGCATCTGTTTTTGTTTGAGTAAACATACAGGTTGTTCTCGATAAAAGCTAATATTTCCAAATTATAATCAATTAGTTTCATGGAAAATTTACAAATAAACATATAAGTATTTTAGCAAAAATCAAAAAGTGCATGTAATATGTATGGAATACATAGAGTGCGAAGTACTGCAATATATAGTTTTTCTGGCACTTTAATAAATATATTAATTATTTTTACAGGTTGTGGTACAACAAATTTTGACTTTTTTCGGACTTGTAACATTCAATAGCCGTTTCTTATAGGTTTTCGTGCCCTGAAAACGAATCCGCAAATCGTTTGTCGCCATCACCCTCAGTTCTTGAGAAAATCGATTTTGAAAAAACTGCAAATTTTGAACTTTGAACATCTTTTGTACCGAAACGGTAATAGTTATTCGATTGTTCGTTGCGTCAAATTATTCTATGAACCCTCCCGAATACAAAGATGTAAGTTATTATTGCATTATGAACATTTAAATACGTTTAAACAACGATCAAAGGGAAAAGGACACCCGAAATTCACCAATTTTTGCAGATATCTTTCAATTTATTTCCAAAACTAAGAGTCTGGGATAAAATCTGACCATCCCACGCGCTGCAGCAGACAGTTTTCCTTCGGAAAGCGTCAACAGAAGTGGTATGTCCCGTTTTGTTTTCAATACAGAAGCGAAATAGTTTGGCAAAACGCGCGGTGCCGACAGTGGTAGTCACGCGCGTTAAGCGATTGTGTTACGCTGAGCGGCAGTAGATCGCCGCCGTTGACTACCACTGTCGACTCCGCGCGCGTTTTGCCAAACGGTTTGCGGATTCGTTTTCAGGGCACGAAAACCTATAAGAAACGGCTATTGAATGTTACAAGCCCAGATGGCTGTTGTACTGCGATTATTGAAATTCGGTTATTTCCTTACAAAAAAAAAAGAAATTTCTCAACTAGCACTATGTTTAGGCCATATACATTATATGTATTTTTTATTTTTGCTGAAATACCTATCTATTTATTTGTAAATTTTCCATTAAACTAATTCATTATAATCTGGAAATATTAACTTTTGCCGAGAACACCTTTATTTGTACTTACACACAAAAACATGCAAAAAATAATCCTAAGTAAGTAAAAAAACACTAAAAATAATAAATGAGTAAATACTATTAAAGTATACATATGTACAAAAAAACTAATGACAAAAATAATTTTGCTCAACTAGAATCGTATTTTAAACCAACTGTGGAGCGCGCGTTTCAACTGCAACATTGACAATACCCTACAATATTATCTGTGCCTTGCGATGTTCTTAACCAGAGTGTTGCATCAATCAATTAAAAAATAAATTGATTGGTCAACTAATAGTTGCAATTTACAATTAATGAATTGTGCATGATTTTAATGACGCCTAATTTAATTGCACTTACAAACTGAATTACTAATTGTAATTAAAATAATACTTTTTGATGTGTAACATGAAGTTCGCGGTCGCGCATGATAAAATCAAATGAGATTGGTTGTGTAATTTGCCCGTATGGGGACAGAGAGAGAGAGAGAGAGAGAGAGAGAGAGACAGAGAGAGAGAGAGCGAGGGAGAGGGCGAGAGAGAGGACGAGGAGAATCGCCAAAGGAATTTACCAATTGTGCCAAGCAGTAATTACATACACAGTATCACGAATTCCATTATACACTTTTAATGTTTTACTTCACCATTGGTACATGGACAGAACTGACAACAGACGCTTCATACCATCTTTACGGTTAATATTAGGTCGGAGCAGAAGTTCATTCGCTTTATTGATATTTTGTGTTTATTAAAAGTATAAATATATTTCATATTTTTGTAACGAAAACATTTTTAGTAGTATGTCTTGGCCGATTCTAACTCAGGTCCTCTGAGGGGAGCGCGGGGGCGAGTGGAAGTGAGGGCGCGCGGGGGAGCGCGGTGGGGGGAACTTTAGGCGCGGGGACAGCGGGGAGTGGAAGACTGGCTGCGCGCGCACGAGCCGCGGAGTGGGGGAAGCCATAATCGTGGAGGGGATCAGTCCAGACCGAGCCGTCGCGGAGACCTCTCCAGACCTGGCCCACCGCCAGAAATTTTTTCAGAGGGAGGGAATGAACCCCGAAAATTTTTTCACGCCTAACCGAGGGAGGGAACGACCTTGGCCCACCCCGAAAATTTTTTCACGCCTGGCCCACACCGATTTAGCGAACCGCCAAGCGCAGAGAAATAATAATTTTTATCAGAAATTATTTCGGGCGATGTCGGGAAAGATCGACGTTTTACAAACCACAGGGAAAGAGAGAGAGAGACGGCATTACATAGTTGCAAAGCCAAATTCTGAGAGAGGGAAAGAGACAGCAGTGGTACAATCGCATGCATTCTAAAGCTAAAATTTTTCAAAATGTTTTTTCAATCTTAGCGTCGCAGCGTATCGCGCGATCGTGTGTAATTTGAGTCCCCTGGGACAACCGTGCGAGATGATGTCATTTTCGCAGCGCGAAGAAGGCGCGAGTCATAGAATTATGCGGCGTCGGCAGAAATTTTATTCCAAACCAACAGACACTTTTTTCCCCAACGCAGAAAAATAATAATATTTTTGGGAACATAGAATCTTAGAATTAGGTGGTGAGGAGGAGAGAAGGAGGGTAAATAAAATAGAGACATAATATGTTTTAAATGATAATATATTGTTACATGTAAAATAGAATAATAATAAAGAATAATAAAGAATATATAATACAATAATAAAGAATAAAGAATAATAATGAATATAATACAATAATAAAGAAGAAATAAAAAGAAAAAGAAAAATATGAACATAATAATAAAGAAGAAATAAAAAGAAAAAGAAAAGAAAAATATGAACATAATAAAAATAATAAAAATAATAATAAAAATAGAAAAAATAATAAAAAATAGAAATCAACAAATTATTCGGGCGACGGCGGCGGTGTCAGGAGCCCCTCGAGTGGCTCGGGGGGCGGCGACGGTGGTGGTGTTAAGAGTCCCCCGAGGGGTCCGGGGGGCAGCGACGGCGGCGGCGTCTGCAACCCCTCGATCCATGCAAGAGGCTGCAGCGGTGGCGGCATCAACAGCCCCCTGCGTGGATCGAGGGGTGGCGATGGCGGCGGCGTCAACAACCCCCCTAACCACTCGAGGGGTGATGGCGGCTGTGATGACGATGATGACGATGGCGATGGCGATGGCGATGGTGGCGGTGGCGTCGACGACGATGGCGACGGTGGTGGTGGCTTCGATGGCGATGGCGATGGTGGTGGTGGCGTCGACGGCGGCCACCAGGGTGCCATATCATCATCAGATGATGATGACGATTGCATCGATGGGGGCCCCGGAGGTGTCATCACCCACCCTGGATGCGATGGTGACTGCAACGTACTGCAGTCTATCCAGGGTGGGGATGGCAGTGGCGACGGTACAAGCGGTCGCCGCAGGGGCCCCATCTGTCGATATGGCACCCATGGGCGCCATAGCTGCGCCGCCATCGCGGAACCGGACACAAGCTCCGACCGCCGCCGCAACCGCAGATCTAATGGTGCGTCCTGGGGGGGGGGGGCGCGTCCTGGGGTGCGGTCCCCACCAGGAGCCGCGCCAATACCGCCAATTGTTCCGTCAACAGTTCATAATTCTAGAGCACAAACGTCAATATAACACTAACACGTGAATAAATATAATAAACATCAAACGCACAAAGCAATACAAAGTATTACATACAACTGGAGGCGGCGGCGGCGATGGCTGCGGCGGCGGCGACAGCTGCTGTGGCGGCGAAGGCGGCGGCGATGGCCAATGGGGTGGTGAGGGGGGCGACGGTGGTGGCGAGTTCTAGAAAATAAAAATCCGCGATTTAATAATCACAACAAAATTATAATAAACATAAATGTCATAATATTGTAAAGTACATACCTCTGGGTTGTCCCCGCACGGTTCAGGGTCCCACTCTGGGGCTATCCGCTCCAATCCCATTTTTGTCGCACAGAAAAAAAAACACAAATGTAAAATCAAACTGTTCACTGTCAAGATTTGAAGACAACTGGTCTCGATGCATCTCCAAGCGCTCGCACGTAAACTCGTATCTTGAAATCGAGAAGCGCGTAGCTTTGCAAAAGTAAGATGCCGTTGTTCTCCACCTTCATTTTCGCCAACCACTCATTTTCTTCTTCTTCTTCGCACTCGTCATTTGGCTGAACCGCTTCCCCTTCTTCTTTGGACACATCATTCGAACCACTTTCAACGTCTAACGTACCACTTTTATCATGTATCGAACGTGTATTAAACCACTTTGGTCATGTATCGAACGTGTATCGAACCACTTTGATCATGTATCGAACGTGTATGGTACCACTCTGAACGTCTATCGTACCACTCTGGACGTGTATCGAACGTCAATCGAACCACCCTCAACGTGTACCGAACGTCTATCGTACCACTCTGGACGTGGATCGTACGTCTATCGTACCACTCTGGACGTGGATCGTACGTCTATCGTACCACTCTGAACATGTATGGTACAATTTTCAACGTCTATCGTACCACTCTGAACGCGTATGGTACTACTTCTACATAATAATAATTACAACCATCATCATCATTATCATCATCATCTTAATCTAGCGCACATCACATGCAGGAGGTTGGGGATGGGTGGAGAAAAAAAACATTTTCATATACATTAAAAATTGATTATATTTATTTATGCATTTCTCTCTAGTGTTTAGACCACCAGTTGAATATTTTAAATACATTTTGCAAGGCACAGTGCTTTGCGTGTCTGCCACATCGCAGAGTATTAACTACATTTAGCTTATTTAGAGATATGATATCCTCGTAGTCAATGTCCAGTGTCTCGATGATCGCGTCCGCTCTCGTATTTTCATCGAGGAAATCCGCAAGCCAGTCGCGTTTCTGCAGCCCTTTAACGTATACGATATGGGATGCGTCATCTTCTTCATCGATCGCATCAGCAACAGCTTTCGTAATTAGCTGTTTAGCCATACTGTATGGAACGTCTCCATCTTCCCACCGTAGTCCATGATGTTTTGCCGCCAGCCACCGGATGCTTGATTTGTCAGATTTCGTAAGAAGATATTGGGGCATCGAACTCCCAAAAATATAGTGCGAGAGAATTGTTCCGTTTCGTAGGACAGCCACTTCCTTGACGACAAATCTTCCATCAACGATGAACCCTTGCAGGTCCACAAATGTCGGTATGACAATTATCGGTACAATTTAGAGGTCCGCTCGCTCCCAAGACAGACGGGAGAATGCGATCTTTCTCGTAAAGCATCTCGATTTTCACGATGAAATTTTGACACAGGAGAGGGCGAGCAAGTAGCGCGACAATTTAAATGATTTTTCGCACCATGTTTGTCAGTGGATTGTATTCAACCGACCGATCGTACAGAAGCAGACAGTAGGCTGTAGTATGTGCAGGCACATTCTCTCTACATTCGAATTCTATGCGCACGTCCACGGAACCATTCTTGATGGACTCACTTTGTCGCGAGCAATCAATCACGACGAGGGGGGCCAAATTGTAAAAATTCGGCCACGGTGAATAACGCCTCGTTGCAACTATATCCATAATACGATTTACGGAATTGCGTATACATATGAAACAAGATGGCGTGCCTATTCTTGTCAAAGTCCAAGTTCAAGTCATCGTACGGGTAAAATTCCGAATTGAGAAAAAGTTTTAGATTGATCAGGTTGCAGTTGTCGAGCTCAGTAACATCTTCGCTCATCGCATTCTTTCGATTAGTCTGTAGGCCAAAGATAATGCATCGTGGCTTCTCCAGCTGCGCAGATGCCTTCACGGCCCACGAATGCTTGGTCGTGCTCTGCAAGAGAGGATACTCGTACAGATCCCACGATTGAAAACAAATGCTTAGGTTTTGCCCACTTTCAAAAGTATGTAGCAACGACAGCTTATTAACGTCGTTCAGCGTCACACGAGGTATCCGCCATTGCATTTTATGTAATTCAATTTCTGGTTCCAACATCGGCGATCCTATTAGAGAATTGTTGTCGTTGCGCGATCGTATTAAAATCAATTCGTGACGCGCATTAATAATCACGCGTTTGTAGCCCTCGCAAAATCCCAACCAATATTTGAGCGGGATGCAAAAATTGAAATGATTTTTCAATATTGGCCCATTACGTCGTCTCAAGCCCCATCCTGCATTCTCCAAATTTTTGTCTTCGTCAAATATCAGCGATACATAGTTTTTAAGCGTGCTAGTTATTCCAACGTTTCTGTTGCGGTCAATCTCCACGCCATTCAGCTCGTATCGAATCTCGTCAAATAAGAACGCCACACAATTATTTCCCAACGTCAACGTTAATGCATCATTTGGCTTATTTATCGTCAATTTCCCCTCCACGTAGAGGAAACTTTCACACGGCAATGTGTATAAATCCTGATGCTGTATAGGTATTCTTATCTCATCGCTGTATCCAAACGTCGTGTTGACGTACGGGTTGTATGTGTGAGTCTGGAGCTTGACGATGCGATTATCAAACGTTGGCTTCCCTCCAATGCTTAGAATGTCAACCATTTTTCAACTTAAACGCGCACAATGAATCCCAGTGATTTCAAAAATGCAATGTTCGCAGCACTGAGCCTCTTGGTTTTAGCGTGATCAGAGCTGTTGCAGTTGCAGTTGTTGTTGTTGTTGTTGTTGTTGTTGCAAACAATTTCGTTTGGATGAAACGGGTTTCTGGTGTCGTTCAACACAAGCATCTCTTTCGTTCGCACCACGCGTATTATCGTCGCCGTCGTCGTACGTGTAGTCTGATGGTAATCTCTTCACCTCGAGAATCGAGCAACCGTCCGTCTTGATCCACAACGCGTATCGTTAGATCCGTAATGACCTGTGCGGTGATCGGAAGGTAAATGATCTGTGCGGGCGTTTCCGATATCTTATATCCTGTTGGGACCCTCGGAGAAAATTCATGTATCGTATGTACGTGCTTCCCATTGTTGTACGCACCAGCGGTCACGCTACATTCTACGCCAATAATGTTTACGTTCATGATATTAATTGGATCGTCCGATTCGTGCCACCGTCCAGGTTCTAATATTCAATTCGCCGAGAATCCCAGTAGCGATCCAATGTTATTGAACATTGTAAAGTCTACGGCGAACGAGCAGTATAGCTCGCTTTTCATGGTGTTGTTGTTGGGACGCAACACTATTGGATACGCATCGTTGTCACCACCACCACCACCACCACCATTGTCGTCATCATTGCCACCGAGATTTTGAGGATACCGCTCGAGTAATCGCTGCTTCAAATACTTGGCAATAGCATCTAGTTCGTAGGACCCGTGGGGAATCGCAATGTATTCGCGAGTGATGTCGACTGTGTTGTTGGTGTCATAGTTTACGACGAAGTAGAATTTATCGTTACTCGAATCAATGTTCGGTATCGTATGATAAGTTTCAAAGGTTGTTAGACCAAGCTCGTAATCATCGTTGCTCAAATCTATGGGTGGAAAGTAGCTTACCGCGAGGGTGCTACTCTTGCCGGTTAGAGTGAATGTTAACGACATATTCCGAGCTGTACTGCTCGACTAGTACTGAATCAGAGCGGTGGGAACTCAATCCTTAAATTTGGTGCCGATCGTCTGTAGAAAGCGTAGACACAGTTGTCCAAAGTTGCTCTGATTGTACTTCTGATAACACGATCTATTGTATTCAATCTCCACAGCATCTTTATCCAGATATTGCACCAATTTCTTGGGCGGTCGAAGATTTCCAAAGCTGTCGAAATATATAGCTCGACACCCTCTCTTCGCATACGCCACCCAATGAGTCCCCGGCCCCTCGATGTTGTCCAAATTTACGATGCCGCTCTCGTTCCGACGTACTCCTCCGACAGGTAGCGCTTTGCGCATAAAAACACCCCTAAAAAATGGAATGCCAACTCCACCAATTGCACATCGGTAGTTACGCCCACGGGCATTTTTATTTTTTTTTCGGCGTTTTTTTTTTCGTTTCGATATTCCCTGTCCGCGCTTGTATGGCGCGAGATAAAGTCCGCGACCTTCCATGTAGGGATTATGACGTTGCATTTCCTGCAGCTGATGTTGCGCCGCCTTATTATCGTTTACGGCCTTGGCGATCCCCGCCGCTCCACCGGCTAGTGATCCGAGAACACCTAGCAGCGGAAGAAGTGGTAATATACCACCCCGTTTTGCCACCGGAAGTATCCGCATTTGCGGTGCTCTCTTTGCAGTCCTTTAGCGAGTTTTTGTTTTCATCCCCATTCCGATTTTCGTCTTGGCCTTCATAGCTGCCCAAACAGCTGTAGCAGCGCCTCTTTCGCCCAGAGTCGAGTCTCGCGCAAGGATGCGTTTTCGCGCTTTGTCAGCGAGTACGTTATCTGCCGCGTGCCTTTCGCTGAGGTCGTTGCTACGCGAATACGCTATATCGTATTCGCGACACGCTGCGTCCAACGGATTGATACCTTGATCGCCTCTAGCCAATCGTTTTGCCAGACGAGTTCCTGGACCGCAAAACTGATATCCCGGGATATGTAATTCGACACGTAGCGCGTTTATCGCCCGATTTAACAAACCACAACCTTTCTTTACTCTCGTCGGCGACATTCGCCACAGTTTTTAATCAGTGGTGCTGGACCGTCGATATGCGTTCGCTGCCAAGGGCGATTATAATGTTCCAGAAACCGACGGTACTGCCGAACCTCGGAATCGGCTTTTATATGCTCGGGGAGTCTGTCCCACAATTGATCAATGTGTCTGCCAAACTCGCGCAGTTTCAACTGCTCAGAGGTTATGTCTCGAATATCGCAATTATCCGACAGAACGAGAAGCATTTCGAATACTGAGATGTTTTGCTTCGGCGCGGGTCTATAAATAGGGCGCGTCGCCGCTTCGATGTATCAAAAATCATTTTCGCGGTTCGCAGCGAGGATGCGATTCGTGCGACAACGCGCGACAATACGCGTGGCAAATTTTGACGATAAATCGCAAATGATGTCCTCGAAAACAAGGCGCAGACATGGTAGCATGCTGCCAAACACCATACGCTGCCTCATTTGCGGTCCATCAAATTGTGGAAAGACCAACTTGTTGGAAAGTCCTCACGGCGTCCGCTTCGAGAACGTGTACGTGTATTCCAAATCGTTGCAACAGCCGCAATATCAGTATTTGGAGAATTTATTGACTCCGATAGATGAAATTGGCTACTTCACATTATCGAATAACAGTGACGTCATCCCACCGAGCGAATCGCTTCCGAATTCCATTTTTATCTTTGATGACGTGGCATGTGACAATCAAGATACGATAAGGGAATACTTTGCAATGGGGCGCCACTCGAACGTTGACTGCTTCTATCTCTGTCAGACATATGCAAAGATTCCCAAACATCTTATACGCGACAATGCGAATCTGCTGATTCTGTTTAAGCAGGATGGCACCAACTTGAAACACGTGTACAACGATCATGTAAACACTGATATGTCTGACGAGGATTTCTGCGTTTTTTGTCGTAATTGTTGGCAGCTGGAGTATGGTTTCGTGGTGATAGACAAGGATAGCCCGATGTCCAATGGACGTTATTGAAAGGGATTTAACGAGTTTGCCGTACCATGAGACGGTCAATCATTGTCAACACGTCGGTGGGAAAGCAACGTCTGCGGTGCAACAATGATTGGTATCGATAGTCTGGAGAATAAGGATCGCGAGAGAATAGCGAAGGAAATTGCAAGAACCAGCAAAGCCATTCGCAAGAAACATCAGGCTTTGAAGATCGGCAAGATGGAGGAAGATATCGCGTTGGAGAGATACTTTAAACCTATTTTCGAACCTTTAAAACATATTGTGGAAAATACCGCAGCGGCAGAAGCTGAAATATCACCGCTGATAAGCACAAGCGTTGAAGGTAATGAAACATTAACGCATGAAACAAAAATCCGGCCGAAATGGAACACATCGTGTAAGAGAAAGAGAAAACCACGCACATCATCGGATTATTCACTCGTAACCTCTACGCCGGTTCAATCGAAGCGAAAACGGCAGAATGTTGCATTAAACGCGTCTCCGGTTCCTCCCCCACCAAAAACTACATTTCCCAGTGTACAATTGCTCACAACCAATGATGATGATGATGATGGTGATGATGATGATGATGTTTTTGAAACTACTCCCGATGAGTCGTTTGCAACATCTATTAGACAGCAACTTCAAACACCCGCGGGACAAGAAACGTTTCGCAACCATTTGGGTCCCCTGGGACAAAAATATATGGATGCGATTATAAGTAGGGATAAGGAAACTGTCACAGACACTGTATATGGCGTATACTTTGGCGATAGTAGAATGATGCTTGGGGATAAGGCATTCGATATGGACAAGGCTGATAATATAATCATCGATGGTGTAAAATACAGGGGAACGCCCGGCCTTTACGAACTGATTTTCAAGAGAATTCCCGACGATGCTGTATACACCGATGCCGATAAACAAAAATACAAAAGTATACTGCTGGCGACGAATGCCTATAGACGCGGTCATTCTGCTCAAAATCCCATATTAGGCAACAAGGGATACAAGTACAAACATGTAGTTGCACCGCTACTCCCTCGCGTATCAACCAATAAAGCAGGGAAAGGTCTAACGGCACCGCGAGTCATGGTGGTAAATGATAACAAGATCGATTACGTGCGCTGGGACGATCCCAACGAGCTTCTGGATCGATACCGTTTGCTGGAAGCGTCGCGTCAGGCGGGCAACAACTCGCATGACAATGAAATTCTGTCGATTGTGGAGGAACTCTACGAGGGAGGCTTCATTATAAATAAAACCGCGCACCGATGATGCGCATTGTATGCATTGAGATGCCGATCAACAAATTTGGAGTATCGCTCGAGAAGAGTGGCGCAACTAGAATGGATTATTACAAATGGAACGGTTTGCTTCGAAATTATATGCGAGACAACGCTCTTTGCGTGACCGGTGCCGACTTTGATGCAAAATCACGCAAGATACGACGCGTAGCTCAACCGGTGGTCGATAGCGATGCCGTCAATAAACTATACTTGAAAAAGAGCATTAAACTTTTGAGAGAGCAGCAGGAAGAATTAGAGAGGAAGCTGATCGTGTTTCAGAGAGAGATGCTGGCGCTGCAAAACAGCGTTCAAAAGATATCGCAGGCGTCGAATTCTATCCCGCAGCAGCGCTGCGAATGAGAATCATGCGAGACGGTTGAACTTGTCACCGGACCGATGGGGCGCAGCACATAATGCACGTACACGATAATTATCGCATCATTCGTGTCAAAGGCACCTCTGCGATCAAACATGCAGCCATCATCGAAATCCAAGAGTAAAGAAAACCACGGCCACAAGAAGCGACAGCTCGTCGAGGAATTGCATGCTCCAGCTCGAAGACATTTCCCGCGGAGGCGAGTCATAGTGCGCGGATACGATGATCTATGGCAAGCTGACGTTGTAGAAATGCGCCCATACTCGCGATTCAACCAGGGTCACCACTACATACTCACCGTCATCGATGTGCTGAGCAAGTATGCATGGGCGGCACCGCTCAAGACTAAAAGTGGCGCTGAGGTGGCTAAAGCGTTTGCAAAGATATTTAGAGATCGATATCCGAAAAATTTGCAAACCGTTCAAGGAAAAGAATTTTACAACGCCGATGTGCAGAAACTCTTGACAAAGCATGACATTAATCATTATTCGACGTATTCGGTGATGAAGGCCTCCGTCGTAGAACGTTTCAATCGAACTTTGAAGAACAATATGTGGAAACTGTTTACGCTCAATGGAACCTACAGATGGACCGATGCGCTATCGCGTCTACTTGCAGAGTATAACGCGCGAAAACATAGAACCATCGGAATGCGTCCTTGCGATGTTACCCCAGCGATCGCCGATAAGCTGCTGACCACCGTATACAGTAACGTAAAGATCGCTGCTCCGGCGAGATTCAAGTTGGGCGAGTTTGAGCGCGTGAGCAAATTTAAAACCATCTTCGATAAAGGCTACACGCCGAATTGGACAACGGAGGTGTTCGAGATAGCCAAAGTACAGGCAACTAATCCCGCAACGTATCTGCTCCTCGATTCCTGTGGAAAACCTGTTGCCGGAGGATTCTATGAACACGAGCTGCAATGCGTCACCGATCCTGATGTGTATCTAGTGGAAAAAGTATTGCGTAGGAAGGGGGATAAGGTATACATCAAGTGGCTAGGGTTTGATAAATCGCACAATTCTTGGATAAATAAAAATAATGTATTGTAACATAATAATACATGGTTCAATAAATACAATGATACATATACATGTGAATAATTTTATTTTTATGCATAATTCCACCATTTATAATCGTTAATATAATAATTTCTATACATGCGCGAAGAATTATATTTTTTATGCAATAATTCCACCATTTATAATCAGTAATAAATATAATTTCTATACATGCGCGAAGAATTTTATTTTTTATGCAATAATTCCACCATTTATAAGAATGAGTTTATAATAAATACAATAATTTCTAATTTACAATGGCACATTATAATGTCCCCAGGGCAGAGTGTCGGTCGAATCGGGTACGATATACCGCTTGTCGTCGTGCGGGCTTAGAGCGATTTTCGATTCCGAAATGGTGTACACTTTGTGCAATTTCGACCGTATGCATGTTTGCCTGCGAACCATTTCGATCTCCCTGTGCAAACACTGCGCGTAGTAGTCGAAAGTTATCGTCCTGGCTATGACGTTGGTCTTGACGCCTTTCGCCTTTTTCGTATCTTTTTTACCGTCTACGCGGAGTGCATACATTTTCGCTCTAAGACCTACGAATTCGGTCATTATCGCACCGTTATTTTCGTCCTTCATCAGCCCCGGAACCTTCTTATTTAAGCGCGGAATATTATATGGATTGTCGATGGGATAATCGGATGTATCAAATCTATCGATATTGTGTTTCATGGTCTCGTAGATATCATCGCACTGAATATGATAAATGAGACTGTCTGTGTCGGTGTATAGAATTTAACAATTTTGTCCGTGCAGGGGAGACATGTGCTCGTGGTGAAATTCATACAAACAAATTTTTTATATGTCCAGAATGCACATACCCACGTATATCGGTTTGTTGAATTTCACCTCGAGTTTACGCAATTCAACGGCTATTAAATTTTCCGAAAAAACACTTCTGCTGTGGAAATTCGGTTTCGCGATCATTGCCTCCGCGCCATATCGCCCTTCCCAATGTGTTAAAAGTCTTACATCCACATGATTTCGCACATTTTCCATAGTTTTACCGAATACCGCGTTGTTCATCAATTTGTATAAATTTTTTCAAAATCATTTGTCGCGCTTGTTCTAAACCGCGTATTGAGTTCGATGTAATCGCGGAGCCAGGGCAATTGAGCGAATTGAAGCACGCGGTGTATCTTTGTAATACGAAGACCGTGACGCATGCACTGCTGCAGGTTGCGATAATGGATAACGTAACGCTGCTTATCGTATACCGTCGCGAGTAACTTGTCCTGTCTGCTGCCAGGTGGTTTGGCACGCGTCGGGCAGAACGGTAGATCGGCATGAGCGTCGTGCAGACGTTGCGGATATTCCAGATCTACCTCGAGAATGTATCCCGTGGGAGAATCGACAGCGATCGAAGACACGTTAAAATTTGCGACATCTTCGACCCATTGAAATTTGGCATGTGGTAGGGGCTGACACATTGCCCATCCATACAAATTATTTACGTCAAAGTACATCAAGTACGATGACTGTTCCGATGCATCGTAAGATGGCATGTACTTGTTATTGGCATGTGCGTATCTTCCGGAACATTGACTTAAACCACCGCGTATACCGCGTTCGACAAACATGACCATATCGATGTCTGTGAGCAATTAGAATGTAATTTTGGTATGTTTTAGCATGGCATCCCACGTGAAACCAGGTAATGTATAATAATACGCCGCATCTAATCCGTAACTCTTGATGCAACTTTCGCGAAAATTTTCAAAAATATCTGCCAACAACAAGACATCTGTTTTCAAATACAAATCGCTGTATTCGCCCAAGGTTCTAATGTCGAAACGCTGCCAGACAGTCTCGGCGTGCGCGTAATCGCTCCCGGATACTGCCTGACCCGTTAACGAACTGTGGAATGACTCGCGCGGCGGTAAGCATGGGTCCTGCAGCTTGTTCGCGCAATCGAGGTATTCATACGGAAAGGCACCCTTTCGCGCCAATAAATTGAAATCCTCGGTGGATAATGTTTCAAATTTGGATCGTAAAATTTTTAATTTATCTGCGCTAAGAAAAGATGCTAATTTGTCGAGACTGGTATTGAGAAATTTGTACGAATCGATGAATCACAATTTAATATAATTTCGCGAGTCTGATTCAGCCGTATCTTCGACATTTTTTGTGAAAGAAATGTATTTTTCTTTAGTAATGGGCAATACATCAACGTGACCTTCGAAAGCGGTAGCTATTTCCTCGATAATAAAATGCGAATCGTAGCCGGATAAATTATGAAAAACGATGGGGATGTAAAACGCATTTTTATAATTTAAATTGCACTCCGAATGTGCCGGACCTCTAAACCGTCTGGATAGATGGCAATGATCGCGAACTCGTATATCGCTAGCCTCGAATGGCTCTTCGCAAATATGGCAATCTGTTGCATTGCGAAATGTCGTCCACTGTTCGCTAGTTAAATCCAACATGGGAACATTACTGGTTAGGATGGGTTTGGCAAAGTCTGCAAAATTTTTCAATTCTTCGACGAACCATGAAACACAATCCGCGTCGCGGCGACATCGATAGATCGATAGCGATGTATCGTACGAACAATGCATGTAATATGCTATGCTGTGCACTTTATGGTGCTGGTACGCGTGTAATTTATTATTATTATTACCCCTCTGATTGTCCTCCGTTTTCTCGATGATGCACTTGAGATCTGCGTATACCACGAAGGGGAGCCGCTCCTTCATGCAGTGGTTGCCGAAACTGAGGAAGTTGTTGCCTTCGCTGGGCAGCAGAATGGCGCAGTCGTTCATCTGCCCGCAGTCCACTGCAGGGGCCTCCAACTTCTCGACGGATCCGAAGTAATGCATGCATCTGTAAACCCACAATTTTTTATTTAATTGTTTCGCGAGACATTTCAACATTTCATATGTTTATATACGTGCCGATCACAGATGAATTTCTTTTTTCCATGCCTGCTCAATTGCGTGCTCACCAGCCTGGACAAGTCCTTAATTAGCACAAAGTGCCCTACATCGCCGAGCTCTTGATTCGGCGTGTACAGCAGGTTGACGTGCCGGTCCCTCTTTTGGCTGGTGAGGCGCAGTGGGAAGATTGTCGGTCCTTTCTTCTCCTCGAAGCTGTACACATTGACGGAGATGTTCAGCCGTTCAAACTTCCCAATCTGCTCCAGAGACATCGGAAATTCAATGCCCTGGAGATTTAGTGCTGAAGCATAGTCGGGGTATGAACTTGGGCGATCGGCATTTCTTTCCGCGGGATGAAGAGCGGCGACCACTGCCCAAGCGAAACAGGCGTTGTCCGGGGATTGCACGTTAATCGTCGCTTTCTTCAGCGATATTTCCCGCGGCAACTTGTAGTGGCACCCCGCGCGCAGCGGATTGTTCTTATTGACATTGACGGTCAGATTCAGGATACTCGTCAATGCCCATCCGCTATCGCGTTCCTGGAATTCTTCCTGCGATGCGAGGGTTGGTTCGATGACGCATCGTTGGTACCACTACTGCTGATCGGATGTACCGAAGCGTTCGCAGTTTCGGGTATTCATGCTTTTACAAGCATGCTTGTCACCTGCCACAAATTCACCGTTGAATACCGTGTTCACTTTGAGGTTCCGATGTTTCCTCAAAGGACCCCGCACATGCTCCAACACAATGACCGCCGCATCCTGGAGGAAGTTGTGCGGTTCGATGTAATTCAAATTTAGCACGGCACCAGTTAATACGCGGCTATCGAACGCAGTGTCTATTTCGCGCCACAAAAGTCCCGTGCTTGAATGTCCGGCTCCTTCGCGCACGAAACGTCCGCGCAACGAATATTTCAGTCCTTCGAGCTGCGCGATTCGAGCAACTAACGATTGTCGAACACCGATCGATAATCGAGGACGTTTCACTCGGCTGTGTTCTTCCAAAGATTCGATACACTCGTTGCACCGTTATTCCCACGCAAGGTATTCTTCGCGTGAAATCAATCGTGCAGATTGATCTCGCATTTGGCGTTCCACTTGCGCGAATTTTTCCATGATCGTAAATGGAATGTAAATGTACTGTATTATCCGCGCAATGTGTTACAACGATTTGAGGCTTTTTACAGGTTAGAGCATGCTTTTATGGTTGGTACCACGATTTGGCGTCTCTGTCTAACTCTTTCGGTGTTCCCCCTCCCTCGAATGCATTGCATGCAAAAAACGATGATCGATCCCAACATTGTTCGATGCAGTTTCTGCTGATATCGCATAATTCTTTCAATGATTCACGCGTATGACGTATTAGCCCGCAAGATCATCCGACATAGTTTCTGCTGACGTCGCATAATTTTAAGATTCGATGTTCCCAAAAGTATTATATTACATTCAGCACGTGTCGAGACTTTTATTCCGGTAAGATTGAAAAAAAATATTATGTAAAATTGGTGGCTTTAGAATAAAATGTGACAGTGGGGGGGAAGCAATTAGCCTCTATTTAAGCCGGCTCCCGGACGTTATTCCATCAATCGCTCAGTAACCTCAGTGACTTTGATGGACCAGGCAGCGCTACAAAAATTGACCGATAGCATTAATGTAATAGGCGCTGGGAGCTCAGATTATTTCTTTCCAATCATGCGAGATGATGGTATAGCTCCATGTGGGGAGAATATTTATTATGACAGGTAAGACTTATTTTCACATATTTCCACAATTTTTATGTTTATTCCTGATACGAGCAGATAATTTCATAGCTTTAATTGTTCTCTTAGTCCACGCCGAGCATCGCGTATCATGGTCAGAAGATACGCATTAACATCCGTGGGTAGCATGTATTTGGAAATTGCAATCAACGTAGGACCTATGGCCGATGTAGAAATTCTTATCGGTGACAATCGCGAGAATCATCTTATATTACCGTGGTATACATGGGGTGCACTAGTCGATAGCCGTGCAACCATCGAAGAACGTGCAGAATTGTCTGAATCAGACTCGATGCGGATTGATGAGTTAGTATTGGAATTTGTTCGGATCTATGATTCTACGATTGTAAAGATGACACTGCTTGACAAGTCGCTGTATTTCAAACCGAATACATTATCATTTTTATGTAATCTTGAACCATGTGTAAGCTATGTGTATCCGCGGTTGCATTAAACTGCGGAAGAAGTGAGAGTAAAATTTGAATGTTTTGTTAACGTGTTGCAACAGAGCGGTGTTGCCTGCGAAAAATTAGATACGCGCAGTGCTGCTAAAATCATACGCGATAGCGAATATTACGACGAGGAGTATCTCGTAGATTGCGAACTGGTGGCATGTGCCATCAGTGATATTCTGGCTAATGCTCGTAGGAAGAAAAAATGTTAAATTATTATCCTTATCATTATTATTATTATATATTTTACATGCTTTTAATTTTAAATAAATTTCTTAAACTTAAATTATTTTTCCATTTTATTTACCCTCCTTCTCTCCTCCTCACCACCTAATTCTAAGATTCTATGTTCCCAAAAATATTATTATTTTTCTGCGTTGGGGAAAAAAGTGTCTGTTGGTTTGGAATAAAATTTCTGCCGACGCGGCATAATTCTATGACTCGCGCCTTCTTCGCGCTGCGAAAATGACATCATCTCGCGCGGTTGTCCCAGGGGACTCAAATTACACACGATCGCGCGATACGCTGCGACGCCAAGATTGAAAAAACATTTTGAAAAATTTTAGCTTTAGAATGCATGCGATTGTACCACTGCTGTCTCTTTCCCTCTCTCAGAATTTGGCTTTGCAACTATGTAATGCCGTCTCTCTCTCTCTTTCCCTGTGGTTTGTAAAACGTCGATCTTTCCCGACATCACCCGAAATAATTTCTGATAAAAATTATTATTTCTCTGCGCTTGGCGGTTCGCTAAATCGGTGTGGGCCAGGGGTGAAAAAATTTTCGGGTTGGGCCAAGGTTGTTCCCTCCCTCGGTTAGGTGTGAAAAAATTTTCGGGGGTCATTCCCTCCCTCTGAAAAAATTTCTGACGGTGGGCCAGGTCTGGAGAGGTCTCCGCGACCGCTCGGTCTGGACTGATCCCCTCCACGATTATGGCTTCCCCCACTCCGCGGCTCGTGCGCGCGCAGCCAGTCTTCCACTCCCCGCTGTCCCCGCGCCTAAAGTTCCCCCCACCGCGCTCCCCCGCGCGCTCTCACTTCCACCCGCCCCCGCGCTCCCCTCAGAGGACCTGGTTTAGAATCGGCCTAGACATACTACTATTTTTCTTTAACATTTATAATTTTCTGCCACTTTTCTGGTTCAACTAGATGATCTGATAAATTTGACAAATTATAACAAACCGTGTTTTGGAAACACAGTCATTTCTTTATGTTTCTGTTTCAATGCGGTACGTCCACGTTATGTATTGGTGATCAATTTGTGGACTGCACTTCGGGTACATTTAAAAATATTTTAAGATCAGATACTTCAAATGATACATTCTGTTATTGTGATTGAATTCGCCTTTTTATGTGGTATAAATATATATGAAGAAATCGATATGGTGCTATTTCAAAAACACAAAATACCTCTAATTTGTTATGCAACAAAGATACTTTCAAATTTTTGCTTATGTGAATAAATTCTTCATATTACGTGTCGAGACTGAATGCAGGTGTCGCCCACGTGGACACGCGACGTGACCACATTTTTCCCACGAAATGCGAGATCACGCATATTCTCACCAATTTCATGCCCAATTTTTCCAGTATAAAAGGGGGTACGTATGCATGCTCTGGGGCTCGTGTCTCCTTAGTCTAAAGTTCGTAGACGTAAGAAGCATTAGAAACATCAGGTTCTATTCTCCTTGAAGCAGATTATACATCATTCCGGACAGGTGAATTACCTAGAACACAAAGCAGAAGCGTTTTTATTATCTGTAAGACAGTCTCTGTTTTTTGTCGGAAGCAAAATTCGGATAAAAAAATTAATACAATTTTTATGTACATATATACGATTTTGTCCGTTTTCTGCAGGAAAAATATTTATCTTTTTTTTAAGAATTTATATTAATAATGTGCTTCCGACACATTTGGGGGAATAGTTTTCGAGATTTTATGTTCACAGTTATGGAAAATGTAGTTTATGGGAAATCACATTTAAAGTTGGACATGCGGTTTTGTCGTACTTACGCCTTTCTTTTTCTTTTTATTTCAATTCTGCCTTCTTTCGTCGCAAGTGAGGCACGGCGATCAGCGATCAGCGATCAACGGAAGTTATGTGGATGTTTTTTGAAGTTTCCACACTTTACAGTTGAAGCTTTCGTTTCGATTTTGTGAAAATCCTCCAAGACATCTTTCGAGGAGTTCTGTATTACGAGGCATAACTAACATTTCCCGCGACTCCTTGACTTCACATCAGGGTCATCTGCACCCCTAACAAATTAACTAGTTAACCAATTAACTAGTGCTTCAAAACACTTTTTTAACTTCAACTATGGCAACCAACTCAAGTATCGTAGCGACCGATAAGAATTCCTTTCATCAAAAAGGAGAATCAGTTTTTGTTTTATTAAATTGTTTCATTTTAATCTTTCAAATTGGCCTTCAAAACCACTCTCCTTTGAAACATACTATCAGAAAGCCTATTGGCCTTCGGAGAATTTGTCATTGTGGCGAAAGAAAAGAGTCTTTCCACAGGAGCCGATGATGGCAATGGCGTGTTATATTTTAAGAATAATTTATTGATTAATATATATTTTTGTAAAATCTTGAATTCTGTGTCATCCTCTGCGAAATAGTGTAATATCTGAAAGTGAAATGTGAGCAGATTAGGAATACGTATGTTCCATTATATATTTACTAAATGAAAAAAAAATACTAACTTCAAGTGATGCTTTAGAAGCATATTCTGCAATTCCCAGCGAACTCGTATCTCCAAAATAAAAGAAAGGATTGCGACTATTGCGAGTCTTGTGACCAGACGATGTAGCTGGTTGAGTGATTGCGCATTCTTCATTCGCTTTCATTTCTTTAATTATTGCGTGTTTAAAGAGCTCCTCCATTTTGCCACGGTCCTCCTCGGTAATGCACGGGAACCACACATTCTTAAACTCTGGATGCGTTAATGCGGCCAGGGCGGCATTCTCTGACTCCGGTGTGGCGAGTTTCAAATAGCCTTCAAATCTCGAATTCACCGCGTCGCGAAGGCACTTACTGATGGGTTTGCAGAATTTCCACTCATTTTCCGCCAGTATTCCCAATTTTCGACGTAGAGACAACAAACATGGCAAAAGTGTGCCATAGAAAATATTGTCTCCCTGTAAAATGTCTATCGCTTCCGCGATTGGCGCTGTACATTCTATGTGTTCTTCTAAGTATGTGAAGTCATTTTCTCTTAACACATTTTTTATCCCTAAAAGTTTTGCCAAGTCTGTCATTTTGTTTTTAATTTTTAAAATTTGTCTTAGAGAATCGTATAGGGAATTCCACCGTGTCTCGCCCGGTCGTTTCAATATGTGACCAATTGCTTCTTGTAGTATTTCGGCGGATTTTGGCCTGATCGCCGCCTTCCACAACAGGTTACATTTCTGCATGACGTCTTTATGAATACCCGACAGCACTTCATCGTCCGTAATTGTGCGTATCATGTCTGATGTAATACACAAATTGAGAGTATGTGCAGCCCATCGAATATGGCGAGGTAGTATATACTGTAAAGGAAGCGCAACATCTGTGTCCAGTGGTGTGGTTTTTTGTGGTTCTTCATCGGATGAACTATGGGAGGACATATCCAAACTATCGTCTTCAACTTTCTTTGTAATTAAGGCTGCTTTAACGCCAAACGTTCTGAAAGCCTTTGCAAAATTACTGGCATTATCTGTGACCGTTGCCACAATTTGGGTCTCAGTTAAGCCAAACTCTGCATGAATGCTCTCCAGTCAGTCAGTGATTGTAGCAAAGGAATGTTCACCGGCAAAGCGACGGCACGCTAGAGCTGCTGATTTCCTTTCATAATTTGTGGAAATCCAATGTGCTGTTACCCCAAAAAAACTTCGTCGCCTTCCTGACCAAATGTCTGCAGTTGTGCAGACAAATGGAACAGTCTCTAATTGACTTTTAATGTTGCACATACCCTCTGTATACATTTTATCAAGTATTCTCCCCAATCCACGGCGACTAATTGCATTAACTTTATTACCAAGTCTCTGATTAATAAATATTTTCCGAAAGCGTTTACTCTCCACCACCTTCAATGGGACCATGGCATCAATGATGAACTCTGCGATATCCATTTCAAACTGCTTCTGTGAGATCGTTTCTTTATCAGTCGCAGACCTCGCAGATGCTGTTCGTTTGTATGGTTTTCCCGTTTCCATACAATATTCGTCAAATGCAGCAGAATGTTTCCGCTTCAAATGTGACAGAAAATTGGATGAAGATGTTACTTGGCCTTTGATTTCGATGTCGTTCGGCAAACAAAATTGGCATTGCCCGACAACGCTTTTGCGATTTGATTTTTCCTTGACCAGCGAGAAATATTTCCCGCTAACAATCGTAGGCACGCGCAGCTGTTCTACAATCGAACCTTCACTTGCACAACTTGCAGACGATGTCGACGCGCGAAATTCATCCACGACGGAAATGTTTTGCAATTCACACTCACTGCCACTCATTTTAATGAAATTTATATACACTACACTTATTTAATAGTATTAGATAAATATCTTATTTAATAGAAAAGTGAATGTTCTAAATATGAAATCATACTTGACTAAATATAAGTAATGTATACTAAACTAATTTAATAGTATTAGATAAATATCTTATTTAATAGAAAAGTAAATGTTCTAAATATGAAATAATACTTGACTAAATATAAGTAATTTATACTAAACTAATTTTAAAGTGTAATATTATAAAGGCTTAAAATGGTTTGACAACTCTGCGATTCTCTCTTAATGATTACCATCAAGAGACTGATTCTAGAAATCTTTTGACTGCATGTCTCCCACGCAGGGATTTCGGGCTTTTCCCTACGCGTAGTGGAGGGGGAACACCTACAGCACTGACGGTATGTGTGTGTCACGGTGTCATCACACACATGTATACCGCCACTGCTGTGGGTGTTCCCCCTCCACTACGCGTAGGGAAAAGATTTCTTCACTCAGGCCCTCAGGACCTTTTCCCTACGCATAGTGGAGGAGGAACACCTACAGGAGTGGTGGTAATGTGTGCGTGACGACGTCGCTGACGTAAGTGGTCCTGCATAATGTTGTCTAGCAAACCTGGTCAGGGTAACTCTATTTCCGCAAAATGTTAAAATATTTACAACGCGAGTGCTAACAAGGGGAAGGCACGGATGCAGAAATTGCTTTTCGAACGACAGTATATGGGGGTAATTCTTTGTGAATTTTTTGTACAAAAACGGCACGACAAATTAATTTAAGGTTTGGCAGGCTGTTGCATTGTATCTTGAACTACTGTTCTGAATTTTTGTGTGACAGGGAAAAGGAAAACATGGCAGATACAGACGGAACGCTGAAAAAAATTCGGGTGGTGCTGGCGTTGACGAAAAGTACTGTAAGGGTTATCTGAAACACAAGAAGGAATAGTACATTGCGTGACAAGGGAGAGAAGAAAGCGATTTCGTCAACGCCAGGGCCACCCGATTTTTTCCAGCGCTCTCAGTCAGCACTCCGTATCTGCCATGTTTTTTTTCACTGGCACAGAAAAATTCAAAACAATAGCTCAAGATATAATAAAACAGCCTGCCAAACTTCATATTAATTTGACGAACCGTTTCTGTATAAAAAATTCACAAAGAATTACCTATTTTTCGGCCAAACAAGCCGCAATCTACTCTTCTCTTCACAAGCCTCTTAAAGAAAAACTTTTTCGCTCCAAGTTATATGTACCTCAAAATTGCCTCCATACTTTTTAACGGCGAATGTTTCAAAACATGGATTCTACCCTGTACATATTATTATATTTTTTAACATAAGGGTTTGTGCATACACTTTACGGCTTCGCTAGAGTTTTCTGAAGTTTGTTTTAAGTCTCATAACCATCCGTTAATATTTTGCAAGAAAAAGCTTGAAGTCAATGAAAATCAAGACTGGAATTGGTTGTACTATTATATATTTTGCACAGAATAAAACGAGGCCTCCAAACGTCCGATCGTTTGGAAAACTCTGCAGGGGCCACCTGTCTGCCGAAGTCACGGGCCCAGTTGATTTTCAATACTCCTCGACCCTTGAAACAATTTATGATCGGCGAAGGCGTCATTTGGGGTCGTCGCCGTAGCCGTTGCACCGTAAACAGACCCACGATACATCGATCAGCCTTCTCCGCTCAGCGCCGAATTGTCTTACAATTTACTGAACTCATCACAATTTATGTGAAAGATTGACTTTAGAGTCAATCTTTAGAGACGAAGAAAAATATTTTGTTTATAATTTTGATCTCGAATAGTAATGATTGGATAAACAAACTGTAAATGGAAAAAATTGTGTCGTGACGAGCTTTATAACACTATAGTTTTTAAAATCCACTTTAGCCACATTTAGTTTTTCAATCTTTCTTATCGTTTCGACAATACTTTTTCACATTTTTCAGCGCTAGTCCCGTTATTGCACCCGACCGTTCATTAACCGCCAAACATTTTCTTAAAATTGGTGTGAAACGCCAATCTTTTAACTACCTTTACGTACCTAGCGAGAAAAACTCTCAATTACTACCTGAAGCGGCTAAACTACACATCTGCCCGTCAAACGTTCATCACCATACACGTTGTAGCGAAAACAGACCCATAAAGCATTGGACTCACTGGTACGCATCAACCCTTAGGTTATTCCTGTCCACGACCTTTCCTACTTTCACTTTTCTACCCATTAACTATGGTTGTCTACTTCCTTACTCCGGCAAAACTTCCTCACAAGATAGGCATAAGCAATAAAGGAGAAAACCGAATAACACAGAGGCCACACTCAACGTTCTTCCCCAAAATTTCTACTTCTCGACCTACTATTAACTGGAAAAATGTATGAAAGGTCAAAAAGTATTCTTATACAATTAGTAATTCAGCTTATAAGTGCATGCTAGCGTTACCGAATGTAAGGGTGAGGCCGAGGGCGGATGGCCCCACGCTGTCCTGCCTTCGAGGATTTTATGGCAGGGACTTAGCCTGTGTGCGGTCCTGATGGGGAGTGCATGAGACTAAATAGTAAACAGTCCTGGCGACTGGCGATAGCTCACGGCCGCATGAGGTTTTCCAATTATCGGGTGTCGAAAGATTGCTTGTTTGAATGAAGAGAGACAGTTTAAATATGGCAAGCGGCCTGACGCCGTATTGCCAAATAATAGGGACTCTGTTTTTGGAGGATCTGGCCACGTGAATGGGGAAGGCTATGTTTTTTGGTGAGAACTGTGATAGGCCGCGTAGTCCTTACCCCAGAGCTGTCCTGGAGCGAACTTCTTTACAACCCTTATAAAGTCGTTTCTAATGTACAATTAAAGTGGCCCCTAGACGCATTATTGCCCATCTGTGGATGATATTGGAAGGTTGCATAATAATATTGAAAAGCTGTACAATATATTGTGTGAATGAAGAAGAAAACTTGCCCCTAGACGCTCAATATATTGTGCAATATTCATATTGCACAATAATATTGCGCGTCTACAGGCCGCTTAAGTTAGGCGTTAATAAAATCATGCACTTTTCTGTACTGGGTATTTTATCTAGCCTGTCGGTTTTATTGCTCTCGGCTGTCAACGGCTATTAGGGCTCGCAGCGAGAAAGCAAAACAGTGGGGTGGGTAGGTATTTCCTGATAATCCGAGCCTAAAAGCTTTTCAACAATCGGAAGACTGTATTCTTTCCGCTGATTTCGACGATGCGCGCAATCATTCGCGTACGCGGCTTCGTGTTGCACGAGGTCCCTTGTTGCGCGTCCACAGTCTACACATTAAAATCGACCCTTTCAAGGGTGTTGTGTAGCGCACATTACACATGTTTAAAACCGTGCCTTAATAGTGGAGCGCGCAGCTCGCTTACTTGCAACGGGGCGCACCGCTATTTTTAACGTTGAATATATTGTTAGATACCTACTTCGCGACTTTCCCTTTTTCTTACACATCTGGTCATCGTCACCCTCTAAGACCCTTAGCCCCTTCCGAACGAACGTGACTTGTCTGTAAACAAGCGGATTAGGCCATGGGTCCTAAGGCCCACTTCCAAAGTGAAAGCTAACGTTCTGTCACCACTGAACTTTCTTCAAACCACCTCTTCCTCCCTTATTCAATGATCAATCCCAGTTCCATATTCCACACCCTCGCAATAGAAACTACTAATAGGACTCTCCGTTGTGTCCACGTTCTTTTCCTCCGTACGTCTTTAGTTTTAGATCTCGCTTGTACTTCGAACCAGCAACTAGTTTTGAACTTGCTTATAATAAAGGACAATTTTATACAAGTTTTGTATTTGCATTCTCCCCGGTACACGACAATATGTACAAATTACCAACAACAGATAGACTTATTTTATAGAAAACACTTCAGCGAATATGATAGTATTTTTTTGGATGTTTAAAGTCGGGACCTTGAATCGGATTGAAAGTCCGTTTCGTTAAAAATAGTCCGATTTAAATTATTTTCTGACTAATTAATCGGGAGAACACCAGGAATCCATTGGTGTCACTTTCATATTGATACGATGAAAAATAAACAAATTCACTTTCTGTATAATCGATGACACATCGCCGAACAACTCCAGGCGCCAGTTTAGACGGGTGAACGATACAATGTCGCTCGGCTCGGGCCTCGCGCGGCATCGATCAAAGGCTCTCGCGAGTCTCGAGGTTCGCCAACGTTAGTCGACTAAATTACGATTGAATACGAGAACACTGTTCATTCATTCATGATTGAATCCCCATGATTGAACTACGTTCAATCATGGCCGACGATTGAATCCTCATGATTGAAGTAGTTCAAACATGACCAACGATTGAATCCCCCATGATTAAAGTAGTTCAATCATGGCCGATGATTAAATACCCATGATCGAACTACTTCAATCATGGGCGCTTCGATTAAATATGGACTCAGGTTAGTCTTATTCATGACGAATAAGACTAAAGTATCTTTTATTTGATACGTTATTTAAATAATTTTTTATTTAAATAATGCCGTATTTAATAATTGTGAGAGGAAACGTATCGGTGTCGATGAATGATCTTAGAATTATTTTAAAACGCAATATAATGAGAATGTACTCATATTGTCAGAGCTTTAAATTGGCAAATTATCTGAAAGCCTGCGAGGGGGAAGGTATGGGTATTGATGATTTGAGAATACCTTGCCTGGCCACGCCAAGTATTTGACTTCAAGGCCGCGGACATCTAGGCAAATGTCTAGATGTTAAATTTTATCTTCACATTATTAAAATGTCCGTGATTATTACAAATCACTTTTATGTACTTGCAGCTCATTTTGATTTCACATCTTTTTTTTATATTGTAATTATTATTATATATTATCTTCTATTTTTTTTATGATTTATTTGACTTCATGTACTTGGCGTAATTTTTTTACTTTTTTTGAAGTTTTTTATGGGGATCTCACTTCTTTTTACAAAGATAATTTGCATAGGGAATAACTTCAGATAATTTTTAATTATAAATTACAAATTATCACGGTACAGAATTAAGGATAAATTCTACGTAAGTTTAACAACTACGAAAAGAAACCATGTGCACCGTATTGTCGATCTATATGTATTATATGTATAGTACTTTGTGTACAGTACATAGTGCGCGATGCAGCTTATGGCGCTGAACGTATTTAACATTGAAGTATAATAACAACCACAATTAACATCTTTCGAAGAAAAATATGTATGCATTTTTAGCATTTCGTGGCCAAGCTTGTTTTTCTACTTGTAAATCATCAACGGATACCCACGTTGTGCCCTTACCCCTTACCATACTCGTGTAATGACCATCGGCAATACTTTTACCGTGGTGGAAAATCGCTGCCTTAAGTTTATAACAGTGATCTACCAATTGTATTTTAGTAGTAGGTATTGCTTTGATGTAAAAATTTTCCACTTTCGTTATTCCACTACTATCGTGATCGAACAAATGTAATTTTGCAATAAGAATTTGTTTGGAAGCAGTTATATCGATTTTCTTCATTGTGTTTGAATTTGAATTATCACAATTATTACAAGGATCTGTCAGACTTTTCCATCCTGTGAAATTGTATTTTATTATATCTTGAAATTCAAATGATTTTTTTTTAACACCTCGGGCAGTTACCGCAAGTAAATATTGAATTACCTGCTTCTATGACAGCATTCTGCAAGCTTAGTCCTTGACTTTTGTGAATAGGGAATGACATCAGATAATTTTTAATATTATATTTACAAATTATCACGGGACAGAATTAAGGATAAATTCAATCACAGCATCATTTTACGCTTCGATTATCTATATATACATAAATAAAATCCTGAGTTTAGTTACAAATAAAAAACAGTTTGATGATATACAAACATGTCGCCATTCAAATTTCGGCAACTTACCTTGTATTTGAGACTGCATTTTGGTTGCAATTCAATGGTACAACGATACATATTTGTAAAAACACGTGGCATCTCAAATTTTGAAAACTTACCTTATTTAACACTCGCCAGGTTATAACCTGACTGTAAGCTGTCAAAATTTTGAGTAGATTGCACAGTGAAGATAGCGTTTGACGAACGAAACATGTGTTAGTTTCTTTTTGGCTGAAGGTGTGCGTGTAACGCGTATACGTATTATATTGACGAAAAATTTCTTGGAGAAGGAGAATCAGGAGACAGAAAAATCTTAATAATCCGACTGATCCATGAGACGATATTATGATATCTCTGTCATGTGTGGCCCGATTTTATTGAAATTGGTCTTGTTCGAAAGCCGATATGCGGTTTACATAAGAAAAATGTCTTTGAATTTACAAAATATTGCAGGCGTGATGAGATATTAATATATAAATGTCAGAATTAGGTTGGAATGGCTCCGCGACGAGTAAAGGTACACGGTAGCGATAGTCGACATATACAGGGTGTTTTTCATGTACTTGGCGTCGAGACGCTATCGCGTCTCTAGATAATACTTACTTACAAGGGAAGATCCCGAACCCGAAAATTCAAAAAATTCTGAAACTTTGTGGATATGTAGGGGATTTCCTTCTGATTACAACGCAATTTTTTTTGCTGCCCAAAATCACTGTAAGGGGGTGAAATTAACCCCTGAAGATACGGCTATTTTTCGATTTTATTTTGTAACACACAATCTGTAAGAGATAGAAATAAAGTTTCAAGACAAAAGTTACTTCTTTTAATTAGATCTATCAAATCGTAAAGGTTTTATCAATTGTTTAAACAATTAGAAAAAAGTTATAAACAAAAATATGAATAATGTTTTCTAAAATTCGGGTTTTCACGTGAAATCTGAACTGCATGTTTAAATAATTATGAAACAGCATAATCCATATTTTTTTTCCATACAATTTCAACTATTGTTGTATCGCGGAACTGTGCTCCGCGACAATCGAAAAACTTTTGGATCCCATTGTAACGTACCTTAAGCTGCACGACGAGCAATGTTTTTCTAACTTTTATTAGGAAATAATACGCGACGCGTAGTAAGAAAGTAATATAATTTATATACTTTTGTCTCCACATTACACATGGGGAAATTATATCAGGTGGAAATAGAGGAGAAGAAGGGAACTGTTAGATGTAACTTATCCTTATTAGAACTTTTTATTTTTAACATAATTATCGAACTTTTCTCTTATTTGCTTACCAAACAAGCGAGACAATGCAGGCGCTTAAGGCTGCCGTCTCCTTTTTGTTATGGTCCGAATCGATCGAAACGTCCCTTGTAAACAGACGGACCCTAATGAAACTACTGCGGTCGATAAAAAGAAGTTGTACAGAGGTGACATCTCCAGGTACTCTATGTAGACGAATTTTTCACGCATAGTTGCCACATTTTCTGTTCTCTCTGTCTCTGCCGCGCTGTTGCCACAGCTCTTTCTTATCGAGAAGTCTTGAAAGAATACGGCACGAGGGCTGCGTCTAGCGTCAGAGCGTCGCTGAACGTAAAGGAGGATAGCAATAATGAAAGATAGAGAGGTTGAGTAGTGAAGTTAGGAAACATGTCAATGAAACAATACTAATTTGCGTATCAATATTTGTTATTTATACGTAGAAGGCTGTAATATTATGTATAATCAATGTGCAATTGAAGGGTCGGATGCAATAAGGGAATTTGCGCTCGAAAATAAGAAAAATTATTGTCCAAACGTTAAGAAAGATTTGAAAATTAAAAGTTATTAAACGGAATTTTAAAAAATATAGTGTTGTAAAGCTCGTCAGAACACATTTTTTCTATTTACAGTTTGTTTATCCAATCATTAGTATTCGAGCTAAAAATTATAAACAAAAAAGTTTTCATCGTCTAAAATCATTATAAACATAAATTGCGATAACTTGACTAAATATTAAGGGATCGTTATGAGACTTAAATTATAACTTGAGAAAACTCTAGCGAAGCCATAGAATGTATGCACAAAACCCTTATGTTAAAAAATGTAATAATATTTAATTAAAAAGAAATACTGGACATAACCCATGTTTTTCAACGTTCGCCGTTAAAAAGTATCGAGGCAATTTTGAGGTACATATCATTTGCAGCGACGAAGTTTTTCCTTAATATACAAGCAAGATTTTCAACAATTCTCACACTGATTAATAAATAATTGTAGAAGATACGGCAATATATATAAATTCCGCGCAGAATCAACAGTCAACGCGAGTGCTAAAATTGCTAACAATAACTAGCGCATTATACGCGGCTGCTGACTGTTGGTGACGCGCGAGATTTATATATTTATATATATGATCATATCTTCTACAATTATTTATTAATCAGTATGGAAATTAGTGAAAATCTTCCTTGTATATTAAAGAAAAACTTCGTCGCTGCAAGTAATACGTACCTCAAAATTGCCTCGATACTTTTTAACAGCGAACGTTGAAAAACATGGGTTATGTCCAGTATTACTTTTTAATTAAATATTATTACATTTTTCATCATAAGTTATTTTTGAAGTTATTTTTTAAGTCTCATAACGATCCCTTAATATTTACTCAAGTTATCGCATTTTATGTTTATAATCATTTTAGACGATGAAAAATTTTTTGTTTATAAGTTTTAGCTCGAATAGTAATGATTGAATGAACAAATTACAAATAGAAAAAATATGTGTCCTGACGAGCTTTACAACACTATATTTTTTAAAATACAGTTTAACAACATTTAATTTTCCAATCTGTCTTAGCGTTTGGACAATAATTTTTTCCATTTTTGAGCGCTAGTCCCTTTATTGCATCCGACCCTTCAATTTCGAAGCATACAATTTGAATAAGGTACATCACCGAAGTGTAACGGGCCAATCGTAATGAAATTTACGAATATTATAATGCTCCTGAAAACATATGACGCTTTCTTTTTTATCAAGCTATACATCAAATTATCTTTTCTATAAAAAACTCTCCTCGGATCCAAATTAGTACTTGAGAGTCCTTCCAATTTTTTTATTTCTATCTCACAATTTTGAAAATTATGTATCTTAGGACATTTCTAAAGACACCGCATTTGTCCAAATCGGTGTATCCGTACAGGCTCTAGAGCGTAACATCTGGACATACAAACATAGTCTGATAAACACAATACTCTCCTTTACTTGTCACAGTCGGGTAAAAACGTCACGTTTCACATTTTATTAATATACATAATCCACCGCACGCAACACTATATGCCTCTCAAATCGAGATTAGAAACCGCCGAATACCCCAAATCCTCAGTTCGAAGAGTTTATCCAGATACATATTATCTTTGCCCATCTTTGTTCTCCAGCCGCTTCGCCGTGATTCATTCAAGTCTTCCTGGCGACAAATAGTAATAGGGGAAATGCGGCAACAACGCGATACGACTCTCCATACGTATCGGCAACTATGTCTTTACTACATTTATTGGGTAGCTTGGACTTCCACCGATTCTGATGGTACATGGCGCGAATATACCATCAGCGCCGGTGACGGAGAATCCTTGAAGCATAATTCTGTCATTTCTCGAGTCTGTCTCAGTACATGAGTTATAAATTCATTATTATTTCAACGCACGGTGCTTATTAGCGTTCAAATGCACCAGACCCGCCTGCACGGAAGTCTACTGGAGGCAACTATACCCGCAAAAGCTTCGTTCTTGCCGATTACACGACGTAAGTTGGTTGAAACGGGTTGTTTACTAAATCGCGTATACGTATAAAGCTGATGCTACGTGGCTCGAATATACCACCTGGTGACGGCGAAGCCTTGAAGCTTCATTCTGTCAGTTTTCGAGTCATAAATTCGTTATTATTTCAACGTACGGTGCTTATTAGCGTTCAAACGCACCAGACCCGTCTGCACGGATGTCTACTGAAGGCAACTATACCCGCAAAAGCTTCCTTCTTGCCGATTCCACGACGTAAGTTGGTTGAAACGGATTGCTTACTACACCGCGTATACGTACACGCTTTTCCTAGCTTCTGCGAGCGTACGCACACATTCAACGCCCAGGGAGACAGCAGCCTTAATAAGCGATTTAAGTATAGTTAGGTAACCTTGAAAACACTTGTGTGATGTGAATATATACCTACTTTTGTCTCCCATCAAAGTATTATCTCATGTCTATTGTTCTCTCGAGCATTAATAATGAGAGTACATCGAAGCATTAATAATGATTTTCCTTGCAAATATTGTATCATCCGATAAGAATACTAATATTAGTATTCTTATCGGACGATACATTATTTGCAAGGAAAATAAAGATGATCAATTTTAGTAAGACATATCACTGTCAAAACATGTTTTCTTCAGACGTGATAAAGTAAGATACATACACATATGCCATATGTATACGTATAAGATAGGTATTATCAGTTCTATAGGTTTGTCCTGACGACAAAAGTAATAAATGCTTCGACTCGTTATTATTGTCAGTAGTATCGAAGGCATTTGAAGAGTAAAGACTCATTAACAATAAGAAATATTAGTTAATTGTAGTTTAAGTATAGATGTTAACAGTAAATGTACGTTGATTCTGTGTAACAAACGTGTAGTGTTCAAAATGGTTCCCATACATCCTGCAAATGTAATTCGTTTACTTATAACAACATTCCTAATTGAGAATAATAATGAGACGCCTATTAATAATAGAGAAATGGAGTTACACGACATAATAAAAGACATGCTTATTAAATCGCAAGAAGACACATCATTTTCAATGGAAGCTGATGTTACATTAGAATTTTTGGAACCGTTTAGACCACATTCTGTAGAATTTGTGGATGATATATATGTACCTACACGCGAAGAACTTTTAGAACCGATAGAGTTCGAAGAAGAGCAGTGTATACCAGAAGAAGGAGGTATTGTGACTTTAGAATATAAAACAGAGGCTGTTGCATTTTGGAAAAGTGGTAAGAAGAGACGGCTTTCTTTACAATCTGTCCAACATAAATTTCGAAAAGTTTCATCCGTATATCAATTGTATAGGTGAGTGGTAAATGATGTACTGTTATGTTAAGGTGCTTCGTATCTATTTGTTTCATATCTATGCAAAATTGCCTTGTTTTCATTAGATGGGAAGAAACGGTGAACAGGGGAGGGACACGTCGGGAAAAATTGTTACAAATGTCTGAATATGTGTATAAGTTTGTTGACGGGATTGAAACTCATGCCATTATTCATGATTTGGACCTTCGAAGATGGGCCTTACAAGCTAATGAAGAGACAGGGTTGGAAAATTTTAAAGCATCTCGGCATTGGATCTGGAATTTTAAGAGAACGTATAGTATCAAGAAATAGTTTCACGAAAAGTGAACAAATTTATTACCAGATCACACGGTACAGATACCACGCAATTAAATGAAATTGCTTCGACTTTTGTGAATAATGTAAAACCTCGTATTAGAGATATCGGAACAAACAATACATTCAATGCTGATGAAAGCGGATTCAATCTAGAATTACATTCGGGCCGTACTTTAGCTGAACAAGGAACCAAAAGTGTTACAGCAGTCGTACAATCTATATCCGCTACTACACATAGTTATACCATATTCCCCACAATATCAGCTTCTGGGAAACTACTCTCTCCGCTATTTATTGTTCTGCAGGGAAAGGATGGTAATTTTGGTCCACGTGTACAACAATCTTTGTTTCGACCGTGGAATGTTTATATACAGGCGTCCACATCTGGAAAGTTAACAGGTGAACTGGTTATGGAATGGTTAACAAACGTATATCTACCACATGCGGGATCTCGAAGCGTTTTGTTATTGAATTCGTGGACTGGTCACTGTCCATCTACATTACGAAACGGTATACCAGCTAATCAACACGTGGAAATATTCACAATACCGAAAAAAACTACAGGAATGATAGAACCGCTTGATGTATATGGTTTCCGGATATGGAAAAACTTTGTACGAAAATTTTCCGACCTTGTATTATTGTTTAATTACGATGTGCAGCTAAATGCAAGGAATAATGTCATTAAATTACAGTCTCTTATTCATAATCAACTTTCATCACCAAAGTATCACGATGTATTTGCTTACGCATGGTATAAAAGTGGATATATTATTGAGAAAGCAAATCAGTTTGAAAATCCAGTAGATTTCGCTTTTTCACAACAAGATTTCATACATCCACCTCGTTGTTCCATATGTGGCAATTATGCTATCATACGATGTGCGTGGTGTAAGCAATATTTATGTTTTCAACATTTTTTTGAAGAGTTTCATCACCATGAAGAATAATTCATAATCACACAAGTGTTTTCAAGGTTACCTAACTATACTTAAATCGCTTATTAAACGCCTGCATTGTCTCGCTTGTTTGGTAAGCAAATAAAAGAAAAGTTCGATAATTATGTTAAAAATAAAAAGTTCTAATAAGGATAAGTTACATCTAACAGTTCTCTTCTTCTCCTCTATTTCCACCTGATATAATTTCCCCATTTGTAATGTGGAGACAAAAGTATATAAATTATATTACTTTCTTACTACGCGTCGCGTATTATTTCCTAATAAAAGTTAGAAAAACATTGCTCGTCGTGCAGCTTAAGGTACGTTACAATGGGATCCAAAAGTTTTTCGATTGTCGCGGAGCACAGTTCCGCGATATAACAATAGTTGAAATTGTATGGAAAAAAAATATGGATTATGCTGTTTCATAATTATTTAAACATGCAGTTCAGATTTCACGTGAAAACCCGAATTTTAGAAAACATTATTCATATTTTTGTTTATAACTTTTTTCTAATTGTTTAAACAATTGATAAAACCTTTACAATTTGATAGACCTAATTAAAAGAAGTAACTTTTGTCTTGAAACTTTATTTCTATCTCTTACAGATTGTGTGTTACAAAATAAAATCGAAAAATAGCCGAATCTTCAGGGGTTAATTTCACCCCCTTATAGTGATTTTGGGCAGCAAAAAAAATTGCGTTGTAATCAGAAGGAAATCCCCTACATATCCACAAAGTTTCAGAATTTTTTGAATTTTCGGGTTCGGGATCTTCCCTTGTTAGTATAACGCGTGCAGCTCGCATGCAACATTTCATACACTTTAGAATAGTTCATGAGTTAGACGCTGTTGATGAGTAGAGGACGCTAAATTCAGGTCTCAAATTACAGGTCGGTAACACAGTTTCGCTGGAGACACAAACCCCCATAAACCCTAACCTAGAACCATCGACTAAGTATAGGATAGACCTATCATCTTATGGGACTTCGTGCCACCATCGACGAAGTATAGGATAGACCTATCATCTTATGGGACTTCGTGCCACCATCGACGAAGTATAGGATAGACCTATCATCTTATGGGACTTCGTGTCACCACCCAAACTGTATTACTGACCCATAACTCGAGGACTGAATTTAGTGGCCTCTGTTCATGAACAGCGTCCAATTCCGGAACTACTCTGAAATGTGTTGAAATGCTGAAAGGTGTGTGCGTGCTTGTATACGTGTTTAGAGTGTTTGACTAGTGTTTAGAGCGAGAGTTTGACATAGAGGGCAGGCTTTCGTAACGCTACGCTTTGGCTCGGTTTATCAGCGACTCATGTGGATTCGCGTAGATTTTTCTCCGAAGATCTATTTCGGTGATCTGGAGACTATACAGGGTGTCCCAAAAATGCTGCGGGTCCATAAAGGGGGTGATTCGGGGGGTGATTGCAAACAACTTTTTCCTTTGCGAAAATGCTCTCCGAGGTTTCGTTAACGAGATATTAATAAAAAGCACCGACCAATCAGAGCGCGAGTCTGACGGCCGAGTTCCCGCGCCAGCGTGGCTACGAGCCGCGCTACGACTGCGAACGAACAACTCGGCATGCATCGAAGAAAATTGCATAGAATGGCAAATGAAAAAGACGGAACAAATAAAATCGAACATGTTGTCATGGTTTGTTCGTCATTTAAAGTGAATAATGAATAAAGGATAAATGGATGAAAATCACGTGTAACGTAAAAAGACAAATACGCAGTTTTTTTTAGAAGATTCGAAAATAATAATTATTTGAAGTGGGAGGATAAGGAATACGTAAATTTCCTTGTGTTAATAACGTAGCCACGAAAAGGTAATGTAACAGGAAATTAACGAAAACTTATAGTAGTTCGTTATTGTGATAAAAATCCGTAATTCAATAACGGCCAGCACTGTTGGTGATAACGAATAAGTCTGTTTAAAAAGCCCGAATAAATATTTTGGTACGGTAATTTTGAGAATTATCGCCGGAAATAAGCCATCGCTTGCGTTAAATTTAAAAATGAATGATCACCAATAAAGTAACTAAAACTCACCCTTGTTGGAAATTCACCAGCAGCTTGAAAATCTGTGTCATAGGGTCACTGAACCGATCCTGGTCATCGATGGACAAACTCAGTGCACAGCTGGTCCCAGGTATACGACACTACCCAAAGTTAAGGGTCACAATGTCAGGTGCGTCCAGGTCAACGTACCGAATATTCACTTCACTGCACTGCTACTAACACTGATGACTTAATTTATTTTTCATGGAACGTGTTGTTCCTACGTTATAAAAATTGGTGGAAATGAATTTTTACTTGGCGTTCGGAGCCGTGGGTATTCTCGCGTAAATTCTCACACTGCAGCACTTGCGTCCCCCTTGTTCGTGGGGTACACCCAGAACATCGCGTAATACTCTTGAGCAGAGAACATTTCTGCGACGTGATTACTAGCTGACTGACAGGATTTTTCCCAAGCAACTTCCTCTACCCCCAAGTAGTTTCTCTTGTTCCATTATGAGTTAACTCCCACCAGGACAAGAGGCTTTAGGTAAAAAGAAGTCAGCACATTTTCGGAACACACGTGTTTTGCAGAAGTGCAACGAACACTTTCACAAAAGCCCGCGCTCCGTCCTTCTACTGTCAATGTACCCATTGCTTCGAGATAGAAAACAGACACCACGTGCATCGGTTCGAAAGGGTCCGAAGGGAAGAGAAGCAGAAAGTCTTCGAGTTGCTATAAAGAAGAAAATGCATACCAATTAAGTCATAAATTATCCGAAACTGTAGGAAACCGTTCTCTACCGCCGACTGGCGGGACAATACGGTCATAAACCGCGACCCTGGTGAAATGCTCTGGCTGATCAGCCTGATTAATTTTGGAGAATTAGAAATTACAGAGTATTATCCAACATCAATACGCCTCGCGGAAAGACACAGGAACAGAAGGGGTAGTCCGCTGACTGCGCGTAGTCCCGCCTGCTTCGTCCTACCTTCAAATTAAAGACGGACCCCTTATCACTCGAGTATAAACACGTGCTCGAATTTCAAAACAAAAGCACGCGTCGACGTATTCCGTGTGAGAGATGGTGGGTTTGAAGTCCGATTGGCCCTAATCTATCCAATCTGTCCTGCAGCCCTCCCAAACGGCCACAGTCCTGAAGAGGCCCTCTTCACAGCAATATCTCCTCTCCAAGGTCCACCTTCTCTCGCACGGAATACGTCGACGCATGCTTTTGTTTTGAAATTCGAGCACGTGTTTATACTCGAGTGATAAGGGGTCCGTCTTTAATTTGAAGATAGGACGAAGCAGGCGGGACTACGCGCAGTCAGCGGACTACCCCTTCTGTTCCTGTGTCTTTCCGCGAGGCGTATTGATGTTGGATAATACTCTGTAATTTCTAATTCTCCAAAATTAATCGGGCTGATCAGCCATAGCATTTCACCAGGGTCGCGGTTTATGACCGTATTGTCCCGCCAGTCGGCGGTAGAGAACGGTTTCCTACAGTTTCGGATAATTTATGACTTAATTGGTATGCATTTTCTTCTTTATAGCAACTCGAAGACTTTCTGCTTCTCTTCCCTTCGGACCATTTCGAACCGATACACGTGGTGTCTGTTTTCTATCTCGAAGCAATGGGTACATTGGCAGTAGAAGGACGGAGCGCGGGCTTTTGTGAAAGTGTTCGTTGCACTTCTGCAAAACACGTGTGTTCCGAAAATGTGCTGGCTTCTTTTTACCTAAAGCCTCTTGTCCTGGTGGGAGTTAACTCATAATGGAACGAGAGAAACTACTTGGGGGTAGAGGAAGTTGCTTGGGAAAAATCCTGTCAGTCAGCTAGTAATCATGTCGCAGAAATGTTCTCTGCTCAAGAGTATTACGCGATGTTCTGAGTGTACCACACGAACAAGGGGGACGCAAGTGCTGCAGTGTGAGAATTTACGCGAGAATACCCACGGCTCCGAACGCCAAGTAAAAATTCATTTCCACCAATTTTTATAACGTAGGAACAACACGTTCCATGAAAAATAAATTAAGTCATCAGTGTTAGTAGCAGTGCAGTGAAGTGAATATTCGGTACGTTGACCTGGACGCACCTGACATTGTGACCCTTAACTTTGGGTAGTGTCGTATACCTGGGACCAGCTGTGCACTGAGTTCGTCCATCGATGACCAGGATCGGTTCAGTGACCCTATGACACAGATTTTCAAGCTGCTGGTGAATTTCCAACAAGGGTGAGTTTTAGTTACTTTACTGGTGATCATTCATTTTTAAATTTAACGCAAGCGATGGCTTATTTCCGGCGATAATTCTCAAAATTACCGTACCAAAATATTTATTCGGGCTTTTTAAACAGACTTATTCGTTATCACCAACAGTGCTGGCCGTTATTGAATTACGGATTTTTATCACAATAACGAACTACTATAACTTTTCGTTAATTTCCTGTTACATTACCTTTTCGTGGCTACGTTATTAACACAAGGAAATTTACGTATTCCTTATCCTCCCACTTCAAATAATTATTATTTTCGAATCTTCTAAAAAAAACTGCGTATTTGTCTTTTTACGTTACACGTGATTTTCATCCATTTATCCTTTATTCATTATTCACTTTAAATGACGAACAAACTATGACAACATGTTCGATTTTATTTGTTCCGTCTTTTTCATTTGCCATTCTATGCAATTTTCTTCGATGCATGCCGAGTTGTTCGTTCGCAGTCGTAGCGCGGCTCGTAGCCACGCTGGCGCGGGAACTCGGCCGTCAGACTCGCGCTCTGATTGGTCGGTGCTTTTTATTAATATCTCGTTAACGAAACCTCGGAGAGCATTTTCGCAAAGGAAAAAGTTGTTTGCAATCACCCCCCGAATCACCCCCTTTAAGGACCCGCAGCATTTTTGGGACACCCTGTATAGCGCCGAAATATGGCTCTTCTTGAAAGCTTATACAAGCTATAAATTGCAAGATGACATTGATTTTTAGTGCTTTACGTGTAGTTGAACACATAACTAACATTTTCGCGTGTCATACGTCAAAAAATATTAAAAATTGACGCTGTTACTGACATTTCCGCAAATCTCTGCACTCCGCGCATGTCTAAATAGACGGTGCCCATCCTCCGACATGTATAAATCATTGAGAACAAGGAATCCAAACGTTTTTATAAAATCTATATTCGTAGTTTTCGGGACCCGAGGACATTTTGCAATAGTTTATTTATTACTTGGGAACGGTAGATTAGTAGTTAAAGCTCTACGTTTCGTTACAAATTGATTGGCCCTTTCCTTATTAACTATTGTATGGATTTAAAAATTGTAAAAAACATTTACGATGTAAGTACCCGAGTGTATCGCTTGCGTTAAGGTCTGTTTTCATTATTCCTAGAGTACATATGAGAAAACAGTTACGGTATTTTTTAAAGCACAAGTAAAAAAAGGTTCTGTTTTACGGACGTCGCGACTCGCGAGTGAGATAAAATGGGAGGGAAACGGCACGGAGGTCCTTTACGCGCCAAACGATCATTCTGGCAGCGGCAACAAAGTATGGTACCTACACTGTCTTCTTGCATTCTCCGTGCGCCTGATTTTCGCATGTGATGTCAGCCCACGGACGAGCTATGCTCAAATGCCCGTATTGAAGCAGATTTCACTTCTATAAATTCTGCAAAAGCCATAAGCAGTAGCTAAAAGCGGAAAACATGTATATACATATGCTAAGCTAATTGTAAGATGAAATTTTTACATTCTCTGTTTTGTCTTTATTCGAGCATTTATGGCAAATTAGTGAGATTTTTTTAATAAAAGGAAAATCAAACACGACGTCATTCGGGCAAGTAGATACTTACATATGAGATGGTGGTGAAAGAAACGAACTGTTTTATACAGGGTGTCCGCGGGAAGACTGTACAGCTGGATATCTCCTAAAGTATTGGAGATAAAAAAATAAAAAAAATATGGAATCGCATGGTTCGAGGGGGCCAATTTATTAGCGCAGACGATTTTTTTCTTCGATTATTATTTTAAAAGATACGATGGTCAAGTTCGTATTTTTAAATGGAACTATTTTTTTGAAGAGGTCACTTGATAGTGCGTTCCAAGACAAATTCAATAAGCTACTATAATGTATACACTTGATTTCCACTGGTTTTTAACATATTGCGCTTGCAAATTTACTGATTTTCCTTGGAAGAAAACCCGCTGGAATAGCAAGGACCGGGGACGGTCTTACTGGCGCCGCGGGTGGCCTTGCCTATTGAAACAGATACCTACCTACCAAAGGTCTACGCCGGGAATGGCAGGCCCAAAGGCTGGACAATGCTTTTCCGTCAGAAATGCTACTTATGTAGGTACATCTGCGGTATCGAGAAGCGCACCGTTACTTTTATTTCGCACTTGCTTCTACGCTCGGATGGCCGGTTCTTTTGGGAGGGATGCATGTTCGATTGGTTAGAGTTAGGAGGTCTGAAACTTGCTAGACCAAATTTCAGCCGTAGGGAGCAGATTGTATTAGGACCAATCGGATTTGCATCCCTCGCAAACGGCTGCTATCTTGAGGAGAGCCTCTTCAGAGCAATACCTCCTCCCCAATGCCCACCTGCTCTGGCACGGAATACGTCAACGCATGCTTCTGTTTTGCTATTGGAGCTCGTGTTTATACTCGAGAGATAAGGAATCTGTGCGAATTTTTAGGGAGGACCTTGCGTCGACAGCGGGCTACCCGTTTTCTTCTTGTGTCTCTCCACGAGGCGTATTGACGGTGGATTGTAGGAGCGTAGATGTCTGGATGCCAGTTATTGAATTCAGGAGACGATAGAAACACTTTATTACAAAACACACATGCATTATAATATTAAAGTAAATCGTATTCCTCTCAGGCAGGAGTACTGATAATGATCGAACTTGCGCCCTACTTCGCGCAGACCGATTACACGGAGGGTACTCGAGTCACACACTGCACATATGATACAGGGTGATTCTGGAGCTACGCCCGTCGAAGCATGCGGCCTGGTACCCCGTGACGAGGACAACCCCCCAGCAGTGCCCCACCGAATTTTATGGCCTTTTCCGGAAAAAGGTATGAATCCTGGGCCGAACGTAGCGAATTGAGGTCGAGCCTCCGCAGTCGAGGGTGAAATATCCATTACAGCGTATTAAGAAATTCTTTTCTTCATCGCATCGAAAGGGAAGTGGCGCCAATGGATTCCTTATGTTTTCCTGATGAAAATCATACCAAATGTCATGCAAATCGGACTACTTTGACACAAGCTATTTGTACTCCTTACGTAAAAGTTGTCCTATTTACACGATATTTGGCATGATTTTCATCGGCAAACCCTAAGGAATCCATCGGCCACACGTCCATATCCATACGATAAAGAGTAAAGGATTATTTTATTGCTGAAACAGACACAGGGTAAATCTGGAGCAACGCCCGTCAAGGAGATGCGGCCTGGTACCCCGTGGCGAGTACAGCCCTTCGCAGTGCCTCACCCGATAGTTATGGCTTTCGACCCAGAAAGGGGTTCGAGTGCCTATTGATCGAGTGAGCAATCTTCGACTTGCGCATTTCTTATCAGAATTCGCACCAACGACACCCATCGATTCCTCACGTTTCGCCGATGAAACTAACACCAAGAACGACGTAATTCGGACCATGATAAAGGACATTTCATGGAAAATCGATTTGTATCATTTCAAGCTGACTTGACTTGGGTAAAAATAGTCCGATTTACACGAAATTTGGTATGATCGTCATTGGAAAAACATAACGAATCCTTTGGCGTCACATCCTTTTCGATGCGATAAAGAATGAAGAATTTCTTACTACGCTGAAAGGAATATTTCACATTTTCACCCTCGACTGCGGGGAGTCGACCACGATTTTCCGGGGTCGGCCGAGGATTCGTACCTGTTCCAGAAACAAAATAATCCTTTACTCTTTATCGTGTGGATATCGACGTGTGGCCGATGGATTCCTTAGGGTTTGCCGATGAAAATCATGCCAAATATCGTGTAAATAGGACAACTTTTACATAAGGAGTACAAATAGCTTGTGTCAAAGTAGTCCGATTTGCATGACATTTGGTATGATTTTCATCAGAAAAACATAAGGAATCCATTGGCGCCACTTCCCTTTCGATGTGATGAAGAAAAGAATTTCTTAATACGCTGTAATGGATATTTCACCCTCGACTGCGGAGGCTCGACCTCAATTCGCTACGTTCGGCCCAGGATTCATACCTTTTTCCGGAAAAGGCCATAAAATTCGATGGGGCACTGCTGGGGGGTTGTCCTCGTCACGGGGTACCAGGCCGCATCCTTCGACGGGCGTAGCTCCAGAATCACCCTGTATCATATGTGCAGTGTGTGACTCGAGTACCCTCCGTGTAATCGGTCTGCGCGAAGTAGGGCGCAAGTTCGATCATTATCAGTACTCCTGCCTGAGAGGAATACGATTTACTTTAATATTATAATGCATGTGTGTTTTGTAATAAAGTGTTTCTATCGTCTCCTGAATTCAATAACTGGCATCCAGACATCTACGCTCCTACAATCCACCGTCAATGCGCCTCGTGGAGAGACACAAGAAGAAAACGGGTAGCCCGCTGTCGACGCGAGGTCCTCCCTAAAAATTCGCACAGATCCCTTATGTCTCGAGTATAAACACGAGCTCCAATAGCAAAACAGAAGCATGCGTTGACGTATTCCGTGCCAGAGCAGGTGGGCATTGGGGAGGAGGTATTGCTCTGAAGAGGCTCTCCTCAAGATAGCAGCCGTTTGCGAGGGATGCAAATCCGATTGGTCCTAATACAATCTGCTCCCTATGGCTGAAATTTGGTCTAGCAAGTTTCACACCTCCTAACTCTAACCAATCGAACTTGCATCCCTCCCAAAAGAACCGGCCATCCGAGCGTAGAAGCAAGTGCGAAATAAAAGTAACGGTGCGCTTCTCGATACCGCAGATGTACCTACATAAGTAGCATTTCTGACGGAAAAGAATTGTCCAGCCTTTGGGCCTGCCATTCCCGGCGTAGACCTTTGGCAGGTAGGTATCTGTTTCAATAGGCAAGGCCACCCGTGGCGCCAGCAAGACTGTCCCCGGTCCTTGCTATTCCAGCGGGTTTTCTTCCGAGGATAATCAGTAAATTTGCAAGCACAATATCTTAAAAACCAGTGGAAATAAAGTGTATACATTATAGCTTATTGAATTTGTCTTGGAACGCACTATCAAGTGACCTTTTCAAAAAAAAATAGTTCCATTTAAAAAAACCGAACTTGACCATCGTATCTTTTAAAATAATAATCGAAGAAAAAATGCGTCTGCGCTTGTAAATTGCCCCCCTCGAACCATGCGATTCTATATTTTTTTTATTTTTTTATCTCCAATACTTTAGGAGATATCCAGCTGTTCATTCTTCCCGCGGACACCCTGTATGTGTACAATTCGAGCAAGAGTACAGTAGTCAAGAATCTAGTCTAAAAACTGGTCTAAAGACTGGTACAGATACAGAAAGGTATCTTTTTATTGTAACAAAATTTACAACATTTTACGATTAAGTCATTTACAATTATACTATAAAATATTAATTCTATTATGCGCCTATTAAGGCACAATGGTATGATTTTTTTTAAAAGAATAATACAATTGGAAAATATAAAATATAATCATTCGGTATCATTCGGTACGGTAGGTACAGACTAACGAATCAATTACAAACATAAAATATATAAAATATAATCATTCGGTACGGTAGATAGATATACAGAAATAATATATAAAAAAAATATAATCCTTCGGTACGGTAGATGCAGACGTGAATGAATTTCAAACATAAAATATAATCATTTAGATAAATGAAGACGTGACCTTTTTCTACGAAACCTTACAAATTGCGACCGCCACGGCCCCGACCGCGAAGTAAAATAAAATAAATAAACAATTAACACGTGTGTATGAATATGAATTTGCAAATAATAGTACAATTAATCTTTGAAAAAAGAAGTGATATCCCCATAAAAAACTTCAAAAAAGTAAAAAAATTACGCCAAGTACATGAAAATCAAATAAATTACAAAAAAGAAGATAATAAAATAAATCACAAAAAATAGAAGAAAATAAACAACAAATAAATCACAAAAATAGAAGATAATAATATATAAATCACAAAAAAATAGAAAAAAATATACAAAATATAAAAAAAGATGTGAAATTAAAATGAGCTGACAGTACATAAAGCTGCTTTCCAACTGCGCTTAAGGTGACACAACTACATATACACAGCTAAACTGCTGTGTTCATACATTCCATTACCCATATCGTGGACATTTTAATTAACCCATCAAAAAGATGCCCATTTAAAAACATTGTCGTAAATTAATAGCTTTACAAAATTACTCATATACACAAATTGCGCCAATTATCACAATGGTTATTTATACAAAGATAAAAATGTATTAAATAATATTAAGCAGATATATTTTTATACAAATAAATATTTTAATACAAATAAATATTTTATTCAAAATACTTGGCGCTGCTCTGCAAATTGGTGTTGCTAAACTGAATAAATATGTATAAATTGCAATAATAATCTTTTTCTATCTGTCTTGTGCGTGCGATCGTGGATGTGTGTATGTGCATATGCTATGTATGATATCAGAATTAAATATATGTAGAATAAATCTGACTGCGTTTCTAATATGTATATGTATATGTTTATGTATTTTCGATTGTAAGGGAGTCATTGTAAATTATTAATTAATACTAAGAAAATTGACATTTTTTCGGTTTCGCAGCGCCAAGTATTTTGAATAAAATATTTATTTGTATTAAAATATTTATTTCTATAAAAATATATCTGCTTAATATTATTTAATACATTTTTTTCTTTGTAGAAATAGCCATTGTGATAATTGGCGCAATTTGTGTATATGAGTAATTTTGTAAAGCTATTAATTTACAACAATGTTTTTAAATGGGCATCTTTTTGATGGGTTAATTAAAATGTCCACGATATGGATAATGGAATGTATGAACACAGCATTTAAGCTGTGTATATGTAGTAGTGTCATCTTAAGCGCAGTTGGAAAGCAGCTTTATGTACTTGCAGCTCATTCTGATTTCACATTTCTTTTTTATTTTGTAATTATTATTCTTATCTTCTATATTTTGTGATTTATTTGATTTCATGTACTTGGCGTAATTTTTTTACTTTTTTGAAGTTTTTTGGGGGGATCTCACTTCTTTTTACAAAGATAATTTGCATACTAGGGAATGACTTCAGATAATTTTTAATATTATTATAACTTACAAATTATCACGGGACAGAATTAAGGATACATTCTACATAAATTTAACAACTACGAAAAGAAACCATGTGCACCGCATTGCCAATCTATATGTATTATACGTATAGTACTTTGTGTATAATACATGGTGCGCGAAGCAGCTTATGGCGCTGAAAGCAGCCTTTGGCGCTGAACGTATTTAACATCGAAGTGTAATAACAACCACAATTAACACCTTTCGAAGGAAAATATGTATGCATTTTTAGCATTTCGTGGCCAAGCTTGTTTTTCTACTTGTAAATCATCAACGGATACCCATGTTGTGCCCTTACCCCTTACCATACTCGTGTAATGACTATCGGCAATACTTTTACCGTGGTGAAAAATCGCTGCCTTAAGTTTATAACAGTGATCTACCAATTGTATTTTAGTAGTAGGCATTGCTTTGATGTAGAAATTTTCCACTTTCGTTGTTGTTCCACTACTATTGTGATCGAACAAATGTAATTTTGCAATAAGAATTTGTTTGGAAGCAGTTATATCGATTTTCTTCATTGTGTTTGATTATATATATACTCATAGCAGAGTTATTATTATCGTTTTTATTATCGTTTACTTTAGCCCGGTTATCTTTATCTTTATTCGTTAGTATAATTCATTCATGATTAAAATTCATGATTTTTTGAACATCTTTGGACTTGTAACCCGGATTACAAGCAACCTATGATAGAAGAAAGTCATACATGTAGCACAAAGATATGTATTGTTCAATTGCAAATGGCAAATTGGAAATTCGGAAATAAAAAAAGTTGAAAGTTGAAATAGTGTATGATGCAAAATTATAAAAATTAGTTCAAGAGCCTTTCCATTATTCAATCATACATACAGAAAACTGCAAAGTATTATTATAACTTTATTTTGTAAACAATTCACACTTATAACTAATAATACAGCAAGAAGATATTCGACACGTTGAAGCATATTCTAACTTGTAACGCCAACGATTAGAAATATCACACATATCTTAGTTGAACGTAAACGAACATGTAAAGTACAACCTTATGAAAGTCTTTGATATGCAGTTTACCTATGTTACATGGGCCCTTCAGGTCCATTCCGTGCTCGCTGTCCTCGCGTGTTTTACGAACGCCCATTCAGCGGAATCGCCTCGCGCGTGCAGTCACGTTGCGCGAAAACGTGAAACGACAGCCGTGCGTTGGGACAACGTGACCGTCGCCGGCCCGGGCCCCGGAACCTTCGGGAAGGGGACGATTGCCGACGGGGCAGTTTCCCCCATCCGCGTGGACACCGCGAAGCGCGGCGGGCGATCGGAAGCCGTGGGACGAGGAATTCGACTTTGAGAGCTCGCGCTAGAGAGTTGCGACGAGCCAGCGGGCCGTTGAGATATCGCGAAAACACCTCCGCGTGGACAGCGCGAAGCGCGTACGGCCGAGGAGGAAACGTAAAGGCAGGGTCCCACTAGTGCAACCGCGCGCCGCGCACGTTTTTTTCGACGCGCACGTTTTTTTCGACGCGCAAGGCCGATTTGTTGCAGAAAGACGTTCCCACTGGTGCAACTGCGCGCCGCGCACGGGTCAGATTTACGAGTTTCTCGCATTTTCGAGGAGTTTGGAGCACTTGAAAGGGTCGACTTTTACGACGACCCGCGCGTCGAAAGCGTTCGTGTGCGCGCTATGCCGGGATTTCTCTGCCACGCGCGCACGCGAATGCACGCCGCGCATTGTCGAAAAGACTGAAAAAATGTGTGTTTTTCAACGCAAATTTACTCTTTACTCCTACATATCACTTGCATACGTGTGTTTATGGTCTACTATTTAGTTTATATATTAAAGCAAGCAATGACGAAAATTATTACTGTAAATAGCAACAATTATACTGCTGCGATAGGTATACTTGTTTCTAGATACATCATAATTGTAATACACTATATATGCGCAGATATGTGACACTGAATTATAGTTGTCCATCTTTATCACTTTCAAATTATTCTATTTCTCAAAAACAATTAAGTTATTGCTTTGATTCATCCTGCAAGAAAATGCTACTTAGGTGTAAAAATATCATTTTACCGTGACTTCTATGTTCATTCGTTCACGCCAGAGGCTATTCGTACGCCTAAAAAAGTAAACTATTTAATAGTACAATGGTGCATTTACTATTTCAGATTACTCGTAATGACATTATGTATCTACTTACTGTCAAAGCGTTCACCGCCGGTGACCGCCTCAGCAGTAAATGTGTTAACTGAAATTCCGTTTTCTATCGCATTGCATCTCGACATTTGTGGATGTACGGAAGTCAAATTTTAATCATTTTCTAAGTCATAAACCATTGTTAGTACATTCAGGTAAACTAAATGTAGGTACCTAATTACTTAAAAACAAATGTTTCAGTATGCAATAAAGTAACAGCATTTATGACATCCTCTATAAGCCAGATATTTCGGGACTTTAAGTACACACACCAGGATATACTTGCCTACCCATTTCAGAAATGCGAATTAATCAGAGGAAATGATACACGTGTATTTCCTGTGCAGGGGTAGAAAGTTCGCGTCTGGGAGGAATGCTGATCCAATTGGTTATGATATAATCTCCCCTCTACCCTCAATCTCATATCGTGTGAGAATAAAAACAAACAGGACGCCGGGAATACAGAATACCATAATTTTATTTGAAACACACTTTCCAGCAATCTGTGACCGAGATTTAGTAAACCCCTTCAAACATTTCAAGTAGTATGAAGTGTGAAGGCGTTGTTTCAGCTACTGGCATAACCGCCGTCGTTAGCATTATTTAGATAAAGAAACCAAGATGTAGAAAAGGAGGCTAGTATTTCCCCTGTCTTCAACGTGCGCGCCAAGCATTCACGTGCGCGCCTGGCAGAGCGTCGGCCCATTTCGTGCGCGCAGTCTCATAAATTAGACCCTTTCAAGTGGACGAAAACGTCGTGCGCGGCGCGCAGTTGCACTAGTGGGACCTTGCCTTTAGGTTTTTCCGATGACGATCATACCAAATTTCGTGTAAATTGGACTATTTTTAACCAAGTCAAGTCAACTTGAAATGATACAAATCGATTTTCCATGGAATTTCCTTTATCATGGTCCGAATTACGTCGTTCTTGGTGTTAGTTTCATCGGCGAAACGTGTGGAATCGATGGGTGTCGTTTTCGCAAAGATCTGATAAGAAATGTGCTAGTCGAAGATTGCTCACTTCTTAATAGGCACTCGAACCCCTTTGAGGGTCGAAAGCCATAAAATCGGGTGAGGCACTGCGAAGGGCTGTCCTCGCCACGGGGTACCAGGCCGCATCCTTCGACGGGCGTAGCTCCAGAATTACCCTGTATCATATGTGCAGTGTGTGACTCGAGTACCCTCCGTGTAATCGGTCTGCGCGAAGTAGGGCGCAAGTTCGATCATTATCAGTACTCCTGCCCGAGAGGAATACGATTTACTTTAATATTATAGTGCATGTGTGTTTTGTAATAAAGTGTTTCTATCGTCTCCTGAATTCAATAACTGGCATCCAGACATCTACGCTCCTACAATGCACCGTCAATACGCCTCGTGGAGAGATACAAGAAGAAAACGGGTAGCCCGCTGTCGACGCGAGGTCCTCCCTAAAAATTCGCACAGATCCCTTATCTCTCGAGTATAAACACCAGCTCCAATATCAAAACAGAAGCATGCGTTGACGTATTCCGTGCCAGAGCAGGTGGGCATTGGGAAGGAGGTATTGCTCTGAAGAGGCTCTCCTCAAGAGAGCAGCCGTTTGCGATGGATGCAAATCCGATTGGTCCTAATACAATCTGCTCCCTATGGTTGAAATTTAGTCTAGCAACTTCCACACCTCCTAACTCTAACCAATCGAACTTGCATCCCTCCCAAAAGAACCGGCCATCCGAGCGTAGAAGCAAGTGCGAAATAAAAGTAACGGTACGCTTCTCGATACCGCAGATGTACCTACCTAAGTAGCATTTCTGACGGAAAAGAATTGTCCAGGCTTTGGGCCTGACATTCGCAGCGTAGACCTTTGGCAGGTAGGTATCTGTTTCAATAGGCAAGGCCACCCGTGGCGCCAGCAAGACTGTCCCCGGTCCTTGCTATTCCAGCGGGTTTTCTTCCGAGGATAATCAGTAAATTTGCAAGCACAATATCTTAAAAACCAGTGGAAATAAAGTGTATACATTATAGCTTATTGAATTTGTCTTGGAACGCACTATCAAGTGACCTTTTCAAAAAAAAATAGTTCCATTTAAAAAAACGAACTTGACCATCGTATCTTTTAAAATAATAATCGAAGAAAAAATTCGTCTGCGCTAATAAATTGACCCCTTCGAACCATGCGATTCTATATTTTTTTTATTTTTTTATCTCCAATACTTTAGGAGATATCCAGCTGTACAGTCTTCCCGCGGACACCCTGTATACAAAGCACAAGCAAATGCTAGTGTATAGAAAAGGGGAGATATAGGGGGCTACTAATTACACACTACACTTCCAACACGATAGATCCGAATTCACGAAATAGGAGATGACAGACGAAAAACATGCAGACAGCGCGGAACGAATAGTACCCACCACCTAATCTCTAATTCTATTGTAATGACGGTTAAATGTCGCGCAGCGCAACTGCGCGCCCCCCCCCCCCCCCCCCACGAAACGCGTCGACACGTAAACAAAACATACGCGACCACAGATCGCGAATCGCGCAGCTTCGCGTATGAGAAATAAACCACACGTCTCAATATAATAAGATTTATTTACCAAGTAATGTTTTCGACAGCTCGCTTGGGTACCGACTTGTACCCTCTGAAAGATTTCGACCGAATGTGTTTCACACGCCTTACTCTCTAGCTTTCGATCAACAAAAAAAAAAGGAAAGAACTAGAAAGAAGAAAAATAGAGGGATACTTGGAAAACAAACAGGAAAGCAAAGAAAACAGAGAGAGGCATAGAGAAAGCACTGAGAAAAAAGGGCAGAAAACTGCACTTGGGTTCGCGCGGATCTGACCGTCAAATGTACTTGACGAAAACCAGGTCCGAGCGAACCCTCGAAACGAGAAACGAAAAGAATAGATAGGAAATCGTAAAATAGTAAGAAAAATTCAGAAAGGAGAAAAATCGAAGAAAAGGCTAAAAGAAATAACAGCATGGCAATGGCGACAGTACCGAACTGCCACAGATGCATTTACCAGTTACCTTTCTCTCCTATTCTTGTACAATTCCTTTATACCAATTTACACATTTTAGTGTACAACATGTATCGCGATGTTAGCTTTGCATAACCAATTGTTTACATTTCCCTCCCGATGGAAGAGACCACTACTTTCCCGTAGTTTCCATCGAGCGGTAGCGTGCACGCTGCGCGTAATTAATTTGTAAATAGTGCGTGATTCTTTGTCGCAACTTGATATAATTATCGAAAAATCTAGCGAGAAATGTGATTACGTTTAGATTTTAGATTTTAGATCATACTCTGAAGAAATATTTTTTATCGAAGACTGCTACAGCGTCCATGGTACTGGCCAAGATTGGATTCTAATTTTAACAAAGTTCACCAATTTACAGTATCAAAAGGTTCATCTTTTAATAAAAAAAATTCATTTTAAGGTTTGAAAAATAGAAATAGCTCAAATAAAAAGTACGGAAATTTAAAATGAAAACAAGAAATTATGAATGTACATTTTTTTTGTTAAAGAAGTTACAGAAGAACTTTAATTAACATTTTTTTTATGTAGAATTTAGTTCGTATATCTGAAAAATCGAAGAACCATAATGGGTAATTATCATTTTTCGTGATCTAACCGGATCTTAAGACAAGAATATAAAATTTAAATATAAAGTTTCATTGAAATCCATTTTGCCGTTTAAACGTAATCGTGTTAACAAATATATGAGATATTTAAGAAAAGCTCTTTTCTAAATAGTCAAAACGTGATCAGGAGGTCTCAAAACGTGATTTACGTAACAAAACTTTTTCCAATTTTTTTTCATTACAAGAGTATTATGCATATGTCAGAAAGTGAAAAGTGTATCTCGAGGCACTCAAGAAGATCGCGCACAGCCGCGTGTCGCTTGCACCTCACCGTGTATCACAGCGTTTCAAGAGCAAGAGAGAAAGACACACATTCGTTTTCTCTCTCGTCTTCCCGACGTTGTCCGAAGCGCCGAGCTCACGGACACGCAGCTCCGGCGTAGCGTGCATGCGAGGTGGGGGAAATTCTCGAGTGAACCCGTCCCGAATCTGGCATCACTGGTATGTATATGTTTGACGAAAAATTCCTTGGAGAATCAGAAGAAGAAGAAGAATTACCGTTTTTGACAGATCCATGAGACGATATTATGGTATCTCGGTCATGCGTGGACAGATTTTATTGAAATTGGTCTTATTTGAAAGCTTATATGCGGTTTACATAAGAAAAATGCCTTTAAATTTAGAAAATATTGCAGGCGTGATGAGATATTAATGAAATAAGTTTCAGGTTAGGTTGGAATAGCCGGGGGACGAGTAAAGATACACGGTAGCGACAGTCTACATATACAGGGTGTCTTTCCTGTACTTGGCGTCGAGACGCTACCGCGTCTCTAGATCGATATTGTCCTTCATGGCCTCGTAGATATCTTCGCATTTAATGTGATAAATGAGACTGTCGGTGTCGGTGTATAGAATTTTACAATTTTGAGCGTGCAATGGAGACATGTACTCGTGGTGAAATTCATACAAACAAATTTTTAATATGTCCAGAATCTACATACCCACGTATATCGGTTTGATGAATTTCACCTCGAGTTTTCGCAATTCCGAAATTTTCCGAAAAAGCACTTCTGCTGTAGAAATTCGGTTTCGCGATCATTGCCTCCGCGCCATATCGCCCTTCCCAATGTGTTAAAAGTTTTATATCCACATGATTTCGCTCATTTTCCATAGTTTTACCGAATTTGTGCAAATTTTTTTCAAAATCGTTTGTCGCGCTTGTTGTAAACCGTGTATTGAGTTCGATGTAATCGCGGAGCCAGGGGGGTTGAGCGAATTGAAGCACGCGGTGTATCTTTGTAATAAGAAGACCGTGACGCGTGCACTGCTGCAGGTTGCGAAAATGGATAACGTAACGCTGCTTATCGTATACCGTCGCGAGTACCTTGTCCTGTCTGCTGCCAGCTGGTTTGGCACGCGTCGGGCAGAACGGTAGATCAGCATGAGCGTCGTATAGACGTTGCGGATATTCCAGATCTACCTCGAGAATGTATCCCGTGGGCAAATCGACAGCGATTGAAGACACGTCATAATATTTAACATCTTCGCCCCATTGAAATTTGGCATGTGGCAGGGGTTGACACATTGCCCACCCATACAAATTGTTTACATCAAAGTACATCAAGTACGATGACTGTTCCGATGTGTCGTAAGATGACATGTACTTGTTATTGGCATGTGCGTATCTTCCGGAACTTTGACTTAAACCTCCACGTATACCGCGTTCGATAAACATGACGTCTGTGAGCAATTCCAATGTAATTTTGGTGTGTTTTAGCATTGCATCCCACGTGAAACCAGGTAAAGTATAATAATGTGCTGAATCTAATCCATAACTCTTGATGCAACATTCGCGAATATTTTCAAAAATATCTGCCAATAACAAGACATCTGTTTTCAAATACAAGTCAATATAATCGTCCATGGTTCTAATGCCAAAACGCTGCCAGACAGTCTTGGCGTGCGCGTAATCGCTCTCGGATATAGTCTCACCCGTTAACTAACTGTAGAATGACTCGCGCGGCGGTAAGCATGGGTCCTGCAGCTTGTTCGCGCAATCAAGGTATTCATACGGAAAGACACCCTTTCGCGTCAATAAATTGAAATCTTCGGCGGATAATGTTTCAAATTGGGATCGTAAAATTTTTAATTTATCTGCGCTAAGAAAATATGCTAATTTGTCGAGACTGGTGTTTAGAAATTTGTACGAATCGATGAATCGCAATTTAATATAATTTCGCGGGTCTGATTCAGCCGTATCTTCAACATTTTTCATGAATGAAATATATTTTTCTTTTGTTATGGGCAATACATCAACGCTGCCTTCGAAAGCGGTAGCTATTTTCTCGATAATAAAATGCGAATCACAGCCGGATAAATTATGGAAAACTATTGGGATGTAAAACGAATTTTTATAATTTAAATTGTACTCCGAATGTGCGGGGCCTCTAAACCGTCCGGATAGTTGGCAATGATCACGAACTCGTATATGGCTAGCCTCGAATGGTTCTTCGCAAATGTGGCAATGCGTCGCGCTGTGAAATGCCCTCCACTGGTCTCTCGTCAACTTTTCCATGGGAACATTATTGAGCAGAACGGGCTTAGCAAAATATGCTAAATTTTTTAAGTTCATCGACGAACCAACGCGACATCAATACATCGATAGTGATGTATCGTACGAACAATGCATATAATAGCCGATACTATGCACCTTATGTTTCTGGTACATGTGTAATTTGCGATCCTCCTCACCCCTTCGACTGTCCTCCGTTTTCGCAAGGATACACTCAAGATCGACGTACACCACGAAGGAAAGTCGCTCCTTCCTGCAGTGGTTGTCGAAGCTGAGCAGATTGTTGCCTTCGCTGGGCAGCAGGATGGCGCAGTCGTTCATCTTCCCGCAGTCCAGCGAATGAGCCTCCAACTTCTCGGCAGATCCAAAGTAATGCAGGCGCCTATAAAATCAAATTTTATTTAATCTTTTTTTCATGGGAACATTTCAATATTTGATAAGTTTATATACGTACCGATCACAGATGAATTTTTTGGATTTGCTCCTGCTCAACTGCGTGCTCACCAGCCGGGACAAGTTCTTAATCAGCACAAAGTGTCCCACATTACTGTCCCCATGGAAAGATTGCCGGCCCTTTCTTCCTCTCCTCCTTGAAGCTGTACACGTTGACGGAGATGCCATTTTGCCCCTCAAACTTCCCAATCTGCGCCAGGGACATTGGAAATTCAATGCCCTGGAGATTTAGCGCCAATGTATAATGCGGGTATGAACTTGAGCGGTCAACGTGTCTGTCGGCAGGATGTAACGCGGCGACCACTGCCCAAGCGAAACACATATTGTCCTCGGTTCGCACGCTAATTGTTGCTTTCTTCAACAATAATTCTCGCGGCAACTTGCAGTGACACCCTGCGCGCAGCGGATTGTATTTGTTGACATTGACGGTCAGATTGAGGAATCTCGTCAATGCCCTTCCGCTGTCGCGTTCCTGGAACTCTTCCAACGATGCCAGGGTGGGTTCGACGACGTATCGCTGGTACCACTCCTGCAGATCGGATGTACCGAAGAGTTCGCAGTTTCGGGTATTGATGCTTTTACAAGCATGCTTGTCACCTGCCACAAATTCACCGTTAAACACCGTGTTCACTTTGAGGTTCCGATGTTTCCTCAAAGCGCCCCGCACATGCTCCAACACAATGGTCGCCGCATCCTGGAGGAAGTTGCGCGGTGCGATGTAATTCGAATTTAGAACGCCACCAGTTAATACGCGGCTATCGAACGCAGTGTATATTTCACACCACAAAAGTCCCGTGCTCGAATGTCCGGCACCTTCACGCACGAAGTGTCCGCGCAACGAATATGTCTGTCCTTCGAGATGCGCGATTCGAGCAACCAGCGATTGTCGTACACCGATCGATAATCGAGGACGTTTCACTCGGCTGTGTTCTTCCAAAGATTCGATACACTCGTTGCACCTTTCTTCCCATGCGAGGTATTCTTCACGTGAAATCAATCGTGCAGATTGATCCAACAATTGGCGTTCTACTTGTGCGAATTCTTCCATCGCTGTAATGTCTTTTTCACTCAACACGTTGCAGTAATTTGAGATTTATGTACAGCTTAGAGCGCATGTTTGTACCCACACTGCGATTTGGTATCTGTGTCTAACTCTTTCGATGTACCTCCTTCATCCAATAGATTGCACGTAAAAGCCGATCCTTCCCGATATCATCCGAAGCAATTTCCGCTGTCACAGCATAATTCTTTCCATGATTCACGTGTATGACGAATTAGCGCGCAAAACCATCCGATGCAATTTCTGTTGACTCCGTATAATTCTAAGATTCGACGTTTCCAAAAAGTATTATGTTACATTCATCACATGTCGAGACTTTTATCCTTGAGAGTGGGTTCAAATTACAAAAAAGTATTATATCACATTCGCATTGCAAAAATGACGTCATCCCGCACGGCTGCGACGTTAAGATCAAAAACATTTTGAAAAATTTTAGCTTTAGAATAACTGTGATTGTACCACTAAGTAATGCTGTCTCTTTCCCTCTCTCAGAATTTAGCTTTAGAATGCATGCGATTGTACCACTAAGTACTGCTTTCTCTGTCTAACTCTTTCGATGTACCTCCTTCCTTCAATAGATTGCACATAAAAAGCCGACATTGCCCAACATCATCCGATGAAAATAAATTATTACGCTCGGTATATGTACCATTCAGGAAAGACTAATGTCGGAGAGCTGGTGTTGGAGGAGTTGGTTTGGCGGCTGACTCGTACCGAGGAAGTCTTGAGTTCGAGCCTCGTCGCCCGAGATTCCCCGTTTTTCATTCATATTAATATCTTAAAATTAATATTTCCTTCCTTTCCGACAGTTTGTACCACGCTCCAGAGTAGCACTTCACCCGCGGTTCCTCCTCGATGCACTTCGGTATCGGTTCGATATCAATTTGGTATCGATTCGATAATATCAGTTCTCGCGCTATACCCCCACCACTCCGCCATCTCTATGACGTCATCCGCCGCCCGTCCGCGCCGCCGCGCCCGCAGCCCGCCAAATAAAAAACAAATTTCGAAAATATTCAAACTCAAATTTGGATTTCAAGGTCAGGAGAAATCCTTATCATTACCTTGAAACTCAAATTTGGGTTAGAATCCGTATAGCCCTATTACTAACTAAGTCGCCTACAATCTTCAATTATTTGTAAAATATATTGTTTTTCTTCCTCATTTTTTGTCAACAGATTATTATATTCTGATATAAGTTTGACATAACGTTCAGTGGTATCATTCACCACTTATAAATGTGTTGCACTTTGTAAACTTTTCTGATATAACATGTCGTTCTTCCACAATGAATGGTCCTTTCCTAAAAAGTCTGGTATATAAGTAGGTATATTGTACCTATTAAAAAATTTGGTTTGGAAAAACCAAACAGTCCGCCTTAACCAAGTAAAACGTGGTAATATTCACGATGGCCAGGTAACGATTTTTTTCTATGATATTAGAAGGTTCTTTCATTAGAAGCATTTTCATAGGGAAAAACCTGGAATATTCATATAGTTGCATACAGTAGCTGAACCGCAGCGTTATATGTCAAGTTTAACTTCGAGATCCCCGTGGTCGTGGGAATCTACGACACAAGTTTTTGAGCAAATTATTTACTCATTAACCCACAACATTTCTCCTGCAATTATCGAAGTAATTTGCCAATCCTCATAATATCATATAAGTACTAAACATGCAGGCAATTTCTCCTGAAGGCTGCATTTAAGCAATCTTCAGCAGACACATTACAATTTGGTGAAGTCGTTGATATTCTCCATTTAAATTCTCGTCTGCAATATTACATAGTGTGTAACGCAAAGAAGTCTCTTTCCAGTGTGTGAATTACAACATTTAGTGAACGTAGTGACGTTCACTAAAAATGGACCGAATTTCTTCGCGTTTGAACTCATTTTCATCGAGAAACCTTAAAAAATCCATCAGTAATGCTTCCATGAACATTTATCAAAAACATGAACATTTTATTTTTCTGTACTGGGTATTTTACCTGGCCCTATGAGTAGGTAGGCTATGAGAGTTCTGCGGCCGGGTGGCGAGGGTGAGGCGGAGCGGGGGGTACCGCGGGCGCGGGGCGCGGCATGGAGGGGGTACCGCGCTCTCGGTCGCGAAGGGCGCGGGGCGAGGCGGGGAGGGGGGTACCGAGTTCGACGGTGAGGGGGATGACGTCACAGGGGCGGGGGATTTCAAGATGGCGTCGCGCGCGCAACCGTTTGCCGTACGCGTGCGGGGATCGGTGCGCAGGCGCAAAGGGATGTACCACGGATGCTATAATTCGACACGGATGACGATTCGAGATTAATTAACCTAAACAGCGAAACCGTCTCACGATCGCCGTGAAAGAATGCAACGTCGCGCTCGTATAAACATCCGCCTACGCAATATAATTCGACGCGCTATCGCGATAATTATTCGAGATCGATTAATCTAAATAGCGCAACCGCCTCACGAAAGAACGCAACGTCGCGTATAAATATCTGCCAGTGAAAATGCTTTTACGCCGTTTCACACGCCCTTGTCCCACTTATAATCGCGATACATGCAAATACTTGAAATGTTATTTCGCAGGGAAGGTGGAAGATAGGTGAGTAAACCTGACATATTAATATTAAGATTTGTAATTTATTTGACTTAATTATCCCCCTCGATAACATCGTCACCAAATAAATCACTTAATAATAAATCTATAGTAACTTGCGCAGGGTCAGTTTGAACTGAAATATCGCTAGCCTGAATCCCCGATACCGCATTCGTAAAAACGGCGTTATAATCAATCCTTTTCGCATTGACGCAGTTTCGCCAAACCACGCTCTTTGGAGCATCGGCACGATACCGCTGATATATATTTCCGTGTACATAATCATCGTCGTCATCGTCGTCATCGTCTAATAAATATGTTCGCTGCGCATGTCGATTCAGCCAGAATTGCTCGTCCCCGTAGTGATCATCCGGTGATTCATCGCGTATGGTGTCGGCATTATGGAAAACCTTTAAAAAGATGTCACCATCGTGAACACCTTCCGCCTCGCGATGTTCTCCACCTTGAATATTTTCGGTCTGAACCGCGACATTTCTGCACGTCACATACACTTTCGGGCTGGAAGTATGGACGGGTGTCACAGCAGAGGTGATCGTAGTTGTAGCTGGACGATTCAAATTCACGGGCAATGACATAATCTGAAAGCGATTTTTCTTATAATTCTCAAAGTTACTAGCAGAACGATTCACTAAAATATGATAATGGAAACTTACGGTATTGTTGGATTGTTGGATTGTATTTCCCGTGCGCTGAACGGCTGACGATATCCTTCGAAAGCAATCTCCTTCGGAAGCAGTCTTCTTCAACCAATTTCACTTGAAGCACTCAACTTATATGTAATCAACTTATATGTAATCAACTTAGATGCAATGGACTTAGATGCGATAAATTCTTAAAGCGTTTCTCGTAGCAACGTATGTCTCGACCGCTACGGTAGCATTTGAGAACTGAGTTTAAGGTGGCTGCTGCACGATCACGCATAAGGAAGTATAGCGCGATAATCATTCGAGCATCGCCCAACGTATTTTGATGAACGAGAGACCCCCGTGACGGGTGTAAACACCCTTATCGCGAGCGCGCGAATTCGATACGCATGGTAACGCATCGAGCCAGCGCGGCATCGCGTCACCCGATCGAGTCGTCGAGGGTGAGAGCGAAAGAACGCGAGAGCGAAGAAAAGAATTCGGAGCGATAACGACTCATGAATCTCGGCTAGGGTATATGGTTAGATATTCAATCAGAGCCGCGCAGTCGTTCGGTAAAAATCTTCGCAACAACATTTGTTAGGCATCATTCTTCCCCCGACTTTTCGATATCCGGACAATAATCGCATCACGTGGAAGAGTCGCATCAACCACTCGTGCCTTTTAATTGAATATTGAAGTAGAAGAAAAGAGAAGTAACCATGGAGGTATTCATGGACACGTACAGGATTTTGTCCCGGATGTCCGTGCTTTTACGCACTATTGTGGGATTCAGGGACTGGATGGATCGGTGCGACGCGTGCTTGCGACTCACCGTCGAGTATCAGTGCGGCGAAGGAGTGTCGGTGGCATCGAAACAGCGTCTGGTGTCGCTGATCGTGCGAATAAAGACATTGCGTGCGATCGTGCGGGAAAAGTTTTCACGAGTAGGGCTCGGGGTGTCGGCTCGATCGACGACACCCAAAGTCATATGGGAAGACGTGGAATCAGCGTTTCGGAATCGTATTTCAACCGGTGCGGTCATCAACGTGGGTTACATCGATCTGCGTCGATTTTTGGAGGATGCTCGACGAATTACGATCTCGCGCGTCACGGACGCTATCACCCAACATAAAAGCGTGGTCGTGAATACGGTCCTGAACGCGGAATTTATGTTGGGTGTGAATACGGACATGAAAAGTTTCGGTACGCGAAATCGGGTACTGTTCAGGACATCGAACGTGCGCGAGTGGCATTCCAAGCACGTGGTCGCTCCCACGTTAGTGGTGATCGAGGAGTTTCAAGATCGCGACAGCGGATGGACCCTGAGGGCTGTGCTAAATATTCTAGTGAATATAAATAAGCATAACCCTCTTCGCGCCGGTTGCGACGTACCGCTTCCGCGCGCCGTCGTTCTGAAAAAAGCGGTGGTGAACGTCAAGAGCAGAGACAATGCGTGCTTCGTGTGGTCCGTTGTCGCCAGTTTGTACCCTGCTGCTGTTACTACGAACGTGCGTAGGGACTCATCGTACCCACACTACTCGGCGGTGCTTCGCACGGACGATATGACTCTTCCCGTGACGTTGGATCAGCTGGCGAAGTTCGAGACATTGAACGACGTGTCGGTGAACGTGTACGCGTGGTCCGACAGAAGCTGCGCGCCTCTGCGTTTAACCGAGGACAAACGAGAGAGACACGCGAACCTGCTACTGGTGCAGGACTCCAAGGAGCCACAACGATATCATTTCGCGTGCATTCAAAGCATGTCGAGGCTCGTATCGAAGCAGCTCGGTAACCATAATGGACAAGTATTCGTTTGCGAAAGGTGAGTCGAATACGGAATATTTCGATCGATGTATTATTATTTATTCTTATGTTTATTATTGACGTTGTTATCGTTGTAGATGCCTGAGTTACTTCTACTCGTCCGAGCAATTGACGAAACACACCGTGGACTGTCAACGCATGAACGAGTGCGCCATCGAATTGCCGTCCGCGAAGGAAAGATGGTTGCAGTTCCAGAATTTCAAGAATAAGGAACGAGCGCCATTCGTCGTGTACGCGGACTTCGAGTGCATGCTGGAGGATGTCGAGCCTGCGGAGCGGAGTCGCACGTACACGTACCAGCAGCACAGAGCGTACAGCGTAGGATACTACATTCATTGTTCCACCGACGCGTCTCTGTGTCGTTATCGCGCGTATCGTCACGAAATCGAGTGCGTGAAATGGTTCGTGCAGGAACTTCGAGACTTTGCCGACACTGCCTATTCGTGGTTACGGAACGCGAAACCAATGAACTCGTTGACGAGTGAACAGTGGCGTAGTTTTAACGACGCGATCGTGTGTCACGTGTGCGGGCAACCTTTCGTCGACGCGGACAAAAAAGTGCGCGACCATTGCCACTCGACGGGCGAGTACCGAGGCGCGGCTCACGTGACTTGCAACTTACAGTTTCAGCGATCGTACACGATACCGGTCGTATTCCATAATCTGTCCGGATACGACGCGCATTTCGTAATTAAGGAGTTGGCGACCGCGTTCGAGGGACAGATCGACTTGCTGCCGGTGACGAAGGAGCGGTACATATCGTTCACCAAGCACGTAAAGGGACTCGACGCCGAGAACAACGATTGGCAGAGGGGGTTGAAGTTCCGTTTCATCGATTCGCTGAAGTTCTTGGCTGCGAGTCTGGAGAAACTCGCTTCGGACCTTGGCAGAGAACGACTCGCGATTCTACGACGCGAATTCCAACACCTGCCCGATCATCGTTTCAATCTCCTGACCAGGAAGGGCGTCTTCCCGTACAACTACGTGACATCATACGCCAAGCTGAACGACACGTGTTTACCTTCCCGCGAAGCGTTCTATAACCGGCTAAACGATAGCGCCGCGTCGGAGGCCGATTACGCGCACGCGGCGAACGTGTGGAACTCTTTCCGCGTACAGACATTGGGCGAGTACAGCGATTTGTATTTAAAAACGAACGTATTGTTACTCGCCGACGTATTCGAAAGTTTCCGCACCGACTGTATCGCGAGTTATGACTTGGATCCTGCGCATTATTTCAGGCTTCCAAGTTTCACGTGGGACGCGATGCTGAAGTACACGTGCGTACGATTAGAGCTTTTGACGGACGTGGACATGTTACTGTTCGTGGAGCGTGGCATACGCGGCGGTCTGAGTCAGTGCTCGCACAGGTACGCGAATGCCAACAACAAACACCTGCCTGCGGGGATGTACGACGAGTCGAAGGCGTCGACGTATCTGATGTACTTTGACGTCAACAACTTGTACGGATGGGCGATGACGCAGGCTATGGCGCAAGGAGGGTTTCGATGGCTGGAGGATGCGACAGTGGTCGCGCTAGACGTTTCATCCCTGCCCGACGACGAGGACTCCGAGGGATACCTGTTGGGGGTGGACATCGAATACCCCGAAGAGATTCATGACGCGCACGCCGACCTACCGTTCTGCCCGGTGCGCGAGCACGCGCCACACGGTAAACAGACCAAGCTGCTTGCCACGCTCGACGATAAGGAGCGATACGTCGTCCACTATCGCTACCTGAAACAGTGCGTGCGACACGGTTTGTGCGTGGCGCGAATTCATCGGGTGTTGCGATTCGATCAGTCGCCTTGGTTGCGCGACTACATTCAATTGAACACCGATATGAGGACGCGAGCCACGAATGAGTTTCAGAAGACTCTATATAAATTAATGAACAACGCGGTGTACGGGAAAACGATGGAGAATGACGCGGTGGGACGGTCGTTACGGCGCGGAAGCGCTGATCGCGAAGCCGAAGTTTCACAGTCGTACGATTTTCTCCGAGGAGTTGGTTGCGATCGAAATGCGAAAACTCAAAGTGAAGTTCGACAAGCCGATATACGTGGGGATGAGTGTACTGGACGTATCGAAAGAATGCCTGTACGAGTTCCATTATGCGTACATGCGTGCGAAGTTCGGTGATCGGTGCAAGGTCCTGTACACCGACACCGACAGTTTAATGTATAGCGTGGAATGCGATGATGTATACGAAACGATGAAGCGCGACGTCGACCGATTCGACACGAGTGATTACGCGGTGGACAATCCGTACGGTATGCCCCGCGTAAACAAAAAGGTGCCGGGACTCATGAAAGATGAGAACAACGGCGTCTTGATGACAGAGTTCGTCGGATTGAGATCTAAGATGTACGCGACTAGAACGTTTAACGCTGCAGTGGGGTCTACGCGCGAGACTAAAAAAGTGAAGGGTGTGCGGAGACACGTGGTCGCGAACGATATACAATTCGACGATTACATTAGTTGCCTGCACGATGTTACTGAGAAAGCGGTTCGGCAGAAAAACATTCGATCGAACCGGCACGATGTGTTTTTCATGAGTGGGGAAAAGAACGCTCTCAGCCTGTTCGACGATAAGCGGTGTATTTTAGCCGATCGGGTCAGCACCCTTCCGTGGAGACATTATCGAATCCCCCAGCTCATGGCCCACGAACGCATCGAGCTTGAGCCCGACGAGTCCCTCGAGAATCGCGTTGTATGATTGTATGTTTGTATGTTTGTATGTTTGCATATACATATGTATATACGTTTCGTTGTAAGCGTTTCTTTCTTTTGTTCATACCATTTATCTATTTGCGAATATCTGATATATGTATATAGCGTAGAATATTAAAAAAGTATTTTCTATACGTGTTAGTATATACGTGTTAGTATATATGTATATATTTTTTTTCCTTATTTTATTAAAATTAATTGTACGCATATATACGAGAAGAAGGAGAATAATTGAATAAACGGACAATGTATATATATATATATATATTAATATGTATTTATTTATTTATTTATTTCAGTAACATAGCGCGCGTTTATAATCGCGAATCATAGAATATCCTTGTCGCGAATCCACGAGTTCCGCGATGATTCGAATCCGAGCCACTTAACGTACACCTGGTTTCCTTTGCGACGAATAATCTTCTCGACCAGACAGACGTCCGAATTCGCGACCGAATGCAGTTCGTACTCGTAGAATCCCCCCGAGATCGGCTCTTCCGCGGAATCGCGTAGAATGTACGTCACCGGGTACGTTCGTTGCACGGTTACGATTTCGAACACCTCCGTCGACCAGTTCGGAGTGTACCCCTTCTCGAAGAGGGTCTTGAACTTGCTCACGCGTACCTTGTCACCGACGTTGAATTTCGCGCGTCGTCGAACACCTCTCGATGCGGAAGGGGAGAGGGGCTTATTCGCGGCGAACGACAAACTCGTCGCGGGGGTCACATCAACGGGTTGGGCGTTGATCGTTCGATGCTTGCGATGATTGTAGGTGCGTACGAGTGCAGGTAACAGGTCGACCCAGCGATAGGACACGTTCAAGGAGAATTGTTTCCACATGAGGTTTTCCAGCGTGCGATTGAAACGTTCTACGATCGACGCTTTCATCACGCTGTACGTGGAGTAGTGGTTGATCCCTCGTCTCTTCGCGCATCGTTCGAACTCCGCGTTGTAAAACTCCTTTCCCATGTCGGTTTGTAAATTTCGCGGGCATCTGTCGCTCTGCCGCAACACGGTCGCGAACGCCTCGGTCACGTCGCGTCCGCTTTTCGTTTTCACGGGTACGGCCCACGCGTACTTGCTGAACGCATCGATGATCGTTAGTACGTAGTGATATCCTCGATTTTGCTTCGCATACAAACGCATCTCCACTAAGTCGGCCTGCCATAAATCATCGTACCCGCGAATCGCAACGCTACGCCGTGGGAAATTTCGTCTCGGGGGAGCGTGTAACTCGTTCACTAATTGTACTCGCTCCTTGCTCATGCTTCGTTGGTGGGCGTTAGAAGTAGTACGAATTCCTCGAACGTTCGTAAAAAGCAATCGGTACGCCTCTTTCGCAAACGACCGTCTTCGTTCGACGATCCAGATTCATAGCCACTGTCGTCGGGGTCAGGATCGATAATCATCGTCATCGTCGTCGTAGTCGATCCTTGCTCGCTTTTCGCTGATCCTTTCGTTTGTACAGATCCGTGATTGTTATCGCGGTCGGTGTCGGCGCCGATTCTTGATCCCCTCGAGTCCGTCTTTCGAGTGATCGAAGCGCCGTTCCATCGCGTTATTTAAATCGTCCTCTAGTCGAGACAGTTTCGCCTCA